>NW_004624761.1:20707095-20735151 GCF_000247695.1 Heterocephalus glaber
AGTACTACTCAGCCATAATTAACGAGAAACTAGTCATTTATAGCTAAATGGATGCATATTGAGGCCATACTCTTAAGTGAAATACATAGGACACACATGTGTAAATACTGAATAGTATCTCTAGTGTGAAATACTGAAAGTGTAAATAAGGATGAAAATGATTAAAACGAATAATTGATAATTTGAGATAGGAAAAGGTCCAAAGGTAGAGGGGTGGTGGGAGGGGAAGGGGAAAGGAAAGAAAGGAAAAACTATGAGAAAGAAAAAAAAATTGAAACAAAGTCTATGTAAATAGGAAAGGGTGGTGGGGGAGAAAGGCGCATAGGTAATGGGGAAATAAATAAGAACTAAGATACATCATGTTCAGGTACAAACACCCAATGATAAATGTAAATGTATTGTATACCTAAAATGTACCAATAAATATATAAATTTAAAAAATTAAAAAACATGGAAAATAATTATTTCCATCTTAATTTGAAATGAGTTAAATTTATTTCATGTTCTTTGCATTCCTTCTGATTTATTAAGTACAAAACTCAATGAACAGTACTCTAAGAGCATCTTTTTAAAAATTTATCTTTATTAACATTCAGGGTGTCAGTAGTTTGTTAGTGGAATCCAGAAACATATACCATGTAGTACCTTCTAAGCAGAAGTATTTTAGTGTTGTTAGAGGATATATTTAGTTAGGATATTACTAATTTGTTTTAAAAAATAATAAAAAAGTTTTTCTTTTTTCTGATATATAGATATGTATGTAATATTCATGTAATATACCAAAAATAAGATAATGCTGTTTTCAACTATTTGTGGAGATGTTTAACCACGTCTAATAAATATTATGACTTTTTCAGGAATGTGATATAATAAGAAGTGAAACAGATTTTATTTTTGAGAAGAAGCCTAGAGTTAAATCACAAATTTAAGGAAGGTGGAAGAAAGGGTAAAACTTATAAATGTTTTCTAGTACCATTTAGATTATATTTTGTAGTGGTACTTGAAGTATTTATTAAGTACTGGGTAGGGTATTTTGCCTTCTATAGAACAAGAATAGGATCTGGTTCTTCTAGAAAGATGTGTGTTAAAGCTTAACAGAACAGATGAGAACTTTGGACTTGAATTGGAAGAGTAGTTTAGAGGAAGAAGACAGATGTCATGGGAGACTTTTAGAAGGTGATGAAAGTTTCTGGTTTAGTCTCAATTACTCATGAGAAGATTTTAGAATTTCAAGCAAAGGATTCTGGGTTACTAACCAAATTTTTGGAATTGGAAAATCCAAATTGTTTAATTATATAAATTTTTTAGAAGTTGTTACAACAGAATTAAGCAAATTAACCATAGTCAGAGAATTCTATTAAAAGGAACAAATTCATTGTTGTGGTGGTGATTATACATTGAAACTCTTGAAATTCTCAAGAATGACCTAGTGGACTAAAAGGCCAGGCAGGTTGATAAGGAAGATTAAAATTTGCGTACTGAGACAGAAAGTCTTAATTAAAAGAAAATGGAATTGTAAGGCTGGTGTTTAGGTTGAGTAGAGGGGAATATGGGCGAAGAGTAGATTTAATTAATTATCTGGGGCATGTAAAGGTAATCATTGAAGCAAAAAATGTGAAACTGATGATTACACTTGGGAGAATAGCAAAAGAATTGTTCAAAAGATTCTTGTAAAAGCAGCTTTATTATCATAAGAAACTAAATGGGGTGGGCTTAGGTGGTAAAAATGTTATGAGAGCAAATAATGTAGATTCACTTTTAGGAAGTAGTTATTGGAGTTTTAGTAAGACAACAATAAAGTCCCTTCAATACCTAAAAACTAAAACTGAGTATCCTTTTATCATTCAAAGTAGTTTTGACTTAGTAGCAAGAAATCTGTATAAAGAACTATATTATTCATAATGTTTATATTAAAGTATATCACCATTTAAATAGATTAAGTGTGAAAGATTGACTTCAAATATATATTAGAATAAAGAACATTATAGAATTATATAAGAATATAGAATTATATAAGAATCCAGTGTCTGGATTCTTTACAGTGAGGATGAGGCAGCTGTAGTGAGGGGAATATTGAGGTAGCAGAAGAATTCCTTTTAACTTTCATTCTTTTCAGCTTCCCGGATAGTCTGACTGGTTCTCAGAGGTATTTTCGGCTGCCACCAAATTGATGGTATGACTCAGAACTGTAGCAGGGAGGGTCATTTGGGATTTACATTACTATCTGTGAAATACCGGGTGATGAAGTCCAGTGGGATCCAGTTGCTGACTCAAGATGGAGACATTCACAGGACACAGTCCTGATAAACTGATGCTGCTTGCTGTTGTCACTGTCTTTTAGTTTACCACATCCAGTCTGGTCTTTGTCATTTTCGGTGACAGCTTCTAATACAGACATCTCTCTCTCTCAGATTTCTGACTGCCACCAGTTGCAGGGGGTAGCTGCAATTTTAGCCTTTATTGCCACCATCATAGAACAGCTCGGATGTTAAGCAAAATTTATCAACAGATGAGGAAAGTAGGCAGGTGCATGTTTAAGTGAGTGGAGATGAAAGTTAGTGGGCAGAAAGCAGCTGTGTCTTCATCGAAACTTTCCCTTTAGGGAACTGTTTGGTGCCCTGTTGTCTCTATAATTCCCCCCACCCACTTAGAGAGGGTGAAGTGACACCTACATGCTTGTGACTGAAGACATTAGCAGAGGATATAATACTCTTGAGTGTCTTTTCATACTGCAAGTTGAATGCCAAAGGGAAACAGGAACCTTTTCTCTCTCCCATTGGAATGAAATCCTCAGATATAAGTGAAGAAAGGATATCATGGTAGCCTTCATCAAGTAGGCTTGTTTGACTGAAAGTAACAAAAATTCAATGACAGTGACTTGACCCATGGTTTTCCTATAGTCAAAAAGTCTAGAAATAGGGGGTTCCTAGTATTGGCTGTTATTAAATGTGGAATAAAATCCACAAACATTTTATATTTTCATCTTTAGTATTTATTTCTATCCTTATTTCTGTAATCTCTTGATCCCAATATTTCTACTGCAGCTGCAGCTATCCTGTCCATGATTAGGCTTGAATAAAAAGAAGCAGTGACACCTAACTGACCTTTTCTTGTATCAGAAAAATAAAACTTCCCAACACTTGCTGCTGATTTTCACCTTTATCTGCTAGTGTTTTCCACACCTGGAAGAATGAATGTTTTATCTGGGGTTGGACACATTTCTGGATTACATAAAATTGGGGTTTTATTAGAAAGAAAAAAGATGTGTTGGATAGTCAAAAGGCTACTGGCAGTGTCTGCCCTGTCTGCTCTGGATGTCTCAGTTTCACGCTTTGTATGGTGTGCACATGAGTCACTTGGATGGTGATTGTCAAATTCAGATTTTGACTCGGAGCTCAAGATGCTAACAAGCTCCTTTGTGATGCCATCCTGCTGGTTCTTGGTCCATGTTCTGAGGAGCAAGGAATTAATTGTTCAGCTAATGCTGCCATCTGGTACAAATCCAAGAGGCATTCATAATGAATACTATGCAAAGAAGATAAGCAACTCTTTCTATACGCATTAAATATCATTACTATTAATGTTACATCAAGTTATGTTCTGACAATTAGGCATTCATCATTTCTGTTCCTTAAAGTTGGTGGTCATTATACTCTATTTTCAAAAAGGTACATAGAAGCATTTATTCCATATGATAGGCTTTTGCAAAATTGCTAGTTACAACTACACTGACCATTAATTTATGTGGATGTACTACATAATATTAAATATAATTCATTTATTCAATCATGAGTACATCTTTATTATATCATACTTCATGAATAATCTATGTACATTAAAAGTAATCTGAGATTATGCTATAGTAGTATTTATTGTAGTAAAAATATGTTGGAGATCAGAATTACCTAGTTGTAGGGGAATAAACTTGACATGAAGGTTGTAACCCAAACTTGTTTAAATGATGGAGTATGAACATTAATTTAATTCTGAATATGGTACTTATTATGGTAAATAAGATTTTGCTACACATGCAACATTGAAGGAAGAAAATAATAGAGCTCTTTCTTTAAGTTAGTGTGTATTCATTAAAGATGGTTCAAATTTTCCTTGGAGAGATATAAAGTTATTTTTTTAAACAACTTTATACAAAGTTTATATTTGAATATCTGACAAATATTAGATTATAAACCTGGGGGGTTTTACTTTGATCAGAGGAAGCTGTGATGTAAAAGTGGTGTACAAGAATTAAAACCAAAAATTTATTCATGTAAAACACCTTGCTTTTCATTAAAGCTGTTTGAAGTTTGTCAAGTTGATATCTTTGCCTCAGTTTCACAATGAGGTGCCTGTAGTCAATGACCTGCAGTGTTCCTTCCATCTAAAATTTCTGCCATCTTTTTGTGGCTTGTTTCAAATCAAATAGAGTAGAAAATAAGAAAAGAAATCTAAAACCATTTTTTTTCTTCATTGCAGAGAAATAAAGAGTCAGAGCATGTTGCTGAATACAAGCAGGCAGAATAAAGCTTCTCAGCCTCCAAAATCTGTCCAGACTGCAAGTCTACAAAGGCTGCTTTAGTTTTCTGACTCTGCAATTAAGAGTTTGTACAAAACGAAATACTCCCATTGCATGAAAATTTCAATTAAGGGCTTCTCTTAAAACTGAATAAAATTTGATGAAGGAAGTGATTGCAAAAGTAACTGATATTAATAAATGTATCAAACTTGTATTTACTACGGTTTGCTTCTAAACCTTACTCTGCACACTTTTGTGTATCTGTGATGTGAATGGTAAGATTTCTTCCAAGCTTCCTTATTGAATTTCCTGGATCTGTTTGGCAGCCTGGATCTACTTGCGTTTGAAACTCACTGGATCTCCCGGTTGTCACTCTACCATTCTTCATTTGTTTTCATTCTGTGGTTCTGCTTCATTTTCTCCTTAACTGTGTCTGTGCATCAAAGCTGTGTCCTTTAAACTCTTTTGCTTTTCACTTCAATGATTTTCCCAGAGAAATTTTCATGCAATTCCATAACCTCAAATATTAACTTATATGTAGCCAATTGAAAAACTTTCAATCTCTCATCCATATGCTGTTTTACAACAGAAATGTGTTCATTAGTTGCCCAGACGAGCTCCAATCTATGACCACTCCTGCCTTTCATGTTCCAGTTCAGTATTTGAAGTAGCTTAGAGAGCTGCTTGCCTGAGTTTAGTTTTCAGCCTCATCTCCCAATACTCATCACTGTTTATTTTTGTGGTGCTCCAGACTTACTGACCTTATTTCAGTTTTTATTTTGTAATGAATCTGGCTTCCCTAGCCTGTGGGCTTTTGGACAAGCTCTTGTTTCTACTGGAAATATATTTTCTTTTCTTCACATTGTAACTTAGGTATTACTACTTTCTAGAAACTTTACATGAATGTCTCCTCACTCTCATGGTTAATCACCTATCACTATATGGGACATAAATTTAATATTCTGTTTGTGAACCCAAAATCTTTAAAGACAAAGATTTCTTACTTTTTGTCTCTTGTTATCCATAGTATTATATATGGTTCTAGGAGATGTATAGTAATTACAGTATTTGTTGAATAGATGAATAGACAAATCTCCCTTTGTACATTAATTTCTCAAATGCAACCTCTACATAGGAAACTCAAAATTTTGCCAAATGAAATTGCTTTTAATCCTGTCTCTTCTGCATAATTAATGCTATCAGTATCTGTCAAGCTTCAAATATCTGAGGATAATTTGTTTTAATCCTCTTTACTTCTATCCTGTCCCCTAACTTGAATCCTGCTATTCTCTAATCCACAGGTATCAATCTGTTTTATTGGCCTGGTTTTGTTTTTAAGTAAATAATTACCTTAAAACATTTAGAAATCAGGATATTTCCAGCAAAAATGTGGGTTTCTCCCTTCTCTTTTGAAAATGGCAGACCTGGATTGTATGTGAAATACCTAAAAATGGCAATTTATTGATACTGGGTAACAGCTTTCCTTATTAACACAAGACTGCATTTCACTAGAGATCTCATCCAGTCCATGTTCCCTTGTCAAGTAATACCTGACCAGTGAATATTATGTTGCTCACTAGAAATATTTGAATGTATAAACCTAGCCCTTCTTTTTTTCATATCACCAGATTTCTATTTTATATTTACATTTGATTATAGAATTCTTTTACTCAACGTTCTTCAAAGGGTTCCCTGTCCCCCACTTCCCGGAGTATAATCTCTACTGTGTGTAGCATAGCATTCAAGAACCAGACATAGGACTTCAAAGTCATATGCTTCTATAGGCTGAACATATAAAGGAATAAGTTCAGTATTACCAAGACTGAAGCACTAGAGAATGTGCTCCTTTTGTAAAGGGGACTAAGTTTTATCTGATTTTTGTCCAATGAGTGTTTGAAAATCATGGTTCTCAAATATTCCAATTATTTTTAAAAACGTTGGAAATTTTGGTTTTCTAATGGAAAGTTTTAAAATATTTAATGGCCAATTCAAATTCAAATCAAAACAAAATCTCTTACTGCTTAAACAAAACATATCTAAACATTACTTTGCAGCCTTCTCTGGCCATAAAAGAAGAATTTTCATAAAGGCTATGAAAGAATCAATTGGAGAACTTGTGAAATACAAATTTAAGAAATTCTCAAAAGTGTATTCAGATGTGGTTTTCTCAGTGTCTGTATTTCATCGGTATTCTTGGTTCAGATCCCCAAACACTAGACTGAGACATCTGTCTTCAAGTTTCAGGCTTAAAACAATGATTTCCTCCTTTCTCTTACAGTACTTAATCTGTATCTTTTTAAGTTAAAAGTGCAGAATAATATGTGTAGTAATGTTGATCTGTTACCAGATGAAGCTGCTTAGCATTTTCCTCAGTGAGCCCCCAAAAGAGTCATTGACCCTATTCTTCTAGGTTGGCTCTTAGTTTCATAGGGTTAAAAGCCTGCTTGTTGTTGCTAAGTGTATTCATGGGTGAACTGGTTTACACTGCAGAAACAGCTATCTGGTTTTACTTCTCTCTCATGTACTTTGCCCCGACCTACCATTATCCACTGATATTGGACAACTGTGTAAGGATGGACTGTCCTACATGTCACTGTGGTAAAACATCTCAGTCAGATGGTCTTCCACTGTCTAAATTTCTCATCACTATCAGGGGGGCTGGGGTTACATGTAGCCAGGTGCATAGTGTCACTCAGAGCTCTCGACGGATGTGACAGAACTTTACTTTTGGTAACATTCTGTTGTTGAAAGGAAGCCACACAGATGTGTCTAAATTTGATGAGACAGAGAAGTACAGCCCCTATCATTCACTCAAAAATTCAAGAACTGAAAATCCTTGGCAAGTGGCTTAATGACTAACACACTTATGAAGAAGGACCCAGTTCTCAGGTGTGTGTCACTTTCCATAGTGACTTATCATACACACTGCTTGGTGACACAGGTTATATCTCATTTTAAAATATATAATTCCACAACTATGTTTTCTGTATAGTATACATACAGTGCTTTTAAAGTTAATTGTTATGCTTTTTTTGACTCAATTGATTTGATATATCTTCAAAATCTTCTGTCCCAGCTTCCAGGAATAAAAGCTTTGGCATTTGGGCTGTGAAGATAGCTGATTAGAGGTGTTTAAAAGGAGAAAGTCTTTGAAGTGTTAGCCTAAAATATTAAAACTCTGTGACAGTAATTGCCAAGGAGAGTGGATTAAATGTGAAAGGGGCAAAGGCCATTTATTTCTTCCTTGCCAGCTGCTGCGTCCTCAGTGCCTGGCATGCAGCTCCTAGAATTTGCTATTGGTTAATTGATTATGCCCATGAATACGATAGTCACATACATAAAAATGCAATGACACATCTGTACTTTGAATAGCTACTTATTTGGGTTCTCAGATTCATTTTTGGCATTTAACAATCAATTTTATTTCTGAATATAGTGGTTTAAACTTCTGACATTGCTAACAATGAGTCATCCTTCTCAGAAACGATGTTTGCTAGATGGGTTCAGTTGCTATGCTGAACTTTAAATTCAAAAGCATATAAAATTAGAATCACTAGAATGAGCTTGAGTTTAATATAGTGAAATGGACTAATTCATTGGACTCACTCTTACTGAACTTCAGGCCATGTGAACAGTGATCATGAACAAAGAGTCCACAGTTTCAGTTGTCTCTCATTGCATTTTAGCAGCAAAATGAAAGTTCTAGAAGAGCCACTAGCTGCATATGGTAGAAGCAAATAAACAAACAACCTAAAAATATTTCAGATTCATGAGTAACATAGACCTAAAATGTATGTCTGTGTCAAGATTATACAGAACTATTATTAGTTTCATATGGATCATTTAAAATTTTTCAGTTGTCTCATGTATTACAGAGACTATCCAATGAAATATTTTTAAATAATGCAAATTATACTAAATTAGTAATAATATCTAACATGTTTTGAGTTCCAAGTATAACATTGTTATGATATAGTTCAACAATGTCCCCCAAAAGTCTCTTGTGTTCAGAGGTGAGGCTTTCGGAAGGTTATTGGATCATAGGGGTAGTCTACTCCTCAGAAGATTCATCCATTGATGGGTTCAGTAGCTGAATGTGCTTCTAGGAGGTGAGGTCTGGTAGGAAAGGAGGGTGGTCTCTCAAGGTGTGACCTGGAAGGTATATCTTCCTCTCCACCTCCTCCGTTCTCTCTCTGTCTTAGGGTCGCCATGATGAAGGCAGTTTTCCTTCACCAAGCTCTTCTACCATGGTGTTTTTTCCTTGGAGCCATCTCAACAGGTATTATGGACTGAGACCTCTGAAACTATGAACCCAAATAATCTTCTTCTCTTTTAAATTGTAAGTGTCCAATATTTTGTCTCAGACTCAAGGAAAATGACTAAGGCAAATATTAGCATTTTCCTTATGATTTGGCGCTCATTTTAAGTCCTGTGTGGTAGATAAAGTGATGATCCCCCACTTTATAATTAAGGAAATAAGAGTCACATGCCACTTCGTTGTCCTTTATCACCCAATTATTTTGTGTAGAGTTGGCATTCCATATGATGCATCTTTTCCAAGTCTCCTTAACCAGAGTTTCTTCAATAAGGGTTTCACAATCCCCAACAAAGATGGTGAATGACAATAAATACATCTTCATCCTGGGAGGCAGGCTGAAGATTACTCTTTATTAGAGTTATCTGACCACTAGCTACCAAATAAATACACCTAGAAGGAAGAGGAAAATGATGCGGAGCCCTACTGCTTTATTTATTTATGGGTTCTCATTATCATTTCTCCCAGATTTCAATTTGGGTTTAGATATAAAGAGACAAAAAAAGGACGATATTTAGTAGAAATTGTTTTAGAGGATTGTAAATAAAAGCCAAACTCTTTGACTCTTACTCTGCTGGCTGGACTCCTTACTGCATTTGAATCAGAGCTTTTGCTATTACTTCATTCAAGAAGACTAATAAAAAGAATGCAAGAAGATTCTGCTCTAGGAATCTAATTCCAACATTACTTCATCATAATAAATTGGCACTTATGTTATTTGTGGAATTAATAATATACTGATGCAATTAGTCATATATATTTTCACTATAATAAGCTTATTATAAGTAATATTGAAAAGTATGGCTTGTGAAGTAGGAAAAAATATATGAAAGCCAAAGGTTCAAAAGCATATTGGATGTAAGAGTCCTTTCCCTATATAAAGTGGGTTGACTGCTTCATTTTCATTTTTTTTTCAATGTTAGGGGATAGGATAATGTCTTTTAGAAAAGAGTGAGGCTTTGAATTACAATAAATAAATAAATTTATGTCCTGGCTTGAGGATGTTTTGTTATGTTATTTTACACACATTAATCACTTTCTGTATACCTTTACTTTTTAATCTGTAAAATAGGTAGAAAATAGATAACATTCACAACAAGGTTAAAAAGACTAAATGAAATTCTGTGTGTAATGTTATCATCACAAAGTACCCTGCATGTGGTAGGTGTTCATTAGTGGCTAACTTCCCACCTGCTCTTCGATTCTTGTTCATATATCATAATCCAGAGGCTTGTTCATAATTTAGAAAATAATGAGTGAAAATGAGAGATTCTTTAAAAGTAGGACACTAGATAATAATTTCTATTAAGAGAATTCATGGAGCTTGGTAATCTTTATGTAAGTTCTTATCCTAGGGTTCCCTGTGAAGTTTGCCATAAAAATCTCTATAGAATCTGTAAATTGCATACTTCTGTTCACACATTACAATTAAAAGAAAGGGAATTGCTGGGTTTCAAGATTACCTCTGTGGAAGGACAGAATTTAACAGGGGAATAAGGTGTTTCTAAGAAAACCTGAGCAGGCAAGTAAATGGTAGTTTAGCTTCTTCAGGTTTCTCTAGAAATTTAAGCTCTAAAATGTGCTGTCTCCCATGTATAAAGAGACATTAACAGTGTAATTCATGAGAGTTTATATTGGGTTTCTAGTACTAATCACTGATCATTTCTTCTTAGAAAAGGCACTATTTAAAAGTAATTAAAAGTAGTATATAGTAGAGAATTACTAAGACTTTGGTAAGTCTTTTGGTAAAGTCATTGCTCTACTAGACAAAATTCTAAAATACCCCCCAGGACTATTATTGCATTGTTTCCTGCTCTATATAATCATTGAGACTGTGATATGATTTCAGTCCCATTACATGGAACAGTTGTCTTTAAAATAGGGAGATTATCCAGGTGAGCCCAGCTTCACCACATGATCCCTTTAAATTTGGACCTGGAAGTCAGAAACAGAGAGGTTAGAAATACTTGAAATATAAGAGAGATTCTGTATTGCTGGTGAAGGCTACATAGATAGCAAAGAATGTACATGGTTTGGGGGAGAGGAGACTTTTTAGCCAGGAAGAAAAATATGGACCTGAGATCCAGAGCTGCATGGTACTGGATTTGACCAGTAACTGGAAGCTAGCTCATTCTTCCACAGAGGCTCCAGAGACTAACACACGGGGTCAGTCTTTAGATTTCATCCTTGTAAGACCCTGAGTGGGGAACCCATTCATACTAGAAGGGACATCTGACTCACAAAGCTACCTACTAAGAAATGGATACTATTTTATACCACTAAGACTGTGATAATTTGTTACATTGCAATAGACAACAAATACTACTTCTATTACCAATTTTTAAAATACCATTTTTCGATGTTTGACTTATGTTAGGCATAGTATAGTTTGCAGGTATCATTTTGTATAATTATCTCAAATACTATAATATAGATATGATGAATCCTTAGCAAATGAGAAAATTGAAGCAATGCAAGTTAAGTAATGGTCACAGAGTCACAAAATTACTAGTGTATATCTCAGAATTGAATTACATATTTCTACTCCAAGGCTTAGAGTCTTGCATGTCCCTTAATCATGTAGGAGTAGATATTTCACAGAGGTGATAACATGCCAACTATAGAATAAGAGAAGACATTTTTGTGACACTTGACCTATAAAATATCTCATTTAAAACCTTCAGCAAGAAATAAAGACATTTAATTTCATTTTTTATGGGACAAGATTGCCAACTGTGGGTGTTAGCATTTTAAATCATTATGTATAAGTACATTTACCTCTTCAAAATGTTATGAAAAAGTTAAATTATACTCAACGATTTTCTATGTCAGTTAAAGCCCAAAGTTATCATTAATGTGAATAAAATCACATGGTAAAATGATTAATTTTAAAATGCATTATCGATAAATTCATGATGTTTAATTTTATTTTTATTACCCTGGCCTATATTGAGTAAATGATATGTAAAACCATTAAAGGTTGTTAATGTACTTGTATCTTTATTAAATATGAAATACACACAGCATACAAACTTTATATAGGGCTAAGTGATTGTACCTTCTATATAATAAATTTATTTTCTCTTTAACCATTTCATTGCAAAATTATTCCTTAATATTGTCATAAACCATTACTTAGTCTCAAGTTGTCCATTCTCTTGTCCTCTTCTTTTAGTTAGCATTAGTGTATTTCTTGCTCTTTTCTCTCTGATAACCTCTTTTCTTCTAATTTAATTCATATAGAGATACCTCTTGCTCTAATTTTCCTTCTTAGTGGTCTTATCCTTTCGCAGGAGTTTGGCAACAGTCCTTTGACACTACAATCTTTTTCCAGCTTGGAGACTTCACTTGTACTCTACAGGTGGGAATATTTTGCTGTATATCATTATGCTTACCTATTAGATACTTCCACTAACACTTAACACTCTCTCGGCCAATTATCTTCTTTCAGGCCTATTGAAAAACTTCATTCATTCATTCCTTCCATTCACTAGTACTCCCTGATCATATTTCTGTTGTTGCTGTTCCTTTAATTTTGTAGTGCTGGGAATCAAACCCAGTGCCTCATGAATGTTAAGCATAGGCTCTATTACTGACATATACTCCCAGCCCTCATTACCTATTTTATACACGTCTGCTTTATTCATTTTTCTGAAACACATGATTTGGGAAATGGCTTAAGTAGTGGAAATATAATTTGTTAGACTAGATAAAGAAATATAACTTGTTAGACTAGATAAGGTGAGAGAAACTGAGGATTATTCAAAGGTGGTTGTGTTAGCTTTCAATTGCTGTGATAAATACTTAAGATAAGTAAACTTAAAAGTTTGCTCTTGCTCACAGCTTTAAAAGTTTTGGTCTGTGTTATGTTAATTCCATTGTTTTAGGGACTGTGGTGAGGTGGCACATCATGATGGGAGCACATGACAGGGGATGTCCATTTACGTTTTTATATAGAAGCCGAAAAGAGAGCGTTAAGGGGCCAGGTTCCTAATTAGGCACCAACTCTTTCCCAACACATGGCCTTTAGGGACATTCCAGATCCAAACCATAACAATTGTTCACTTAGGCAAAGACCTGGAAGCTTGATTTTTATGTAAATAGGAAAGATCTGTATTATAGCTATTACTGTGTATGCCTCAGCTACTTGTGTAGATTTTGGACATTTTTACTACAGGATCTAAGTCTTCTTGATTGCTCTATACCTACAGCAGTTAGTATAGCATTCTACACGAAGCATTACTCTGAAAATGTTTGATAATCAACTCAGTCACTTTAACCTTATCATCCTTGTCCTTTTGCAAAGCACTGGATTACTGCCTGTAAATCTGCTGAGACCTGAATTTCTCTACTAATAATGACCAGTAACCATATGGCAACTGCCTACAACTAGTCATGGAAAGTTTAGAGGCATAATCTTAAATCTTTTATTTAGTAGCTTTTAACTTTCATAAAAGTTTCAACTAAACATTCATTAAGCTACTTTTATTTATAAACTCTGTTTTTCTTATTCAATGAAATACAAATTAACCTCTACCTTATAAAACAGTGATTTTAAATTTATATATGTTTGCTTGTTTACTTGGCTTGAATGAATGTATTATAATTGATATAAAATTGTGCACATTTATGTCATATGCATACACTTGTAATGTTATCATCACAGTGAAGTGCTAAATAAGTTTTAAGAAATGTTAGATCTATTAGTTTTGAATTTCTTGAATAAATCACATTCCCCCAAAGCCTGAAGATATGTCTATCTTCATTGTTTCTTGAGTAATAGAACTAAAGAGGGATCTAGTTTGCTCTAGTTGATTCTCTTCTTCCTGTCCCTCTCTTTTCAAAGATATGAATGGGTTTCCCACTGCTCTTAAGATTTTTCACTTTAAGATTCACCTACTATTATAATGTAAAAATAGATATCATTCTATGAGGGAGGCCTTGCATATTGAATTTAATCATTTTGAAAAAAATAGAGCTCTGCAGAATAGAGTGCTTAATGTGTTTCCAATATTACTAAGTTTATTATATTAAAAAACAAATGTGGATATGTTGTTTTAATAATACATTAATGAGTAGAGAAAGATGATACCTACCAAATATCTCCCATTTGATGGTTTTAGAAAAAATTGGCAATACATTTTCTTGTGTCTTACTGAGTTAAGCATAATGAGTGTTAGTATCTAAATTGAAAACGGGCTCTAACTTTTCAAAAAAGAAATCCTACAAAGATTTAGAAATGGCTAGAGGTATATATCCGTAGAATGCCTGCTCACGTGTATGAGACCCCAGATTTAATCATCAGCACCCCAAAAAGAAAAAGATTTAGTATAAGAGCATCACGTTTTAAAATTTGATGTAATTTTCATTAAACATTACAACATAAACAGAATGTGTCAGAGACTGTTAGATCCTGTAAGATTCAGTTTAACACTATTGTCTTAACTTTGCTATAAGTGACTTTCATTAGAATCTATAACATAATTTGTGCATTTTTGGTAAAATTCTACATACCTTTGTCTACTTTGAAAAGCTTTGGGTCAGAAGAAAAATATTTTGATTTAGGACTCTGCTATTTATTATCTTTATGACCTTTGTATACTATAACATTTAAGCTCTCCACATTCTACTTTTCTGCTTTAAAATGAAGGTAAAATTGTAGAATGCAATATTTGGTAAATAACAGGCATCTGTTTGTGATGGTTGAATGAATGGTAGAAGAAATGAACTGTGTTTCATATTGATTACCTGTAAAAATAATTCATCATTTCTTATGTATAGGAGAATATTAATGTGGCAGAGATAAATGGACTGGTCACAGATAGTTAGATAGGAATCCAAAGGGACAGATTCTAACAAGTAACAAAGCTAGTACATTAGATAAATACAACTCACATGGCATGTAAATAAAAGGCCTTTTTGAAAGAAGATTTTGCAGAGAGGGTTAGTCTGAAAATAAGCTTAGATTGGTTGCACTGGGAACAGTAGCTTCGTATGACCCGAAAGTCAAGAGTGTTCAGTGTGGCCAGCAAACATATAAGCCTGGAATCCCCAATTATTCTGTGCATACCATTGAGATAATAATTCGAATATTCTCAAAGAACTCCCAATTCTAGTTGGCAACGATAATTCTTGTTGACTTCATAATTTTAATTATTTAGGAGTGGCCTACTGTCTCAAAGAAGAAAAGAGAAAAAGAAATCAATATTGCCAACTAAAATGCATGTAAAAATATGATATACTATACACAGCATGTTTTATCTGAATATTGCAAAACAAATCAAAACCAAAATGAAAGCCCTGTACTTTCAAAGTCAGAAATGAATCATTCCTGGCATAGCAGGTTAAATAAAAGCATCCCCTAAGAAGCTGAGATCAGGGTTGGCTAATGAAGGTGTAAAATATTTTCACCTGAGAATTTTTCTTGCATCATGGGATAACCTGACTCTCAGAGACAATCACAGAGAAAGAGCTGCATTAGTAGCAGGAGTTATTCAGTTTAAGGTAGTCTCGCTGACCTCAAGTAAAGATCATCATCATCATTGCCATCATTTCTCCAGTGCTTACTATGCTTCCAGGCAACACTGCACGTGTTTCAGATGCTACCCCTGTAGTCTTCATTCTGACCTTATGTCATAGGACTATTTCAGTTTGAGTGAATGAAAACCTTGTGAAGGAAACTTTTTTTGTCTGTCAGTTCACTGTGTTTCCCCAGATTCTAAAACAGTGTTGGAAACCTGTATGTGCTCATACTGAGGAAGCAGAGGCACTAAGAAGTTAAATTCTGTGCCTAAGCTTATACAGAGAGTAAGCATCAATTCATATTCAAATTGAAGTCCTTTTATGCCACAAGTCCTAACTGAGTGAAAACCATACCTAATTGCTCCTCACTTGTCTGTAGGGGCCTGTAATAAGACTCCATTATTCTCCTTTAAAACGTCAATCCAAATAAAAACTAGACATGGAAAGGTAACTTATGGAGATCAGAGCATCAGTTTTATTCCTGACAAGCCTGGATTGGAGAATGTGGCCTTGTATGTGGTGATAGTCAGGCTCTCTGATACCTCACATGGGAAATACTCAGGCCTGTGTTACTCTCACCCATACTGCTTCATGCTTGCCAGCAGAAAGGCAGACCTCTTCAGAACAGCCTGGAGAAAACAGGCCTATGATGATCTCATGTGTTTATCTCAGAAAGCAAGAAAAGAACAGGCAGAGAGACCCTAAACATCCTAAAAATGGCAAAGGTGATCATATTCAAATCCTTTGTCACTTGTCACAAAGTCTCTACTCCTACCTCAAGGGAAATATGACTAAGGTGTGAATGGGCCTGGAAGTATTATTTCAGTTATGTCGCCTTGCCTCTAGGGGGGAAATGTCCATGAAAACAAGAAGCATGGGGGCATAAGTGCTTCCCCTAACATTAGCCCAGACCTCCGCAGGGCAGCAGCTGTATCTTTCTCTTGTCCATCTCAGACAGTAGACTGGGAGGACCCTGGAACTGCAAGTTTAGTTCCTGCTTATCTTGTGATAAGTTTTGCAGCCCTAGGATTCACATGAACATTGGATATGATTTTCATATGCAAACCTTAAATTTCTCAAAGGCACACTTTCTAATATAGCTGCCCTGTAATTACTTGGTAGACATCGGGGAGAGAAACTTAGATATCTTAAATTTGGAATGCTGAAGAGCAGTGTTGTTTTGTGCTCAGTGAGTTTGCCATAGCTGCAGATAATTGCAAGTATATTTCCTTTCTGGGTAGCACTGTGAAGAGACTTTGGTAAATTTGTCCTTGAGAGTTAGAGAAAACCAGAAAATTGATAAGAGATTGACTTTGGCACATCCACAAAGACGAACTGGACAGAAGGATAAAATTTGAAGTCTTGGGAAAAGAGATTATAAATAGAGCAAGAGAATGCTGATTTTGATTTTCAGAGAACCTCAATTACAAAAATGTTGTGAGGAGCAAAGGGGAGAAGTGGTTGAAGAAACTGATGTTAGGAGTTTATGGGGTGAATTTGGAAGGAAATGGCATTTTTTTCATGACAATTAATGTAGGTGAGAGCACTGACTTCTGTCATCCAACTAATGATCAACAGGGTATGTTGTGGGCACGTTATGTAAAGCAAGAAATGTAACCTTTCTGTAATTTCAGTGAAAACAAGAATGAGTCCACATGCCTCTTAAGTAATAAATTGGTGCCATTATGGGAATAATGAATGGAAAATGTGAAGAAAACTGTTGAAAACCATATTTTGCTTCAAATGGCCTAATAATCTGATGGGACATGCATTTAGAAAGAGCCTTAAAGAATCTTAAATAATCTAGTAGTAGTTTATAAAGTAATGTACAAAATTATAAGTAAATGAAAGCAAGGTGGAAATCTTGTAGCAGATTAGGATGTAATGCGTTTTCTTCCAGTCATGTTGTGGTAGTGCTCTTCTTAGCATAACCTTGGTTATGTGGGGGTCCTTGTCCCTAGGAGGAGCTTTGGCAATGGAAAAATAAAAATTCCTACATATTTAAATGAGCTACTCTGCAAATAGTTTAGTGAATTCACTTAGTAAGTGTTTTGTGTACATAACAAATCTCTTGTTTTCTTTACTTTAATAATAATTTTGATTTAAAAATAAATTTGAGAATCCATTTACAAAAAAAGTTATTTGCAGTTAAAGGGTTTATTCAGGGAAAATGGAGCATAGCCTGACCCTAAAGGATGTATTATCTCTTCTCTGAGCGTGGAAAGGAAGAGACAACTGCTGTTTAAGGCAGCATTTAGAAGGACAATCTGCTGGAGTATTTTTAAAGCATGATGAATGCTTCATCCTAAAAAATATTATTTAGTGCATTAAAATGCTCAAAGACTGTTGAATACTTATACATTCCTCTATGCTTACACCACAAGATGTGAACAGTTACAGCTACAAGGATTATTCAGGTTAAGAAAATACTGGCAAAAAAGAAAGCAAGAAATTGGAATTGAAACATTTAATATAAATTTCCAGCACTGATATGACTCACCAGCCAAATGAGAAAGTGCAGTGTTGGCGTGGGTGAAGGGTGCCTCACCAGGGAGTAGACGAGGATATTTTTACCAGAATGCACATATTAAGAGTCTACTCAGTTCATGGCTGCCTGTGAACACTGTATAAAAAGTCAGTGTGTATAATTATATCCAGGTCTTTCTCCCATGGAAGTTTATAATCTAAGACACAGATGGAGCTAGGTATGACACAGATGGGGAAAAATTCCTATCCCACTGGATGACAGATTCAAACTTGAAATAAGATTATGTGTACAAGAAGAGGAGCAAATACATACATTGATGTCGTGAGCAAGGGTGGTTAAAAGACACCCATGCTTCATTAAGCAGGGGCCAGGTGCCATTCTAGAGACTATGGTTCAAGAGGAGGCAGTGAGAGTTGCTGAGGATCAGCTGGTGGGTTGGTTTGCATATTCAAAAAGAAACAGCTTGAATTTTTAAAAAATTACCTAATTGACTTCAACATTTAGAATTTACAAACAGGTAGGGTTTCCTGTCAATTGGAGGTCAAAAATAGTTGTCAAATTTGAGATACTTAGAAATAATCCCTAGGGGAGAATTGCGAATGAGGATACGATGAAATAAATTAAAAGGATAATAAATTAAAATTCACTCATGTTCCTTGTGTTTGTCTTGCCTTTATCTATAGAAATTATGGGCAAGTGTCATGTTGGAAATTCTCGTCTAAATTAAGATTATACCCTGGAATAACATAACTCTTGATAATTACTTTCTACTTTTCACTCCAGAAAGCTTAAATCCTTTCCTACTCAACAGAGACTCATGATTATACAGAACTGTATAGTGAAACAAGTTGCTGCTTTCAACATGTCATAGTAGATAACATCCAAGATTTAAACTTGTATATGAGTTTCAATCCTGGTTCTGCCACTTACATACTCTGTAGCCTTGAACAAGTTACAGAATTTAAAATATCAGTATCTGTGTTGCCAAGAACAGTAATACCAACTTCACAGGGTTTACAAAAGGAGCTAAAATACTTAGCAAAGCATTGCTTGTAATATATACTCAGTAAAAAGTAGTACTTGTTCTCATTTTTTCATACAGTGAATTATTTAATGTGTGTTGAGTGCAACGTTATGTGTCAACAATTGTTGTAATCCATTGAAACCCATCAGTAACAAAACAAGCTCCTGACACTGTGAATTTACCTCTTTATGAATGGAGCCAAACAATGAGCATGGTAAAGAGGTAAAATATAGCATGTTAGTGGTGAATTCTTTGAAGAAAGTAAAAAATCAATAAATATAAGTAAAACAGGGAAATGAGTAGTGGGGAAACAAGACATATTTTTCATGGGGCTGTTAGTATTTGTTTCATTGAGGTGGTGATATTGCAAGCAGGGCTTGAAGATTGAAGAAGTCATTGTAAGGATGACAGGGACAAGACTTGCCTTCTGGGATGACAAGCACTGGAGCGAGTGCAAAGGGTATGTGGTGAGAGCATGGCTAAACAAAGGAGGTCAGCATGATGGGAAGAGAGGTTAGCAGGAGATGAATTCACACATGCAATGCAGAGGATGACTCAGAACACTGGGGCTGTGCTGGCCATTATAAGAGCTGTGAAGCTGACTTCTGATGGAATGGGAATTTGTGGCAGGATTCTGAGCAGAGGCATGGCCTGATGTGGACTTTTTGTGTTTCATATGGCCATTTCTGTGCTCTGATGAGAGTACGTTATCTTGGCACAGACGGAGGTGGGGAGCTCTGCTCTTCCCCAGGTGAGACAGGTTGGTGGATTGTGCCAGGGCTGTGCCAGGTAGTTCCTTGAAAGATGGTAGGATTTGTGATGCATTTTGATTAAAGTCAACAGGTTTTCTGGTAGAACAGACATGGTTGTGAAAGACAGTTCAAGAATAAGGTTTTGGCCTAAGTATTGAGAAGGATTATAATAAATATGATTACTTTTATGTTAAAATGTGTGGCTTCTTGTTTTATACATTTAAGAAATAACAATGAACACACTCAGATTTCCTTACATTCTCCACAGAGCTTATTGAAAATGACATGTACAAAAACTGGTGCTATGGCAAAATAACAATAGATGAAACACTGAAGGGCATGTGCACAGTTCTGTCTAGGGAAAACAGAAAGGTATGAAGAGATATAGATTTCCAGCAGAAAAACTTATTTTCTTTACAGTTCAGTCTAAGACTGGCTCTGTCTATTTTTCCCCTGTTGAAATGTCTGATTCAGGTGCTTTACTATAGCCATTATCCAGGTCACTCTGGATGCCCGCAGCCTTGTTGATTTTATAAAATGGACTCCCTTGCTAAGCACCTTTGTGACCAATATGGCCTCATTGCTCTCCAGCCACAGAGTGACAAGTAGTATACAGTGAATGGAAATGAACAATGAACAAAATTACCTGACTAACTCAACCCCAAAATGTCTATCTAAAGTCTCTTGCAAGTGCAAAAATAGATCTCAGTCCTACTCTTTATGTGGTGATTCAACCTTAAGAGTTAAAGAGAACTGCCACCATGCTTTCAAAAAATGAGGCATTTCATTTCTGTATTGGCTTTGTATTCTTTATATTCGTGTGCACATTTATAGATGGGATACATAAGAAGTTTTACACTGAGAAGCAAATATTATTATATCTTGGAGGACCAAAGGAAAAGTAAATTATGTAGCTTACTCTTTCTGAATTTTTTCCTTTATAATCTGTGAGTTACAAGCATAAGCAAAATGTTGAGGCTCAAGTGTTGTAAATAGAGTTCAGAGCTGTAGTGTCCTTTCCAAGTAGGAAAGCTGAGGGTGAGGAGCGGCACGGCGTACCCAGAGAGTACCCAGATTTAGCCACCACTCTCTGTGAGCCTACAAACGGGATGTTTTTTGTTGCATGAGATGAAAAGCCTCATTTGTAGTGATTCTCTGCCTTTACAGTAAAAGCCTCACAGTTCTACGTCCTGAATTCAGTGACAGCAAACATGGGGTGAATCACTTTGATCTATGAGCTGGGGTTGTATCACAGCTGCCTTTTAAAACTACCTGGAGAGCTGAACCAGCAGCTTGAAAGACTACCAGGAATGGCAGGAGCAAGCAGGGGTGAGAAGGTGGGAATCATTTTCTGGTAAAAGGCCAAATGTATCAATTTACAACTTTATGTAGCAAAGACTTTTGTAAGAAACACTGATGGAAACTGAATGTAAGACAAGGGGAGAAAATCTCATTTTTCATAATACTGTACTGAAGCAGGGATGGGAAAAGGATAAAGTCTAAAATGAAAATAAAAAACAATAAAACTATTTGAATATTTACATTACAATACTTTGTATGAGACATGGTCATACTGAGAAATTAGAGTATGTTTTAATCCAATATGTAGTAGCCCTAATTTTTTTTTACTTCAAGCATAGTCTGTAATCATTTTTCTTGGAAGGACAGTTTTATATACGTAAGTCTTGAATATTATTACCCATTCATATATCTTTCCAAATATTCCAACTTTAAAAATTTTGTGTGTCAAAATTTATTATTTATCTCTCCACTTTCTCTTTAGTAGCAAATATTTAAGAAAAAATATTTCATTACTCTGAAAAATATACAGACATAAGACTTGGGGACAGATTTAGAACAAAATAAAAACTGAAAATTTCTCAGACTTTTATCAAAGGGGCCCACCATAATTATTACTATTCATTGCAATTAATAATGTCTTCTGTCTGTCTGTCTTTCTCTATATTAAGGCTGCAACTATGAGACCACGTAATAATACGAGTCAAGTGATTTTTATTTTCCTAAAGTGAAGAAAATAAATAAAAAGAAGCATAAGCTGCAGATAGAAGGGTGTCCTGAGAAGTATCTTTCTGAGTAGACTTCTCTGACTGCCCAACTTCGAGTTCAGTACCATATTTTTTACTTAACACCTCTCTCTTACTTCCCCAAACCACATCTTATCATTTTTGTTTATTTTTACCATTCATTCATATTTTATGGGTGTGATCTGGTTATTGAATCTTTTACCTCTTTTACCTCACAGGATGATTATATACTATGTTCTTTGTCTTTTACCTGAATAAATTACATAGTGCAACAGGCATTAAATGTCATATTTTTTGAAGGAGGAGTAACAGCAAAAAAGACAAAAGGAAGAAAATCCATTATCCATTTCTCACTATCTTTTATATGTTGCCTTCTTTGGAAGTTACAGATTTAGGATAATAGTATATTATTCTTTTTATTTAAATTTGAGGTAATTCAACACCAAAATGAATATATTTCATATATCTTATATATATACATAGTTGATATACATTTGTATATCATCTATTTAGGATATACATCAAAAATTAGAATATGTTAATAATTTACACAGCAAACACTAACTACTTAACTAGATTGTTGAAATCTTTACCGTTATTTATGCATTATTATATTTAACAATATGTGTAGCATAAGGCTGTCTCATGAGAGAGATGTAGTAAATGCATAGGATTTGATTATACTGATAGTTCTCAAGATGCTGGTCTTAAACTAAGTGAAAAATCCTTGTACTAGTTGTGTTTTTAAATGGCATTTTATTACTGTAGTAGTTGGTTATAAAAATTGGATTTGAAATAGAAAAAACATTTCAATGTAGCTCTGTCTCTTAGTCATTGTTGAATTTGGGTAATAAATAAAATGAATATAATAACACTTGGTTCATAGAGTGATTATAAAGACAAATTTGAATCATACATAAAAATTAAGCTAGTCTAGTCATATAGTAAATGCTTCATAGGTGTTATTTCTTATACTATTTCACATAGAAAATTCAACAGATATGACAAGTGCTGAAGAGTTGCTAATTAACTTTCTAAAAATTCCTAATTACATATTAGCTGTAGAGTAATCAAAATATTTTTCAATATGTATAGCTTCAGTATATAGCATCTAGTAATATGTGATAAATTCAATTTCTTCAGTCGGTTTCTTTTTTTTTTCTTTTCTATTTACTTAAGCTAAACTTACTGTTAAGAAGAAAGAGGTACTATCATCAATTTAGAATATTAATAAGCTCAGTGTTACAACTCACTATAGAGTTTCTTTTGGAGGCTTATTCAGGAGATTGAGAGAAAGGGCAGGAGTTTGTTGTATTGTTGAAAAGGTTCTGAATGCCTTGAACTCTGGAATATTGTAGATGAAAAATGGCAGACTGCTGAATGTGAGAACTAAACTCTACTTGAAACAAAAGCAAATGAACTTAAAACCTAAGTTTTTAGCATTTAAGTAAAAAATCCTACTTTCACTATTTTTTCTTAGTTAATATAATTCATCAATATTGTTTCACAATAATTTTCCTACATGTCATTAATTCCAGATTATTCATAAACTTAGAGATATTCCATTGACTTATTTTATATTTATTTGTTTGTTTTTTGACATAGAGTCTCACTATGTAGTTCAGGCTGGCCTTGAATTTACTATGTATCCCAGACTGGCGTTGAACTGTGGTGATACCCCTGCCTCAGCCTCCTGAGTGCTGGAATTACAGGCATGTGTGATCATGCCCAGCTTTGACTTATTTTATTTTTAGATAGGACAGAATGTGTATTTCCTTATTCTTGACTGTAGTATGGCATCCTACAAGAAAGAGATCAAAATTAATTCTCTAATTAAAAGTTATGTTTCTAAGTCAAATATAACAGGTAATAGAAAATAACAAAAGAAAATATTATTTTTCTTAGGATGTAGCTCTGTATAACTCTATGATTATCTTTGATGCTCTGAGTAAAAATTCCTGGAGTAAACTGAAAGACTAAATATTCCAAAAATGGCAAAGAAATCTCACAGAGGAAGTATTATTTGATCTGAATTTTTTTAAGAACAAAAATTAAATGAGTGGACATTGTATACAGAAAGATGAGCAAGTACGAAGACAAAAAAGTGTGAAGAAGAATGGCATGGAATTTGGTATGGCTAACATACACAATTCAGAATGGCATTGGATCAAGTGTGAATGTGGACTGGCATATCTTGAAAGGTCTTATGTGCCATGCCAGAATGTTTGAAGATTTTCTGCAGGCAAAGGAGAGTTATTGAGAAGAATTTGGTCATAGAACAAACATCACACTTAGCAGGCATACTTAAGTGGTGTCACAGAAGTAAATAAGAATTGGCAAGATTGGAATCAGGAAAATTTTAAAGAGGTTGTTGCAGAAGGCATATGGTAGGACAGAAAGAAAAACAAGTAGGGGTACAAGCTGAACAGGACAGATTTATTTCACAACAAACCTAAGAGAGATTACTCTGGCACTAGAGACTGGACCATCAACTCATACAGGTCATGGACATAAAAAAGGGGGCTTGTGGATGGAAAAAGGCACAATGGGGCTTTTGGGGTTGAGAGTTCAGTACAAAGCAGTTGTGGCCCAACACCTAGGACTGGGCCTGAGGACATACAAGGAGTTATGTGTTGTTTGTCAAGGACAGGGCTAAACAATATTGGGAATTATAGGGTGTAGCTGTGCTTACTGGGCCTTATTGACCCACAGCAATACATCTGCAGCAGGTGGAAGCATAGAAGCATACCAGGGGGAAGGGATTTAAAGTGGTCTCTGCTTAGACCAGGATGACAGTGGTCAGATTCCTTCTCCATTGCCAATGAAGATGTGGCGGAAAGAAAAATTCAAGAACTATATAGGAAATGCATCCAAAAAACTCAAGTAAAAATTAAAATATGGAGTATAAGACAGAAGTTCAGTGAGAGGGGCTAGAGTATAGGGTACAGCTCAGTGGTAGAACTCACACTTAGTATATATAAGGGTTTGAGTTTGATCCTGAGTGCACTCATGAGCACACACACACACACACACACAAACACACATACACACTTATAAATCAGATTTGACAACTGCCTTAGCAATGGTGCTTTTACTGAGACTAGAAATAAAAGAGGGAGAATTTTGAATATTTGAAAGCCATAACTTATATACACACCATTTTCAATACATATAGAAGATTTTCAATGGTAATACTTCTCTTACATTGAAATGTTTTCCCTCTACAAAATAGTAAAGAAGGAACAAAACAATTGTATCGGGCTGGGATTTAGCTCAGTGGTGCCACTGCCTGCCTTGCAAGCGCAAGGTCCTGAGTTCAATCCCTGGGACTAAAAAACAAAACAAAACAAAACAAAACCCCCCAAAATGAAAAGGTATTATGCAAGGATGATGAAAATGTTATAAAAAGTCAGTTATCAAACTTTTATATGCTCTTTATAATAATGAAAATACACAAAGTGAGATTTCCTAATCCTTCAATTAGTAATACATAAGAACTGTGTTTTTAGTGCATTAGGATAAGGGGACCTAGGGAAAATAGTAGGGTTTGGGGCAAAAAGGGAATAAAAATGGTCAAGGTGCAATTTCTAAAATGAATGAAATTATTACATATTGAAAACCTGTACTAATCAAGAATCTACAATGTATGTTGATATGTAAACTCACTATCTTAAAAAGACAAGTTTTATTCCTATTATATATTAGGTATAATAAGTCTTTCTCTTTATATCTTGGGAACAAGATATAAATTTATATCAAAATAGTTTTTTATTTTTAAATTCTCATAACTCAGTTATTAAGTTGGTTTTCATAAGTGACTTTGGGAACAGCTGTGGGCTATTAAGATGCTACTAATATGCTACAAATTACTAATAAACTCAGAGATACTAACTAGATCAACAGTACTTGGTGCTCTGAATAAACTTTGGACTTTTAGTATCCTAACATACTCCAGGTATTCTGGGTGTCGCCGTTAACAGCCTAGGTTAGGGTGGAGTCATTATAATAGAAGTGCTACTTTTGAGAACATTTTTTTCCCTTTTCAGAGCCCCAGAAGAGCATGTGCAATTGCTTGGTGAAACATTACCTTCAAGGATGTAAATTGCCTCTGGTACCCATATAGCTTCCCTTTGGAAATATTCTCTCCCTAGTCTGTAAGGCTAGATGTCCCTAGGCTGTACTTAGTAAGCCCTCAGTAGATATTTGTTAATTGAACCAAATGGTCCCTCCAAATTGACAAAAATCAGTGGGCCTTTAGTCTCCTCTTCACTTTCCTAGTGGATTTCCTTTACTAGTGCTTTGAGGAGGGAGGTATCTTCATCTTCCTCAACAATGAAAAATGGATCATTATATATTGGAGAAAAATATTTCAAAGAGATAGAAAGAACTGTATATATTTTACTCAAGTAATTATTTTCAGAACCATAACATTCCCCAAACATGCTGGAGATAGACCCTGTCGTGATTTCAAAGTCAGATTCGCTTGTTACATGCAGAAACTATCATGATGGCATGTCTCTAGCTTTGCCTTCGAAGACTTTTTGTATTCTGTACGTAAGCCTTAAGCAGTGGTGGGGAACCTATAGCACATGTGCCTCCGCGGACACTCAGAGCCCTCTCTGTTGGCATGTGAGCCAAGTTTCCCTAGCCAAAGTTTGACAGACTGTCAGACGGATACAGTAGCAAAGATCACATTAATTGTGCAAAATCCCACCAAATACAAACTTTTACCTTTCAATAAAAAGCTGTTTTTATCATTGAATGCTGTTATTGTGTTTTTCTTTTAAAACAAAAGATATTAATATATGGGTTGTTTTTTCTAAACTAAAATTTAGGTTTAATTACACTTTTGGCATTTTGCAATAAACAAATGGGTTTTGGGGTGCAGTTTGGGCACTCAGTCTTAAATGATTTGCCATCACTGGCCTTAAGGCATCCTTTTTAAATACATTTTAATTGACAAATAATACCTAAAGAAATTTTTGATACAACACTGTTTCAATACATGTACACATTAAGGAATGATCAAATAAGCCCAATTAGCTTCTCCATTACCTCACTAACTTTTTTGTTTTAACAACATTTAAAACCTACTCTTTTACTATTTTTTAAGTATACAGTACATTATTGTGAGCATCACTTTGCTACTAGAACTAATGTAATAGTTTGCTCCCATGTAAGTTAAACTTGGTACATGTAAATCAACATTTCACTCCTCCACCCTTTCAGTCTGGTAATAACCATTCTACTCTCTACTTACATGCCATCGACTGTGACTGTTTCAGATTTCACACAAAACGTGGTATTTGTCTGTTTGTGCTTGGTTTCTTTCACTTAATGTCCTCTGGACTTCATTTTGTTGTCACAAATATCAGAATTTCATCACTTTTTAAGGCTAGTAGTTTTCCGTTCTCTCCATATATATACACTGATGAAGATTTAGGTGGATTTCCATGTCTTGACTATTGTGCCAGAGTGAACACAGGAGTGGAAACATCTCTTCACTATATTGATTTTACTTCTTTTGCATATACTCAAAAGTGAGCATGATGCATTATTATAATCATTTTCAGTTTTTTGAGCAATTCTCATTCTGTTTTCCAAAATGATTGTACTCATTTACAGTCCGACCAGGAGAATACAACAGTTCATTTTTCTCTATGGCTTTATCAACACTTGTTATCTTTCATCTTTTTTTCAACTTTCTATAGGTACATATTGATTATACAGATTAATGGTTTCATTTTGACAGATTTGTATGTGCAGAAAATATACTTTAATCATTTCCCCCATCAGTCTCCTTGTCCCACCCTCTTTCCTATTTTCCCATTTTGGGGGTTTCAAATTACCATATATAATGTATTTTGGTCATTTTCATGCCAGCTATTGTCCACTTTTACAACTCCCCTCTTTCTTCTTCTTTTCCTCTTGTCTAGTAATAGTCTCCGTTCTACATTCTTTTTTTTCCCCATTAAGTTTATTGGTACATTTTAGATATAAAATACAGTTACATTCATCATTGGAATCTTGTACCTTTACATGAGTATCTTAGTTCTTATTTTTTTTCCCTTTCCCTGCCCTCCCTTCACCCCCTCCACACTTCCCTATTTGCAAAGACTTTGTTTCTATTTTTTTCCTTTTCTCATAATTTTTCTTTTCCCTTGTTTCCTTTTCCCTAACCCTCCCACTTAGCTGCTCCTTTAGACCTTTTCTCCCTGTTACACAATATCAATTATATATTTTTAAAATTACAATATTAAGATCTAGGAGACATTACCACAGATTTTGCAGAATTTAAAAGGATATAGAAAGGATATTACAAAAATCTGTTTTGAAATAAATTTGACAACTTCTAAGAAGTACCTTGGAAGACAAATTAATGAAACTAACTCTGGAG
>NW_004624761.1:20737402-20860333 GCF_000247695.1 Heterocephalus glaber
TCACTAATTGCAATCTTATCTTCTGTATCTGAAATTCTATCCTCACATTGGTTCATTCTTCTGCACAGACTTTCCATGGAATTTTCAATCTCCTGGAAATCTGTTTGCATCTGTTTTATGGATTCCATTTTTTTCCTATGTTGGGATTCCATCATGTTCCTCAGAGCCTCTATTTTTTTAACTGTGTCCTCTAGATTTATTAATCATGTCTTGCACCATGAGCACAATCTTTTCTGTTATCTGAGTAATTATTTTTGATTTCATTTTTCCCAGATCCTCTTTTGTTGCCAGTTCAGAGAGTCCAGGTAGTTGAGTAACAGATTGTTCCATCTTGTTTCCCTTTGGGATTGCTGTAGGTGATCCAGAAGTCTGTTTTTGAGGCTTGTTTACATGTCTTCTCTTTTCCATGGTGGGGGTGTGCTTCTGGCACCCACCTTCTCTGCCCTAGGAGCTTGGGATAGCAACGGGGGAGCTTCCTTCCAGGTGCCGGGACTGGCTCAGCTTCTTTCCCTTCTACATTCTTCTCACCTTTTTTAGATTTCACGTATTAGGGAGAATACACTATATTTGCATGAGGGGATATTTCATTGTGGTTTTAATTTGACTCCCCTTGATGAATATTGATGTTGAGCATTTTTCATATAGCTGATGACCATTTGTATATTTTCCTTTGAGAAATGTCTATTCATGTCCTTTGCTTATTTTTTGTTAATAAGACCATTGTTTTTGAGTAGTTTGAGTTTCTTACATATTTCAGGTATAAGCCCCCTTTGTAGTATATCATTTTAAAATATTTTCTCTTATTTTGTAATTCTCTCTCTCTCTCTCTCTCTTTTTTTTTTTTTTGGTACCACGTACCATGGATTGAACTCAGGATCTTGAGCTTGCAAAGAGGCAGATGGCACAACCACTAAGCTAAATCCCTGGCCCCTGTAATTGTCTCTTCACTGTTAATTGCTTAATTTCCTCTGCTGAATCTTTTTAGCTCAATGCAATTTGAACATTTTTGCTTCTGTTGATTATATTTTTGGGTTCACATCCAAAAATGCATTGCCCAGTCCAGTGTTGTATAAGTTTCTCCCTGTGTATTTTTTTAATAGTTTTATAGGTTTAGGTCTTCTATTTAAATCTTTAATGGATTTGAATTGAATCTCATATAAGGGGCTGAATTTAGATTCCAACTTCATTCTGCATGAGAGTAGTCAGTTTTTCAACCATCATCTATTAATCAGACTGTTCTTTTCCTACTTGTTCTTGAAACCTTTGTTGAAAGTCAGTTGCCTGTGAACTTCTAGGAACTCTTTTTCTATTAGTGAATGGGTCTTTTTATATCCTAGTACATATTTTATTGCTTATGGTTTCTATAGATTTATAATATAATTAAAATTAGGTAGTTTGATGCCATCATCTGTATTCTTTGGTCAAGATTGCTTTGACTGCTTGGGCTATTTTATACTTTCATATGGATTTCAGGATTTCTTTTTCTAGTTCTAAGAAGAACAACTTTGGTATTTTGGTAGCAATTACATTGAATCTGTAGGTTGATTTGGATAGTATGAATATTTTAACAGTACTGATTCCTCCAATTCATGAACAAAGAATACCTTCCTATTTATTTATGGTATTATCCTCCGTTTCTTTTATTATTCAAATCCTTTACCTCCTTGGTTATTCCTAAGTTTTGTTTTTACTTCATTTCAATAGCAATGCTATTGATTTTTTAATGTTAACTTTGTTATCTATCACTTTCCTAAATTTATCAGTTCTGGCAGTTTTATGATGATGTCTTAGTGCTTTCTATACATAAGATGGTGTTGTCAACAAATAAAAAATTTCACTTTTTTGTTTCTTATTTGTATGCCATTTGTTCTTTCTTTTGGCTGCTTTCTTTGGGACTTCTAGGACTATGGTAAATGGAAATGGTAATAGTAGGAATGCAGGTTTTCTTGTTTAGGATGCCAAAATGGGTCACATTTCTAAAATCAATTCACTGTTGTTAGTTGGAAAAAAACCCAACAAAGTTACAACAACAAGCAGACTATGTGAAGATATAATTTTTTAAAAAATATGACGAGCCTTATACCATGAGGAAATTTCATGTATTCAGTATAACTTGATATTTTGATTTTTCATATCATTACAATGTATCAAAAGCAAAACTTAAAAGTATAATGATAAATGATGAAAACCAAGAAAAATGCATGCTGGTTTTATTATTGTTCTTAATTCTCCTTGCTTTTATTGGCACTCTGTCAGGCATCCAAATGCAGCATTCTATTGCATCATCTTTCTTATCAAGGTTGTCCTGAGTGAGAGAATAGGCATTAGGTAAAGTGTCGCAATTCCTTTGTGGTAAAAGACAGAAAACTTAATTTCAAATTTAATGTTTTCAACTTCTAATAGGGAACACTAAGTGCTATATTCACATAAGTCACTTAATAATATTTGTTGACATTAAAAATTGATGACAAATGCACTTGTAGGAATCATCTTAGGAAGAAAATGTCTTTGTTGTTGCTGAAAGAGTAAAGCAAAGTACAGCAATGACTAACTTGTCTTGAAAAATGTACATGCCATTCTGTTTATGATATATGTGGAAGAAAATTATTAGCATTCAAACCTCTAGAGGCTGTCATCTACTGCTTGATTTATTCTGAATATTGCAAATTTCTATCTTCATTGGCATCACTGTTAATATGTAAATTATAAGGATGGAGAGAGCATAGCTTTTTGCTTGGATGGTTAGCTCCAGTGAATAGTCTTTCCTATATCTGTAACTATTGTCATTTTTTTCTTAGAGTAAATAAGACATGGTTGCATATAGCTTTGGTTCCCCCTCAGAATTGCATTGTCTCATAGTTTCAGTGGTTTCAGTCCATGGTCTGTTGGCTGCAAGGCAGGAACATTGTGGCAGAAGGGTAACAGAGCAAAGCTGCTCATTTCATGGTGACCTGGAAGTGGAGCACAGGGGAAGAGCACCTGTGAGAGAGCCTCCAAAGGCTTTTCTCCAGTGGATCACCTCCTCTAAATGGGCTGTCTTCCCAAGAGCTCATTCAACCATACACGTCCTTGGGTTAATCCATTGAAGAGTATAGCACCTTCATGATTCAGTCACCTCTCTGGGAGTCATTTAATCCAGTCAGCAATTAAGATTAGCTATCTAGTAAAAGGGTTATAAAAGGTCCAGTTTCATTCTTCTGCACATGAGTCACCAGGTTGTTCTGACTCTATTTATTGATGTGGCCATTCTTCTTGTCCCATTTTACATCCTCGCCACTTGTGTTGAAGGTCAATAGACTGTAGATATGTGATTTTATTTTTCCTTACTCATTCCTAGTATAATCAAGGTCATTCTCCTCCTTCTTCTCTTCAGGTGTCTATTGCCAGTTCTCCTTTATGAAGATCCAGAGTTCTTACTCAATGGTCATCTTTTATCTTTGATATTTTTTTTCTCTGCATATTTAGCCTTTCTCTTCCTGCCTTCACATTTACATTGCCAGCACTCAACTATCTAAACTTGAACAAGAAAATCAAACAAAAAAAACCTGTCTCCCTTTCCCTACCTTGCCCCTGTGCTAGAATCCCCCTTCCATTCACAGTCAATCTTTCAAGGCTTCTTTAATTAAAATCAGTGTAGCCTTTTCATCTTTGCCCACTTCTCTCCCTCGATCTGGCCTGGCACACATTCTTTCCTCTGTGAATACCTGATGATCTCTGTATCCAGAACATTTTCCAAACTTCAGCTTACTTGATCTCTCAGCAGTTTTGGTTGTACTCCCTTCTTCCTGGAAGTGTAAATTGCCTTTATAACATTCTAATTGTGAGTGTTTAGGGCACTATATTTTCTTCTACTGCCTCTCTGAATTTTCTTTCCTGGACTAATTTCCACTTTATTTTCTAAGTTCTTTAATTGTTGGTGTTGTAGCATCTTTTCCTTCTTTGTATTCTGATCTAATTCACCTACTTCTCGAACTGCAGTTATAGTATATCATAATAGTATCAATAATAACTAATATTATGGATCTTTGTTATCTGTCACTGTTCTCTACTCCTTGCAGCCCTTAATCTTCTTATGAATCTAGTAAGGTGGTTTTTGTTATGTCTTGCTTTTGAGATGAAGAAACTTAGTTGCATAAAAATTTGGTAATTTGGACAGTTATTATTTAGTTGAATCAAGGATTCTGCAGTATAGCCCAGAACTTCTAAGTTAGATACAAAAATAAATAAATAACAAATGTTTTAGTCTTATATTACTGTTTATGTGTCTACTCTAAATGATTTAATAAATTCATTTAGTTTTGACAGCAAGACCAGAAGGTGGATGTATTTGTTATAGTTCACCGATGAAATTCTTAGTCCAAGACCACATAATTATACATCACACATGATTGCTATTTGTCTATTTCTCTAAAACTACTTGTGCTATTCTACTATTCCTTCACTGATCTTTTACTATACTTTATTTCTTTTCCTTGTGTAATCAAATTATTTTTCATGTAAACATCTTTAGACAGTTTCCTTTGTGCTAGTAAAAACTAGTCCCTCATGTATCTCCATCCAATCTATGTATTTTTCTAAGAGACATATAATGTATCTTTTTGATATTGTTATGTCCAGAGGTGGGCAGCTCACCATCCTGTCATGCCATACCACTGCTCTGCTGAAAATGCAGCTCTCAGGGATTCTAAATCCCACACTAGTAAAGAACTGAAAAAACAGGCAGTTTAGTATAACAAAAGGTGATTTATTTGGGGAAAAGGATGGAGAAGAAAGAGGACAGAGAGCTACTGAGGAGAAGTAGGGGGCTTCAGAGCTGAAAGCCCATGAGCTCTTATCCCTGGCTCTGTTTATCAGGAGCTAGTGCTTTTCCTGTCCCTGAGGTGGGCGCTTGTTGATATCTGACCTGTTGCCTTGACTGTCTTTGACCATAACATAAGCCTTCTGGCCATTTGGTTTCTCCCTGTCCTTATGTTATGAATAAGTGAAGGGGAGGTCCTATTAGGAAGAAAGCTTACTTAATGATTAAGTAAAGGGGTCAGGTGTACATGTATGTATCTGGTGTAATACTATACTGATGTTAAAGTGAGAATGCACATACATGTGTACATGGGTGTGGGTGTGAGTGTGGGTGTGGGTGTGATTGTGTGTGTATGTGTCTTACATTTTAAACAAGAGTCCTTAGGTGGCTGTCTCATCACTTCTGCATTTGTCAGGTGGATGAGGGGAAATATGACTCTCAGTCTGCTAGATGTCTGACATGCTGAGTTCGTGTTCTTCAAAATTGAAGAATGAATTTTAAGGAACAACAGAGATTAAGAGTAGGAAGTATTTATTGAAGGGGAAGGATACAGCTCCTGAGAGGCAAGAGGGGACCAAAATTGAGTTGTCAAGGACCCCACTTCTCAGAGATGTTTTATAGAGCACAGGCACTTGGGTACAGCATAGATTACAGCTATGATCAAGAGTAAGATTGTAGAGTCACTTAGGTAACATTGATCCAGTGGGCAAGCAAGTCATGTAGCAAGTGTACATGGAAGGAACAAAGAACTTTTTAGGAAGGGATGACCCCGGGGGTCTTTGTCACCCACCTAGGTGACTGATGTCTGTCTAGACTTCAGTAGATCAGGTGTTACAACCTACTACAGGTGTTATGCCTAGTCATTTTCTCATTATTTTGAGGTCTGGCCTCCAGCAGATATGCCTCTTGTCATGGTTGTAATGTTTTTGTCTTTGTCCTGACTCTCTCATGAGCCTAGCCCTGTCTGACTGCCTATAATATTTCTGCCTAGCTTAGCTGGCTATAATACCTTGATTGTCAAACTCAATTCATTCCAAATTCATCTTCAAACACCAAAGAGTTTGAGAGCTAACCATATTTTTTCACATAAGAAATAATGGAAACCCAAATAATTGGTTTTGAGGCCCAAAAATGACACAAACACTATTTTGTCTGAGTGAGAGCAGCACTTAGACTGAAGTGATGTAATCGAGTAGCCAAAATGGTCTAGGTTTTTGTGTATGACAAGGAAAGAATTGTCAAGCATGTACCTTGTAGTATGTAGTTATGTTTATTGAAGATCACAGAGCACAACAGGAGTAGGCAGAAGGGCAGAGTGGGCAAAAATAGAGGCTTTGTAACTCAGGCTTCTAGTATTTATAGGGTCAGCCATCCATTGGCCTTAGGTGCCTCCCAGTATTTCTCTTTTTTGATGCCAGCAATCTGTGGGACCTCCTAAGTTTAAACCTGAGTAATCATTAGGGTGGTCTTGTGTTTATGGTTGAATGGAGAGAAGGAAAGTGTCTCACACAACTTCTCTGACTCAGGATTATGGAAACATGGATGACCATTAAGGGTGGTGCAATGTTTATAGTTGAATGGAGGGAAAGGAGTGACTCAATTCCTTTGTTTCAAAGCAGGGAGATGAGATGTGACAAGTAACTCACTCTTGGACCATACAGGCTTTTTTCAAATCAGATTTTTTTGTTTTGACTGTTGAGCAAAGTTAGGAACATTGAGCAGAATTTTTTGGAACTTTGCTGTATGAGTAGTGGAAAGTTCGAGCTTGGAGCCCTTCAACAATTGAGGTATCACTGTTTAGGCAATGCAGAAAGTTATCATTACTGTGGAAATGAGTGAGGGAGATAAAATAAGGGAGATCCAAAGTCCTGATGGTGGGGGGAAGGTGCAACTTGAGTTACTGTGCTCTGTTATAATTCATTGAAAAGAAAGAGATACCTGAGGAAAGATGTAAATAAGATAGTTTGCTAAATGCTTAGAAAATGCCTGGTATGCAGTATCTCTTATGTAAATGTGTGTTTAAATGAATAAGTAAATGAAAAAATACCTATTCATGCATAGTAACACTCTGGCAAAGGAGAATGTCTATACAAAGAGCAGGAATATTTGCTGAACACCCAGCATATCAGTGAAGCAGACGTTAGAAAAATGACACGAAACAAAATAGAAAAAGTAACATGCTCATTAAGCTGTGAAGATGTTCTGTGTTTTTCATGAATCTAAGGATTATATAGTTTTCACCTTTAGTGACATAAATAACTATGCTAGAGTTTTGTAAAATGTAGCAAACTCTGATTCAGGAGTTAAGAAGAGATTGGGAAAACCGTTTTCCTTTGTACAGCAAAGATCTCTTAAAATAAGCTCCTCCATAAAAGCAACAAGTGGAATGGGAAAAATTGTAGTATTAACATTCACAGAACTCTGGAAATTAACCAGAGGCTTACAAAAATTCAAGGAATATTTATAAGAAAAATGTCTAAATCTCAGCAAGCACATTGAGCTTTCTGATAGGCATTTTTAATTTTTATTATTTCATGTCTTTTTCTGTTCCTCCAAGTTCAACCTCAAAACCAACAGTCTGCAGTTTTTCTGACTATGGGAAGTAGCAGCCTAGGGGCAACTGGACAGGACGTAATGGGTTTGAAAATTCCCGGACAGCCCCATTCCTAAAGGACTGCCACTATGGTACTGGTATGTCCGTTCTCAGGGCTTGTCTTTGATTTGACTCTGCTTGTACTCTGTTGACGAGACAATGCCCAGAGCATTTGCTGGAAAAAAATTAAGCAGCTATTTTGTAATGATAGTGCTATTAACACTAAAAGTAGGGATGTTAGCTGGGGTTAACAAGAAGCTGGGCAAAACACTTAAAAGGAAAAACTGGACTCGTATGATAATATAGGGCTCTTAAAAACTGACATTTTTCTGAAAAATCCAAATAGCTGTGCACAAGTGCAGAGCTACTGAACATACATGGTGCGGGGCGGGGAGGGGGGGCAGCCGAGAAAGCCCTAATTGCTCACCTTAATATAACCCTGAGATCCCACATAAGCAGGAAGTAAAGACTCAGGCAGAGTTACAAACTGCACTGTTGGAGCATGTTGGAGACTTACTCTACTCCTCTTCCTCCAATTCCAGGCCTTTGAATAAAGATTGTGTACTGGCCTAATGCATTTAGAAAATCACTGTGATATCACTGCCTGATAATTAAGCACTTGAATCAGGGACTTTAACAGCTTCAAAAGACAAAGAATACACACTTTATAGAAATAGTCTTATTAGGTCACTCAACCAAAAATAGCAATAGTAACAAATAGCAACACACACATGCACACACAAACTTAGAGTCTGTCTCCCCTCATGTACACACACAAGCACAAACACACACATACACACACATGAGCACACACATGCTCACATACCCATATATCCTGGAGAGTGAGAGATTCTCTGATCTTTAGTTACTAAATCATGGTATTTAAAATTTTAAGCTCTCCACAAAAAGTCATGACCCATGCAAGGAAACAGGGGAGTACACTACACATACAGAATAAACATGAATCAATGCAAGTTGTCCTTTAGGAAACTTTGATATCACAGTTTATGGATAATTTAAATAAATGTTTCTATTTGTTTAATAAATTAAAGAAAAAACGGCTAAAGAAAAAATCTATAACCACAATGGTTCACTAAAAGAATATGGGCAAAGAACTAGGTATTACATATTTTTAAAAGAAACAATACAGAAATTTTGGTTTCAAAAAATAAATGGAATGAAAAAATACTAAATTTTACCAAATTTGAACTGTCAGAAGAATTAATAAAACTTACAATAATAGAGATTATTTAATTTCAACTATTCTGAGCAATAGAAGAAAAAATGAATATTAAACAATTGTGGGAAATGTAAAGCAAGCTAACATTCACATATGAAAATTCCATTAAAAGGGAAGAAAAAGTAACAATATTTAAAAATGGTAGAAAATTTCCAAATTCTCATGAGAAATAATCTAAAAATGCAGAAATTTTATAAAATCAAAGGACAAATCAAAAGCCACACTTATAGTAAAACTATAGAAAGATAAACAGTTTTGAAATCATGAAAGAATTACTTCTCATGTACAAGGAAATCATGAAAGGATTATTTTTCATGTACAAGGATCTGTAGTTCATAAACAAGTTCTCATTTGGGCAAAAGCAGTGCATGATATTCTCAAATTACTGAAGGAAAAAAATCCGTAAACCAACATTGCTATACTCACAAAACTATCCATCAACCTTAAAGGGGAAATTAAGATGTTTTCAGATAAACAAATATTGAGAGACTTTGTTACTACAGATATTGCCCAAGGAAATACTAAAGATACTCTTTTAGGCTGAAGTAGACATTATAAAGAAATTTAAATGCCCATAAAGAAATAAAGAATATTCCTAAAGGTAATTATGTAGCTGAATATAATCAACAGTTTAAAAGTATTTTTTCTGTTATTTTTCCTCTTCCATTTAAGGCAACTACATATACTAAGAATTATACAATGTCGGTGAGTTTAAGATGCATAACGATATAATTTATATGACACAAATTGTATGATTGAGTGATGTATGGAAGGAATTGTAATGGAATAAACTTTTGTTTACTATTAACATTAAGTTGTTATTAATTCAAATTAGATTAGACATTCATTTTGAAATCTCCAAGGCAACTATTAAGGACATAACACAAAGTACAGTAAAAGAAACAACAAAGGAAATAAAATGATATACCAGAAAATAATCTAAGTAACAAAAAAGAAAAAGACATGATAAAAATAGCAAAATAAAAGTTGAATAAAGAAATAGATGTTCAGTATAACATTTGAAGTCCTTAGTAACACACATTCAATAAAGACAGGACAAATAGCATATCAACCAGGAAATAGAGGACTTGATAAGCTATAGATTAATTAACTATACCTGACAAGCACCTGTGGCTCACTCCACCTCAAAATGGCAGAATCCACATTTTTCTCAAGGTCACATGGAACACTCTCCAAGGTAAGTTGTATAACATACCAAAGGATTAAGTTCAATAAATTTAAGAAGATTGGAATCATAAATTATAGTACTTTGACTACAAAAGATAAAAAATTGAAGTAAAAATTAATTTGGTAAATGTACAAACATGTATAAATTCATAGTATACTCAAAAGAATAGTAGGTCAAAGGAAAACCCACAAGGGGAATTTTAAAATATTTGATGTTAATAAACATGAAGACATAGCATAACAAAACTTAATGGGATGCAGCTAAAGCAGTGCATCTACAGAAATTTAAAGCACTAACAGCCTATATTTAAAAGGTGTAATATATCAAATCAAGGACTTCAATTTCCACCTTATCACACTGCATAGAGAAAAGCAAACTAAACCTAGAAGAAGCGAAACAGAAAGCAGGATAATATTAGAAAGAATAATAATGAAGTTGAGAGTAGATAACAGAAAAAGAAAACAATAGATCAAAATTTGGTTCTCTGACACAGATCAACAAAATTGACAGATTTTAGTTAGAGTGACCAGGAAAAAATAGAAAGAATCAACTTTCTTAGACTGAAAGATTGTGAATACTGATCATACTGTATGGACATTTGTATGACAACAAATTCATAGCTTAGATGAAGACAAATTACTAGAAAGACACACACTACTAACAGTACCTAAACAAGGAGTGAAAAGTCTAAATAGAGTTATGCAAATAGATTAAATTAGTTATAAAACATTCCTTTAAAGCAAAATCTAGCCCCAGATGACTTCACTCATGTATTTTACCACACAATTAAAGAATACTTAACTTGATCTTTCACAAAAATTTCTTAAAAGTAGAAATGTAGAGGATACTTCTCAAATTATTATTTTAGTCTAGCGTTATCCTGATACTACTACCAGAGAAAAGCATTAAAACAAACCAAAACTTTTTAGATCAATATCCCTTGTAACTATTGACAAAGAATGCTCAACAAAATACTAGCAAATCCAATCTAGCAACATTATTATATTAGACGTTAAACTGAATGAGATTTTTTGAAGGAGTTCAAAGCTGCTTTAACACCTAAAAATATATTGATGCAAAACACTGTGTGAACAGAACAAAGAGAAAATGCTTTATCATTTGACTAGATGGAAACAAAGCATTTGACAAGAGGTAACATCCATTCATGATAAAAGTTCTCTACAATTAGGAATTGAAGGGATTACGTTTACAATGAAATGCACAGAACAGAGAAATTCATAGGGAAACAAACTTAATTTGTGGTTGCCATAGCCTGGAAGAGGGGAGGATACAGAATATGACTACTAAGTGACAGATTCTCTTTGCTGATAGTCTAACTTTAGATTGTAGTAACATTATGCAATTTTGTGATGTACTAAAATCTACTGAACTGTACACTTTAAAAGCTTGAATTCATATTATATAAATTATATTTTAATACATCTGCTACTGAAAATTAAACAAAAGACCATATTAACAAATGGATGGAAACAGTGTTCCCAAAGAGAAAAAAATAGAGCTTTAAGATAGTAGTAATAAATTGGGCATGCTGATGTACACCTGTAATCTGAAAACTCTGGGAGTCTGAGGCAGAAGTACTGAAAGTTCAAACCCAGTCTCAAAGTCAAACCCTGACTCAAAATTATAAAATGAAAGAAGGGCTAGAGATGGAGCACAGTAGGAGGGCTCTGGGTTCAGAAAAAGAACAGTAACAATGGAAAAAGGGTGAGATCTTTGGAGTGTAGCTATGTTTGAGAGCAGATTCTCTATTGACAAGAAAGATGTTCTGCATAAAACCAAGATTTTGTGGTCAGATGGATGACAAAACAACCAGATATAAGGGGGAAGGCTGTAAGTGCAGTTAATTTGGGGAAGAAATTCAGGTTTGTTTGGGATATGGTGAATTTGAAAAATTTATTGGGCAGCCAGGTGGAGCTATCTAGTAGGCAACTGGCTATAGAAGTCTAGATTTCAGGAGAAAGCTGAGGCCTGATAATAGAAATGCAGTAGTTCATGACTAAACAGAACAAATTATCAAAGAGGTGTAAATAAAGACAACCAAAAACTAAATTTGGAACAGTCTAATATTAATAGGTTGAGGGGACAGATATGACAAATTCAGAGAAGCAACCAGTAAGGTTGTAATAAAATCAAGAGATTTTTATGTCCTACAGACCAAGTGAAGAAAGTATCTGCAGGAGGAGTGGTCTCTTGTTATATGGTCTCTTAGCATATATTGGTCCAGCAATTGTGTATTATTTTATTTTTCATAATATTTCATAAAATCAGAGATTATATCTACTTTAAATGACTATGAGCAAAGAGCAAGAATTTATTTACTCATATACTCAACAAGGGTTTATTAAGAACAAAGAAAATGTCCAGTTATTTTTTGCTGTGAATTTACTTTTCTGAGCAAACAAAAATTTCTATCTTCATGGGACTTAACTTCCAGTGCAGAAATACAGACTAGTACTTTCTTACAGAACCTCTTGCTATAATGAAAATATTCATTTTTGATATCCAATGTGATAGCCATTGTCACATATGGACAAAATGTGATGAGGGTAACTGAGGACTAAGTTTTTAATTTTGTTTAATTTTACTTAATTGATATTTAATTTAAATGGTCATATATGACTTATGTTTACTATATTAGTAATATACATAGTAAAACATAGTAAAATAATAAATATAGTAAATAAATGGAACATAGATTCAGAGAAAGATTGGGAATAGTTGCAACTTAAAATTGAATGAATAGAATGGCTTCATTGAGGAAATGAAAACAACAACAAAATGCTACTATATTTAGCTATGTTTAAAATCCACCTGAGATGAAAGATTAGAAGTATAGAAATAACAAATTTGATTAGCCTTGCATTTGGAAAAAAAAACCACTTCATTCCATATTAATTACCTGATTTGTTTATTAGAATTGCAATATTTTTAAACTAGAAAGTTGGTCCAGTGCTTGCTTCGGCAGTACATATACTAAAATTGGAAAGTTGGTCTAACTTTCTAACTTTTCAGCAGCTGCCTATTTAGGCTCTCAAACTCTAGGAAAAATAATACTGTTAAAAATCAGAGATTCATAAAAGAGAGTAGCTATAGAAAATTGTAGCCTCAGAATTTATCCAAAGAAAATTTTATAGATGAGGACTGAGAATGGAGAATAGACTCTGTAAGATTTCCAGTCTCAACAGCATATGTCAAAACCACAGTGAAGCAGTTCTCTTCTCATCTGCTGTGCTTAGCTCACTTTGGGCATACTACACTCAATGTGCTGCCATTAATATGAATTTTTTGAAAATAACAATGAATGCAATCTTTCCATTTTTACCACTATTTAATACAATTATTGAAGATTAACACAATAAGACTTAAATTAGAAGTGTCAGATAAACATTTTCTTCTTTCAATAAAGAGATAATTGTGTACTTTGAAATTCTTATTAAGTTGCATGGGACTCAAATTATAGTTAAAGTCTTTGTATCCCACATTTTTATTAGTCTGCTTTCCTATTGCTGAGACAGAATATCTAATACTCACAACTTAAAGCAAGAGAAGTTTATTTTGGCTTACACTTTCAGAGTTTTCAGTCCACGGTCAGCTGTCTCCAAGGCAGATACATCATAGTGGGAGGGTGTGAAGGAGGAAAGTTGCTTAACTCGTGGCATCCTGGAAGCAAGGAACAGGGGAAGCAACCAGAAAGAACGGTTCCAGGGACAGGTGTAGTCTCCAAGTTCACGTTGCCATAACACACTTCTTCTGGTTTGGGCCTCAGCTATAATGTCCCTCCCAGTGTGCTCACAATCCAACTACCTCTCCAGCTGTCTCTTAAATCAGTCAAGATTAAGCAAAACAATTTCTTGCATTAGGAGAGATGGGGTTTTTCTAGAGAAGATGTTTTCTAGTCCTAAAATATTAAAGTTACTGGTTAAAGAATAGATCAACCACTACAAGTCATTGGATCCATGAAAAAATTATCTGAGATAATTTTATGATTTCCTGTTTAATCTTGTATATACTATTATAGTTATATGGAGAAAATTTTGAAGTGTGCATGTGTGTTTGAGATGTGTGTATATGTTTGTGTGTTTGGTGGTTTGGAGAGGAAAAAAAAGGAGAGCCAGTAAAAAGAAATCCATACCAAATCTCCATGAATCATTTTTCAAAGACATGATTTTGCTCTTGCCAAATGTTAGAAGTTTTTTTGGAAAGTTTGATTGATATTCTGTATTATATTACCCAGTACAGTTCAACTATTCATGAGTTTATTGAAAATCTTTTTGACAAGTTTTTTAAAAGCATATTTTCGACTTGCTCTCTTCACATCCTTACCATCCTTTTATCTCTCAATCTTCTTTCATTTGTTTTGTGTCTGTGTAATTCTACTAAAATTGCCTATTTTCAATCTCTAAAGATCCTCTAGTAATCAAATATATTATTTCAGGAATATCACAACAAAAAGCAAAAAAGATCTCCCTTTAATTCTTTCTTATTATCAGTTTCTCTCTCTCTTGCCCCCTCGCCCCGTTTTTTGTTTTAACAGTTGCATACTTTCCATACTGGATACACTGTCCTCAATCTTATTTGATTCTGTTTGCTGACTGTTACAAATGTAACATAACACTCCTAACAACAAACTAGTAGTCAACTTTTCCCCAATTCAAAGTCCAACAGGGAATTCTTTGCTTCTATGAAGATAGTGCCAAGATTTTCATAAGTTTGGCATATTGGTACTTGCTGGATACAATGTCTGCCTTTATTTTCAACCTACTACTTCCTCATATACACATCCTAATCAAGTTCACGCAGCAAACTCAGTGGTTTAGGAAACTCAATTTTTGCAAATAGGGCTTTCCTGCCTGGAATATCCTTCCCTATAACTTTGTTAGCTTAGAGTATGCTTACCAACACTTATGAACATCATGCAAGTGTGAAACTTACCTAGGGTTCTTTTTCAAGTTGCTTCTCCAAGGATATATATACACTCTGCTCAGGTGCAGCAGATTTTTATTGTTTAATAGATTTAATGTTTTTCCTTGCTATTTTGTAGCAAAGATTTTGCTTTACTTACTTTTATCCTCAAATACTGTATCTGTCTTAAATGACTCTTAGTTGCACATTGTATTATTTTTTCACAGTTTTGCAAAGGGATATGTAAATATGCTTTGAATTTTTGTATGCTACCTTATTCAATGAAGAACAGTTTTTATTAATTAATTTATACCCTTCTTTAGATTATTTACTTATTCTTTTTGGATAACCCTCAAGGTCATTTTAGGGTTAAGCATTTCAGAAGTTCATAAAAATAAAGACAGTAATAGGATTTCTATTACAATTACCTTTTCCAAATCTTAAGGCTTTTCTAAAATTGACTAGGAACAATTTTAAATAAGTAGAATATGCAAAATGCCTTATGTTTCTTTCTATAACTTCTTACTTTCTCTCCAATTGTAGCCACCATTCAGACTTTGATGATAACTTCTAAGTACTGCCCTTTCCTGTATGTTTGTCACATGTATTCCCTTGTTCTCCTAAAGTATCTATTAGCAGACACCTGGGGTTTTGCCTCTGACAAAATTTATACAGAAAATACTCTTACTTTTGCATATTATATCATTGGTTTTTCTAAAGCCACATATTTAGTTGATAAGTGAATATTTGGAGGTAACTCAGGGTGGATGTTTAGTGAAGAGCTGTTTACTGCTCAGAATGCAATTTTGGTTTTCCCTGGATCAGTCCTTTCTTCAACTACATTTTTCTTTTTTCAACTTTGTTACTTCAATTGGGATCCTATGACCTAGACTTTCAACTTGCCTTTGTTAATGGAAAATTTGGGGCTCTGCCTTCACAAATGACAAGTGTCTTTTCCTTATGAGGAGTGACAGTTATGCATGTCCATTTTTAATGTTGATAAATATTTCAAGAAAAGAAAGATGTTGCACAAGAACTGTAATAAATGATTTGTTTATTCAAATACATAACACCTAATACATGACAGACCATATGTTAAGTTCTTGTAATATATGAACAGAAATGACATAGCCTCTCTCCTTTAAGTAGATTTGAGTTCTGGCTGGAAAGATAGACCAAACCCACGCACACCAAAGAAGTAAAAATAAATTTATTTATAAAAATAATGGCAAATTCTAAAAAACCTTGCAGAACAAACTGTCAGAGATGAAATGAGATAAGGGTACTTATACTAAATAAGAGAAATAGTAAACCTCTGCTCTGGAGAGAGAACATTTAAATTAAGATTTAAAGGTAGACAAACAATTAAACAAGAGTGGCAGAAGAAAGATAACAGACCGTGTGTGTCAAGCTGAGTCAGGACTGCGCTTGGCGCAGCCACTGAACATTATTAGAACTTAAGGAGGTGACTCATGATTTCTAAAATGCACAGACTAAACTTGCCCTCAGTTACAGGTTCCTTTCTTTACTCTGTATGTGGACATATGTGTCCAATGAATCAGAATATTTTATCATACATTCATAGCACACTTCTACCCTCTTCCAAATTCACATGAGGAAATAAATAGAACATAAGCAAAAGATACTATAGACTATCTTTGATAAATCAATGTCTCAATAACTACAAATATCCTATATTCATGTAATCTCTTTTCTCCCTTCCTCTTCCTACTGTCCCCTTCTCTTCTCCTACCTCATGGAAAGCCAAATCAAAATTAAAGATTGCTTTTTGAAATAAAACCCTAGAAATTTGTCTTAGAGCTATCAAACATTTGTCATTGTCATAGTAAAATATTTCCCAAATCTGTGTAGGTGGATAACAGATCTGTGGATCCACCCAGACTAAAACCCTCAAAATCTTAACACCAAGGGTCCCTTTCCCAGGCTCAGATAGGGATTTGATATTTGTGGACCTTGGTGACCTTGTTGGTTCTGCCTTTTTCTTAGCTTCCATGGCAGGAGACTCTCCCTTCCAATGCTTGTATTCTGTAGCTATGGGTATTTATGAAGTCAGTAAACCAGGCCATCACCTCTTATCCTTAAGTAATTATGTATATCTACATTTAGCATCTTTAGATGTTAATCTTGTTACCATGATAAGTAATTACATGTATCTACATTTAACATCTTTAGATGCTAATCTTGCCACCATGATCTTTGAGGCTAATCTTGTTTTTCCCTTTGCAGTTCTTAGCAAATACTTCCTTGTGGTCATTAGATGCCCTTTATGGTGCACTTGCTATTTAGCATATAGTAGACATTACTCATATTCTTAGCATCATCAATTTTTGTCATTTTTCTTAACTTTGCAACTAAAACTAAGGAGAATAATTTCACTTTCTTATTTTTAGAGTGAGAACTATCTTAACATTTTAAGTTATCTTCTCTGGAATATTTTAAATCAATATCTACAATGACTAAAATTGTTTATTAAATAAATGTGATAGCATGATTGATTTGGTATGAATAAGAGTGGAAAATGGGTCTCATTTTTATGATTATTTTTTTCTAGTAGCATATAAAATTCAGGGCCAGAATCAGTAACTTCAAAAGTAAAAATATAGGGCCTTTCTTCAAAAAATAATGAATTTGAAGAGCACAAAACTAGAACATTGAACTGAGCATTGGGGTCTTCTGAGCATGGGTCCTATGGGATTGAAGAAGTTGCATGTTCAGGAGGCCCTCCCACTGTAAGTGTTTGGAGTATGTGGCATCTAAGAATAAATAGATAAACAAATATTTTTTTACAAAGTAGCTTTATAATACAATTTTATAATTATAATTTTATAATACAGTTTTAAGCATGAAATAGCATATAAAATAAAGTTAAAGAGGTATATTTATTTGACTCACTACAACAGTACATTTGGCACAGGGTATTCCGGTGAATAGAATATGTAGTTAAAAGGAAGCTACTTTAAGTTTCAAGTTGATCATTGACTGATATGCTTTGGTTTAGCCCAAAGACTGGCAGCCAAATTACTCAGGTTGGGAAACCTGGCTTGGTCTGCTCTAGTGGTGGTGCGTGTCATTGGATACACTGGCTTACTTTCCTATGTATAGATGGGTAGGGATGATGTATGGTCTATCATGTAGATTTTTCAGGCAAATTACTATATTTAAAGTCATTTAAACAGTATCTGCTGTGCAGTAAGCAAACATTTTGAAAGTTATGTTTACATTGCAGCTTTTGCCTAAGTATTTTCAATGTCCTAGACATAGTTCATTCTCTTTGATATTTGTAAATTCAAGTGTAATATGAAAAATATTTCCTAACATTGTTTGTGTGGTATTATAAATTTGATAGCAGGTGAAGCATTCATCTCATCATAATGGAAATAAATTATGTATATGTATATTCATATATTTATGTGCAAGATTATTTCCTTTTATTATTATGTTACTGAATAATAAAGGATTATACATTAATATGGAATATACTATAATGATTAAAAATTTGTTTCATGATTTATGGAAAAGATATATTGTTTTACAAACTATAAATCCTGTCATCTATGTCATCATGAAAGGCCATCTAAAATGTTCAAACATTATATTTAGAACTGTATCAAACAATATATTATCAGTAATTTTGATAAATGTTATTTGACTATTTTACTTCAGGTGGTTCATACTGAACAATATATTATTAAAAATAAAGTTGTAATCAGGTATAATTTCCAAATAAAAATGTGAGAATACTTTTAGGTATACCTTTTTCTTGGTTGTAAAAGTTGTACTAAAGTAAAAAGCAGTGCTCTTAAATTTATCACCCAGGTTCCTAACCATATGATGTACTCAATTCCTTCTTTCTCTTGGCTCTCACTACATAAAATTTATATATGATCTCTTCTTCTCATATTAGACACCATTACTGAAGTCTTCACTAACATCTACGTGACCAGTTTTGGCCCTGTCTCAGATACAGATATGGTGAGTTGTTTATTATAGAATTTTTTCTACATATAATAGAAAATGGTGGGTAATTTAGAAGGAAAGGTGTTTTTATTGTTATAGAACTATGTATCTATCTCACGTCTTATATACTCCATGCAAACACATAGAGAATAAAGGGTACTGATCTGTGTTTTGCAGCATAATACCAGTTTGAGCTTCAGATTAGCTCTTTATTTTCCATATTCTTGTCTACCTAGCAACAGTGTGGTAAAGAATTAAAATTTCAATAACAATGATCATATTACTGAGAACAATTTTCTAGTATTAAACCACCTGCTTGGACTTCCAGAAGTTTATATGGTTTCATGCACAAGTACTTCATACAGAATGTGGTCCCAGGTGCTGTTATGCACAAGGGAGTTCTGATTGGCACTAAGCAAGGTGAGGGTCTTGTGGTGCAATCTGTCTGTGTCTATAGGAGGCATCAAGAAAGCAGTCAAAGGAAAACTAGAATACAGATGTTCTTGGATCTATACAATTTGTGTTTTGACTATTTTTCTTTAAAGTGAGACGAGTAGTAGAGAACACTTTATTTGGAGTGTTAGAAACTGGTAATCTAAGATCACCAAAGAAAAATTCTTCATTATTTATGGAAATTTTAACAATCAGTCCTCTATTTCTCCTGTTACTTACAGTGCTCGGAATAGAAATTTCTGTTGAAATAATCTTTTGTTCACGAGTACCGTGCCACTTTGTCAAATCCTCCACATGACACTTTCCTGTCTTGTCTTCCCCTTATACACATGTCTCTTGTCCCTTGCTACCTTTACCTCCCTGGCCAGTTTGTGGCTCATAAGCTCATTCATCCCTCTCTCCTTCTCCACTCCAGGGCTCAATGTCTGTTTAGAAATCTTCCTTAGGGTTCAGCCCAATTGTTCTCCAACATATCCTCTCTCCCAAGTTTCTTACCTTTCTCTGGTAACCCATGGGGCAAGCTGACAAGTTTGGATATTTTCCTCCTTTATAAACAAACCAAACAAACATTTTTCCTTTGTTACAAGCACTCATAAATATTATTAGTTGACTTTTCATGACCTCCCTTTCCTTTAGGAAGCTGAAATGCTATTTTTTAGTAATAAAAATTTGATTTTTCTTCTATCGGAACCACTCTGATCTCACAGTTACTTTATTATATTGACCTGTGTGGATGAAAATTTGAAGCAGTTTGAGGTTAAGAAGTTATCTTTGAGCTATGTGTGAAAACCATAGGCAGATTTTTACAGACCCTGTAATGAGTGGGAAACAACCAAGTTGCAGAAGAATTGTGCAGTATGACTTCTATGTACACTCTGTACCTATTGGAAAACAAAATAAAACAACGACAACGAAAATTCAGTAGTGAGATCCAGAAATAGGATGGAGGAAGAGTAGTGGATGGAACGAGGATAATGTACTTCCACACTACCTGGCATTTTAATAAAAATAATCTGAAGCCAATATGGCAGAATTATGTTTGTTGAACCTCAATGATAAAGGCCAATCATATTATTCTCTGTGCTTTTCTGTATGTTCAAAATATTTCCTAATAAAGATTGTATTTAAAAAGAAGTTATCCTCATCTTTAGAGATGTAGTTAATACAAAATGCTGTCAGGTCTTTATAGCTTCTTTTCAAATTTAGAATGTGAAGGTTTAAAGCCCCTCTGTACCCAACCCTGGATGTAAGGCAGAATTCTGGAACAAAGGAAGAAAAGAACCCTGTTTAACAAAACCCTTCTTTCTCATTTGCTTTAGCTTACATTTTGGTCTAACTTTTTGTTTTTCTTTTCTTGGGGGAGGGGTCTCTTACAAACTTGGCCAGTATTCTACCATTGAGTTATACTACCAGTCCCTCGTCTAAAATACTAATCTTCTTTTTCCATAGATCAATTTAAGTCTACAGGACTTTGAAATGATGACAAAGACATATTTAGCAATTTTATGTAGCCCAAATGCTATTTGTAGGCTGTAAAAATAATCTTTTCTTAGTAAATTATCTTTGTCTTTGTCTTTTGTCTTAGTAAATGCTCCCAAACAATAGAAACGTAGAGTGATCATAAATCCCAAACTTCTGGGTAGAATCATGTGGACAGTCAGAATTTTATCAAGCACTACAATGAAAAATTAACAGAATATTATATAAATGATGGTGCATATATGATTACTTTTGGTATCACGTTACCAGTGAAACCGGAATGGCAAATCATACATGTTCCCAAAATATCAATAAGTTTATAATAGTGAAGGTTTTTTTAATGTGTGTTTATGTTGTGGATATTAGTAGTAATAATTACTGCATGGGAATTTTTTATTTTTTAACACAGTGAGTAATTTTACCTAAAAAATATAAAAACTTTAAAAGACGTGTTTAGTATGTGAGGATTATAGAAAAAGTCAAGTCCTACATTTTTTGGCAAAATGTATTAAGACTTCTTGTTCCAATAAGAATAATATATTTGACTAATCATCTCCTTGTCTTTGCTGTGACCAATCTTTGGAAACAGGGTGGATTTGAAGAGGCAATACACTGATCATTGGTATACATATGATATAGAGAAGATTTCAAATGAGGTCCAGGAAATAACTTCATCAGTTAAATGTTCTGTTTGATATTTTCCAAGACTAGAGAAGAAAATGGAACTGGTGAATATTAGTGCTGCATAACCTATATACACATATACACATATAACAGACAGAAACACATAATTACATTGAAAGTTTACCAGGAAAAAGGAAGCTCAATTAAAAAAAAAAAACATGTCATGAGTAGAAATGATTTGGTCTTCATAACGACCAAAATGTGTACTTTTAATCTTGGTATTACTTTTGCTCATGGAAAATAAGATAAATAATGAGGAAAAATTTTTTTTTCCTGTTTAGTACATACTGTTGTTTATGACACTCTAAATACAGATACAATGAGAATGAGAAGGAAAAGCACATCCATATTATTACCTACAAGTAAAAGAAGCTATGGAGACACCTAATTCATGTATTAAAGAAACTATTTTTTACAGAAAAAAGTAAATAATACATTTAATTATGCTTTCAATAGCATAGTTGATACACTATCTTTTTTTTGCAGTGTTCATGCTCAATATTAAATTCTAAACTCCTAACTTCTCTTATTCAGGTCAGTGGTATGAATTTGCTGTGACATTAACCTGAGTGAAAAAAGCAGAATAGCAAAAAGAATTAAAAACCAAAAGAACAAACACATACCCACACACATGCATACACACGCACACACACACAAACAGACATAACCCCTTCTCCCAAACACACCGGCATACACAGCCATCTCAAAATCATTAACCAGTGTAATTGTCCAAAGAAAGTTACAGATCTAAATTATAATTAAAGATTCTAATTACAATGTCTGCAATTAAGTTACAAAAGTTTTTATTTCAACATTTTAAAAATTCATGAGTAAGACGGTAATTAAACTTTGGAATGCAGTAGTAGCTGACAATCAACAAAGTTTGTAGTAGGCCTGTGAATTATAGCAATTTTGAACTCATGCCTCTGCTTTTTTTTTCTTCTACACCTATGTTTCTGTATCTGTAGAAATTTTCACCGTGCATCCATAATCTTCAGACATAAGTGGTACAACTACCAAATGATTGCACTTGAGCCCAGATGGTTGTTTTTGATCACTGTTAGGGTTTAAACTTGAACAATGGAATCTTTTTGAGGTAATACTAAGATTGCAGCATTTTAGCTTGGTCTATTTAGAAGCAGGCAGTCAGATAAAAGTGACCTTGGTCTGTTGATTGTATTGATCTCCTTTGTTAATATTTTTCTTCCTCTTTGACAACATGGAGAGTGTTATCTCTTAGAATCCTCAGAAACCACTGGGTATTGCTAGTTCAGTAGTTAACCTCATCATGAGGGTTAGGGAGTTTTTAGATCTCAATATCTGGTTGGAAATTTACACTGGACTTATATGTTCTCCTTTATCAGGGATTGTCATTTGCAAATGTGGTTAACTAAGGATCATACTACAAAACTGTCAAGCACTGCATGTCAGAAGTAAAGTAATAATATTTACTCACTTTAGAGCTAGCCTGTAGGAGTTAGCTACTGAGTGATTATTGATATTTTGGACAGTTAAGAGTTAGACTCAGATAACATTCATTCATTCAGTAAATATTTTCCAGTCACTGTCTAGGATCTGTAAATTGTTCCTCAAAATGTGGTGCATACACATCTGCATTGGGATCACTAGGTTATGAATTAAACTAGTTGAGCCCCTTCTAAGATCTATGGACTCACGTTTGGTAATTGAGGGCACAATAGTCTGCATTTTAGTACCTTAACTGTTTGGCTTCATTCTAAATATGACAAAAAATTATTATAAGATTGTTGAAGATTAGGGGTAGGTACAGAGCATATGTAAGTTAGATTTTCTGCAGTCCAGTAATGTATAGTAGAGGATAAGATAACAAAAAGGGTTTACAAGAAAACTTGTATTCCAGCTGAGAGATGATTGTGGACTGTGCTAGAATAGAGTTGCTGAAGACTGAAAGATAAGAAAAGATTTAAAATATTTCCATGTGGAAGAATTGCCCATACTTGGTGGTCTGTTCACTGTTGAAGAAGAAATATAAAAGGAAGCTCTGGAGGATTGGGTCAAAAGTGGTACCATTCATGGGCATATTGAACACAGGAGTGGAAGTTTGTCTTCATTTTGCTTCTTGGCTGATGAATATTTGTGGTTTTAGACATATTCAGCTAAGGTGTATTTAATTGAAGACATCAAAGTAGAAGGCATAGATTTGTAGCTCAGAAGAGAGGAACAGAGTGAACATGGTAGGAAGGAACTGATGCTAGTTGAAACCACAGGCATATGTAAAATTGTACGAGGCAAGTGATTGGAGTGAAAGTCTATACTTTTGTAGAAACTCTAGAACATCAGTATTTAAACAACAGCAAGAGAATTAAAAATACCTTAGTGGAGTGATGAGGAGCAATCATGGATATTTGTCAAAATGAATAGTGATTTCTTTCACTGAAGGAGAGTGGGTTTTGACCCTTAATTATGAATGTCAAAGGCCTCTAACTATTATTCCTTATCAGAGGCAATGATATGCAGTAGTCAGATATCTGTACCACAGCCCTCTGTCATGACAGGATTCTATAGATGAAGGTCATTTGGCTCATTTGGTCATGCATGAATCCATAGGTTTTTCTCAAAGTGAAAACTCACCTAGGAAGTGGGGTAACAGTTCTAGAAAAGAAGGCAAGTAGAAGTTACTTGACTCTATCTATTACCTTTCTCTAGGAACTTAATGTGTGAAGTTTTAGCTCTCCTACTTTCTTAGGGAGAGAGTGGCATTGCTTTACATTCTCCCCGCTCTTGTATAAACTACATATCAAACAACCATGATTTCTGAACATAAAGTGATTCTTAAAATAAAAATTGCAGAGATTGCAAGCAGTTTTCCTAGAGTACGAGCCCAAAGACTATGTTTTTAGAATGCCTAGATTAAGAATAATAGTTTATACCCATCGGTGTTACTCCTGTACATTTTCTAGGATATATGGTTACATGAAGATTGTTGGCAGGCATGGGAAGTTCTCAGATCCTTTCACAAGAATTTGTCCAGTTATTTCCCACAACTCCAGGTAAATGCAGTTTTAAGACTATGAATATAAAGAACATTGCAAAAGTAAGGTGACAATAACCATGTCCTACATTATGGGAAAGCAAAGAAAAATGTTGAAATGTGTCATTAGATTAAGAACAAGGAGGTGTTTTGCTGGTAGTGGTAAAAGCAAGCAGATTGCAGTGGGTGGAGGCATGTGGGAGGTGAGGAAGTAGATAAAGAGTGGAGGCAACATTTTTAAGCAACGTGGCTGAGGAAAGAGGCGAGACAGAGGGCAACATTTATGAGGCATTATAACTCTCTGTGAGGCTTTTATTTTTAAAGATTGCATTGAACTTCTCACTGTACTCAGAACATGCCATTACTTTAACAGCTCCCCGGCCTTGCACATGTTTTTCCCTGTTCTTATTATGCTTCCCACCTCCTTTGCCAACTGGAGATCTTTTATGTATTCAGGGTCAGTCTCAAATTTCATTTTCTCTAATGTCTTTTTAGTTTACTTTAAATTTCCAATCCTTCTTTTCCTTTTGTGGCACTTCACAGTGTTCATATTTCATGACTTGCAAACTGAATTATAAAAAGTCTTTACATGTTTTTCTTTACTCTCAGCTACTAAAAGGCATAACTGTCTGTGCATTTTGACAAGATTTGCTAAATATGTGCTGTGTATAGCACAGTATTAGAGCTAAAATGTCTAAGTGTATCCAGTGGCTGCCCTCAAGTTGCTCATTGTAAAATCCAAAACAGCTAAGAAGCATCATTAATTTTAAAACAATGTGATAATGCTTTAACTAAAGTATTTATAGATACATATGGTTCCTGAGGGAGGGTGAGTGGAAGATCTACAGTGTGCAAAGTTTTCCAGGAAAAAGATAGCTAAGGAGGACAAAGAAGTATTGATTAGCTAGCTAATGGGAAAAAAAGAATATCTTAGCACAAATTTGAAAGATTTTGTAGGAAAAGAGGCTGGAAAGATACAATCAGGTTATGATGGGTGTTATAGCTTATTGATCCCAAACAGGTATTGAACTATGCTCAAATAAAACCTTAAAACTTTAAATTTCTGATACCAGAGGAAATATTATCCCATTTTTTTTGGAATGTGTGCCTATTCTTAAAAATATAACCTTATCATGACTATTTTAACAGTTAGACGTAACAGCATGGTGATTCAGATACACAGATATTCACACGTACACAGACATACAAAAGACATTTTACACCTGTGAGTGGAAGGATTAGGGTATTACATACTGATGAGTATTTGCCATAAGACGTCTGAGAGCTTTTCTGCCATCTGTCTCTCCTTATGTCCCATTGCAGATCTTGTTGCTGAGAATCCCTGCTAATACATTAAATTTCTAATGGCTCCCTTCTTCAATCATTTATGGACTAATTATTGCACATTTCCTATGTTCCTTGCAGTTTGTTAGATGCTGGTGACATGGCATACAGGGAGTAAGTTGGGACCCTTGTTTTCAGTGTGGAGTAGAAGCCAGACAGATGTAGGGAACTGATAAGGAAAATGACTCCTGGAGGAGATGGGGAATGATACACTGGAGCCCCAGGCTGTGTGCTGTGTGTCAGTCAGTGTTGCCGTAGCACAGTGTGTGTGTGTGTGCGCGTGTGTGTGTGTGTGTGTGTGTGTGTGTGTGTGTGTGTGTGTAAGTCTAGCTGTGGCAGGGGAATTGCTGGAGACAAGGCTGGAGAAGTAAGAGTGAAAGAAATCATATAGGGCCTTGGAGACTGTGAAAATGTTTGAACTTCAGTAAACAGACGTAAGAAATTCAACTGATGAAATTGAGCGACATTTTTTTCTTTGAATTTCCTTCCCTATATCAAGACAATATCTTAGTGCATTCTGTAGCCCAGAGAGTCCTGTCAGGTGGTATTTATGCAGCAATATCTTCTGCCATTTAGGTTTTCTCTCCTTTTCCCAGCCTGGTTCAAAGTTGAAGAATGTACTGAGAGAGATAGACCATAATCTAATCTTTGTCTCTACTTTCTGAGTCTTCCAGAGTTAAGCGAGGAGAACAAAAATTAGAAAAAGGGGACAATGTCTTTTTTACTTACCTAGTTCTGTTTATAATTCTCTCTTGAAGATCAGTGTCATTTGTGTTGTATGTAAATTCTGGCTCTGTAGTGAGGCACCCTTGTGATTTCTTCTCATTGATCATTTTATTGCACTGTCTGCACTTGAGTTGGGAATTACAGGAGGAAAAAGGATTCTTTCAAAGTGATTCATGCTAAGCTACCTTCTTTAGTGTCCAAAGATTTTCTAAAATCTTTACATGTGTTTCTCATTTCATCTTTACAAGAATCCTAATAATTACTTTTCAATATTATAATCATTTTTTTAGACAAGTCATCCTAAATGAGAGAATAAATAATCTGCTCAAGGGTAGGTGTCCAGATTTACCTAATTTAAGAGAAAGCTCTCAGCATCTATTTCATATTATTCACCATATTGTTTGATTGATCTTGTATTTGAGTCAGTTGAAAATGTGGAAAGAAGACATTTTCTTGATATGTATATTGAAAAAGTACTACATAATATTTTAGTATACTTACAGTGGTTAATGTACTCAAGCAAATTAACATGTCTATCATCTTGTGCAATTACCTTTTGTTTGCAGTAAGAACACTATTTCATCCTCTTAGCAAATTCTCTATATACAACACAATATTTTACCTGTACTCATAACATTGTAGCTTATATCTGTAGACATACTCATTAATTGTACTTTTTTGTAACTGTGTTCTTTGACCTACTTCTCCCTATATCCTTCTTCTTCCTGCTTCTGGAAACCAGCATTTAATTGTTTCTAATGTTAAACATTTTTAAAAGATTCCACATATAGGTGAGGTTATGCAGTATTTTCTTTCTGTGTCTAGCTTTTTGTCACTTACCATACATAGAATTCTCCAAATTCATCCATGTTATCGCAAATGGCACTATTTCTTTTTTGAGGCTGAAAAATACTAATATACATAAATGTAGACTTTGTTTAGAAGTATCTGTTTCTTTTTTAAGACTGAGAATATTTCTACACACACACTTACACACACACACACAATTTCTATATCCATTCATGTATCAGTGGACACTGAGGTTGCTTCTATGTCTTGGTTATTGTGAATAGCGTTGCAAAGAATATAGGAGTACAGATATCTCTATGAGGCGATGATTTGATTTCTCCCCATCTCTTTTTCTCTCTCTCCCTCTCCCTCTTTCTCTCCCTCTCCTTTTCATCTTTCAACGGTCTCTCTACAACGTTAAACAGCCTAGGTTGAACTCTAGCTTGAGATCCTCCTGCCTCAAACTCCAGAGTGCTGGAGGTTATAAATGCGCAGCACCATGCCTAGTTTATTGTCTTTTTCATAATATACATCCTCGTTCTTATAGGGTCATACCTCTTTGTGGTTTTATTTGGGTTTTCCAACATTTAGTGATATTCAGCAAATTTTTATATAGCTAGAGCCCATTTTATGTTTTCTTTTGAGAAATTTCTATTTAGAACCTTTCTCTATTTTAAAATCAAGTATTTTGTTGTTATGCTCTTGAGTTTGTGTTTCTGGCTCTCGAAGTTATCATTTTATTGAATATTTAATTTTAGTTTGATAAGTCTCACTTGTTTAATTTTGCTTTTGTTGCCCGAGTTGTTGCTATTTTGGTACTTGAATGTTTGTTGTCCAGAAACTCATTACCAAGACAAATGGCAAAGAACTTTTCATCTATATTTTGTTCTACAAGTTTTACAGTTTCAGGTCTTACGTTTAGGTCTTCAACCTTTGTTGAGTTCATTTTTGTGCATGGTATAAGAAAATGACCAATTTCTTCTTTTGCATATAAATATCTAGTTTTTCTAACCTTACTTATTAAACAGACTATCCTTTCCAGAGATTGTAATATGCCAGGGTTATCCTTGCTGTATAATACTTTCTGTAACTGTAAATAATCCTGACAAGTACCCCTTTATTGGTCTCAGAAGAAAGAATATTTCACTTTAATGTCCTGCCTTCAAGGGATGTTTTTATGTATGGTACAATGAAAACAGAATGGTGTCTGGAAACAGACGTTAAACTGAAACTTTGGCATTAGAACAATTTTGTTAATATCGATTTTGAAATAGTCCCTACCTGGGAAATGGGGATATTTTGTACATTTACTGAAGTTGTTAGAAATGTAAATAACAAAAATTATATCAAATCGCTAATTCCTATCACTTCTGTTATTTGGAATACTTTTATTAGATATGCTTTAATGTTATGCTATTAAAATCTTAATCTTTAGATCAGTTTCTAATTTATTAGTGAAACTTGCCTGCCCTCTAGTTCCAAATGGGAAGCCCAAATACCTTACCTCCATAATGGTTGGGATATACAGCAGCTGCGTGTACAATTTTTGTTTGAGCATTTTTGTATAAAAGAGATTTACGATCTTCCACTAATTTGTTTTATTAGCACTCTGCTGATATGTTTTTAAAGTGCCCCATTTTATTTGGTAATTTTTTCAACTCTAACACCTTGCTAAATTTGTTGTTTACCTCTCTTTAAGTACCTAGTGCAAGATATTGAGCTTAACTATTCTTGTATATTTCAAGAATGTTGTTTATTTAATTGCTATGTACCTACTTCTTAAGCTATGTTTTCCATCATTATAGAAAAAAAACACTAATTGGAATTTACTCAGGGGAGACTAGCCTTTAATAGACGAAAGGGAATCATGAAATAAATTTTACTACTTTTAAATACACTTATTCTATGAAAGTAAATGAGATACAAGTTCCCAATGATGAATGTAAATGTATTGTATACCTAAAATGTACCGATAAAAAGAATTTAAGAGAAAAAAAAAGTAAATGAAAAATCTCTCCATTATTCATTCTGGGAATATGATTGTGTTTAGTGAGGAGATATAATTCTTCAATAATTGGCTACAAGCATTGACATATAAATAATGTAGTCCAACAATGAAGAATATGTTGTTTTGTCTAAGTTACTGTGTCATTGAAATCATGTTTATATACTAAGTTATGCAAAAGAGAGTGATTTTTTTGTTTGCAGAACAAATTATGGGACATCAATGAAGGAATTCATTGTATAAATGCAGATTTTTAGTGGCAATAAAAACACTAGACTAGAAACTGTATCCTTGTTTGCGTTCTGCCCCTAATACATTTAGAAACAGGAAATTCACTGAGTTTATCTCTGACAAATCTATAAAAGGAAGAAATTTGGATTAAATTTTTCCATAAGGAACTTTTCAAATCTTGGATCTTCAGCTATTCATTGTCACCCAACAATCAATCTTACTTTTCCTGTAAATAAGATAGCTACATGTAGATATGTCCTCATGGATATTTTGTTTTTTTCTAAAATTGTACTTTAGTGTGTCTGTACTCTCTGATGTATTATTCAGTAACTACTGTTATACTTTCTTCTAGAATTTCCATTTGTGGGTCTGTCTTAAATTTGCATGAAGTTATTCTGTTTTGTAATTATTGTGGCAATTTTCAAGTAAAACACAATACAAATAATTACTCTATTAGTACACATTCATGGAAAATCTGAAGTTAATTTTAAGGAAACTTTTCAAGAATATTCTTTTCACACACCAAGAATATGTATTTTAGAAGTGAGCAAATACATCTCATGCAAATAACTTATTTGAAGATTGAATACTTGCTAGATACACAGTAAATGTCACTTGATTGAATAGCTCCTTTTCTTGGTATTTTATTTTTTTTATTTATTTATTTATTTATTTATTTATTTATTTATTTATTTTGGTACCGGGGATCGAACTCAGAACCTTCCGCGAGGCAGGCTGCTGAACCACTGAGGTACATCCCCTCCTGTCCCTCCTTGGTATTTTAAACTAGAAAGTAAAAGCATACAAAAAATAATCAAGTGTATTTGTTTTTACATATTTACATGTCTGTACATCTTTGTATAAGATACAAGAAAAAGTAATCATTAAGGAAAAATGTGATAAGGTTCAAATAAATACTATTTGAGAAATAAGCATTAATAAAATACATCTTTCTTTCCACTCAAATTGTTAGAATAGTATTTAATAATTAATGTATTTAAATGTACTTTGATTTGTTTTGTTTTGTTTAGACATTAAGCATTTATTGTAAATTAATTATATAACTGGTTCTGTAATTCCAATTGTTATGAATTTCTAAATATAAATAGTATTTCAGTTTTTCTTCATGGTGAATTAAGATAAAAATTAAATACAATAAGTTACATTTAATCACCTCACAAATAAGAGTACTGTTCTGTGTGATATTTTTCTCTTTTAGTTTAATATTGTTTTTATTACTGTGTAATTAAAACAGTTAATAGACTGATTTCCCACTAGAAAATTACTAAAATATAATATTAAAATGCAACATTAGATACTAATTCAAAATTTTGTGTGTACAAAAGCTAGTATAATCCATTTTTTTAGTTTTCTCTGTAACTTGGAAATATACATATTTGTATATAAATGTACTTTATTATGTTTAATATTTTTTCTAAAATATTTTGACATAACAATTCAAATATCTGATTCTAGATTCATATCATTTAATACATTCTCTAATAACTGTGGTAGCTGAAAAATAAATAAGGATCAAATTTAACAAGTTCACCATCTTCTATTGGTCACAGTCACTGAATTATGATGCTCATTAAAAAAAAATCCACTGATTTTAGATGTTTGTTTGCACATTTTGGGTGTGAGTTTAAAAATGACTTGCTATTTGGAGCAGGGTTAGGCTATCATTAATCAGTGCTCAAAAAGAAACACTTCATTAAAAACAAGGATATAAACCCATTCTTTAAATAACCTCATTGATAAATACAAATTTTCTTTTCCAGAATTTTTTTAGGGTTGATTATTTTGTCATTCTTAGCATGTCTAATGAAGAGCCCATAGTAGGCATAGAAGTGATATTCTTTTTGTTTTTCACTTGTTCTATGTGAGTACTAATGCTTTCTTCCATTATATCTTAATAGTAATTTTACCAAAATTATTGTTCTATTTTTACTAGAGTTAGTTTAATCAAAGTACTATTAGTCTTTGTATTGCCCATTTGCTTTTGGAAACTTGTGAATGTGATGTCAGAATATGCATAAATAAATATCTTACAGACTTTTCCTGGCCTTGTATTTGATATATTTAGTGCAGGAACTGCATACTAACAACTCACTAAAAAAGTAAGTATTATAAATCACCTAAATGGTGAATGCCAATAAATGAAGTATCTGTCCTTCAACTTCCCTGTCATAGTCTCTGCTTGTCCCATAGGATCCCTTTGAAACATGAGTTTAGTTTAATTGTGGACAGAATGAAAATGCCAATATCATTATCTTACATAAGCTATTATATAGGAGAGAATACTAATTTACCCTTTCTCACATGAACTCTGTTTCTCCTCAACTCATTGAATTCTGCCTTTGGTTTTCTCCACTCTCAAACTTTCATTTTCTTTTAGCACAACTTCACTTTGTTAATCTTCATAGTCGTTTTAAATTTTTTTGGACATAGAACATTTCTCTTAATTTACTTTTTCTACATGCACCATGTTCATATGTGGTTGTTCTGTTATGGGTCCTCTTACCTAATTTTCTTGAGTTCTTCCCATATTTATTTTTATCAGTTAATCATGTAAAATCTGTATGTTGTTTCTTTTGTACCCATCATTTTAATTGTCACCACTAAAAACAATATAGTCTAGGCACATGTCCAATATTAGTAATAAAAATAAATGTAAATTAAAAAAATTAAAAAAAAGGTAAATAAACTGCATTTCTATAAAAACATTGAAAATGGCTACATTCAGTAACAAGAAGCCTTATGAGAAATTGTCAATAAATGGTAAAGAATTACTGTCTTACAAAAACCATAGAAAATTTAGGGATCAATGAAAAAACAATAAAAGAAGACAATGCATTAGAAAACATAAGAGCACAATTAACACTGACTCCAATATAAAGAAAATGAAAATCTATACTTGATATTACAAGGTATTTTCAACTAGATAATAAGGAAAATATAGTGAATGCAAAATTATACTATTGTAATCAAGAATTTAAAATTGATTGGTGGATAGACAAACCTTTGAAAATAGAAATCAAAAATTGAACCATAGCTCTGTGATCACTACATATGTGATAGAAATGTCATGGCATATGTGTACAGAAAGATGAATCGATTGATAAACAGTGCTAATACAACTAATTTTCCATTGGAAAGAAACAAAATTGGACTATTATATCATACACAATAAATATAATGGATGAAAAGCCTAAACATGAAAAACAGTACATTTTACATCTTTATAAGAAATAGGAATATACTTATGATATTTTGAATATATTTATGGTAATTTTAATTGAGCTGTATATTCTTTGAGGAAGTAATAGTGCATATAATATAAAAAGTATTTTCATAACTCAATAAGAAAACATAGAAAACCTAAAAGGAAAGTAAGTGAAATATACAGATATTTCATAAAGCAAAGTTTTAATAAACAAAAATGTGTTACATTTTAAAAGTTAATAGAGTAATCCACATGGCAGAACTATGAATAATTCTGCACTGATCTTAATGGTTGAGGTGAAATATTCTGTCTATGCAGTAAGAAGTTCTAGTTAAGTAAGGAAATGTATGCACTGCTGAGAAGATGAATTCACATACCTGGTAGGATTTCAGTGTAAAAATACCTTATTTTCAAGTGTATATATGACATATTCCAATAATTCTACTAGCAGAGTTAGTCTAGGGCTGTGGTCAGCCATCTTATAGCTAAAGGGCCAAATCTTGTCAGCTGGTTTTTATTTTTGTATACAAATATTTAGTGGCACATTGTCTTGCTCATTCACTTATGTACTGTTTATGGTTGCTTTTACACGATACTGGGAGAGTTGAGTAGTGGTGACACTAACCATAAGGACCATATATCCTAAAATATTTATTAACTAGCAGTTAAGAAAAAGTTTGCTGACTTCTGATCTAAAGTATTTCTTATACCTTTGTGCTAGAAATGTTGCACAACCATGTTCATAGTGGTAGTGTCATAATGACAAACTGGAAAGATGGAAGATATTTAAATCAAGGAAAAAAGATGACTGCATTTTTCCCTTTAATTCTTTTATTGGTACATTTTAGGTATACAATACATTTACATTTATCATTGGGTACCTGTACATGATGTATCTTGGTTCTTATTTTTTCCCCATTCCCTGTGTTCCCTTCACCTCCTCTACCCTTCCCTATTTACACTTTGTTTCCATTTTTTCCTTTTCTCGTAAGTTTTTCCTTTCCCTTCTTTCCTTTCTCCTTCCCCTCCCACTTTCCCTACCCCTTTGGAACTTTATTAAGCAATACTCTTAAGTGAAATAAATAGTACCCACATGTGTAAATATCAAATAGTTTCTTTGGTGTGAGAAAATGAAAGTGTAAATAAGGATTAAAATGATTAAAATGAATAATTGATAATTTAAAATAGAAAGATGACTGCATTTTGAAATAGTTTTGCACTAGGATGCAATATACAAGTGAAAATGAATCAAAGTGCTAGATATATTGCCATGAATAAATCTCAATAAAGTAACTGAAAATTGCAATTGTTAGTAAATAGAGAGTGTGATACCACCTATATAAATGTTTAAAACATGGCACTAAATGCATTTTTCATGTAGTAAATTTGTAAGTTCACATCTGGGACTGATAAACACCAAATTCAAGGTAATTTTTTCCTCAGGAAGCTGGGGAATGTAATTGAGGAGAGATAAGCAGAGGATATAGGGCTCTGATAATCTCTGTAATAATATTTCTTCTTCATGATATTTTCAAGCTGTTTGTAATAGTCTTTATAGTCTTTGATGTGTTTTGAAGTGAAATAACTACTAATAAAATCCAGAGTCCCTTTCTTAAAGATGTACAAGCTAGCTGTGAGGCAAAAGAGCAAACATGTAATCGCAATAGAAATGATTTTGCAGTAATGCAGAGCTTTATAAAGATACTGAGAGCTATTTTTTTTTTTTTCCTTCACAAATACTCAAGGAACTGAGTTGTAGTTGTGAGTAGAATTCTCATCCCAGGCAGGTGGAGAAATTGCTCTATTTGAGGAATCAGAAGAAAAGTGGATTCTTAAAATTGCCCATGGCATAACCTGAGTCTGCCTTTGCGGGAGGAAGAGAAAGACACAGATCTTCTTGGATAGATTGGCAAGACACACACAGGGCCCTGGGAACCATGAAGACAAATAGTGTTCTTGAAAACTATTTTTAAGAAGAGATGACCTGAAAATTTGTTTGTAAACTTGAAGTAGTCCTGTAGGAAATGATTGCCACATCAATAGCTTCTTAAGCAGATAAAACATCTTCTGATTTTTCAAAAGGTGAAACTTTGAATTTGAAGTTTGTGAAAAAATTTTCAGTGCCTTTAGTTGGCCTGGAAAAATAAATCCAAATGTATTCACATTAGGTTGGAATTTGAGGGACTACTGGTGGAAAAACTTTTTGCATAAATTCATTTTTACAATTCCATTTGGATGAAATTAAACATTAAAAAAATAAATAGCCAGGCCATAAAAAAATGAGAGGGTTTGGGAATTGGGGAATTGAGAATTAGGAGCGCAGCCCAGAACAACTGTTTATCTCCTATTCATACAGCATTAGAGTTTGTACTTGTTTTTACCATCACTCATTCAAATTTTGTTGAATCATTATTGAATAATTTATCTGTGATATTTTCATTACTATATCTCCCTTTTAATTTAATTTTTTACAACATAATTTTGATTTAGTAAAATTACCAACTGCCTAGGTATTTGTTTTGAAACATATAAAGACTAGTTTTGAGCTAAAGGTTCATAATTTTCAATCTCAATTGTACAATTCAGGTATTTTAATTATTTATAAACCAAATGATTGCACAAAGATACATTGACAAAAATTTTAACATTCAATAGATTTTCAATGTTGTGTGAGTTGTTTATCTGATGTAAAATGCATGCAGCCTCTTAAGAAAGAAAGAGAGAAAGGCGATGGGGTAGAGAGAGGGAAATGGAGTACAAGAAGGAGAGAGAGCTAAATTAAAAGATTGGTAAGTAATACTAAAAGAATTGATCACTAGCTGGTCTCTAGGGATGTTGTACAGTAAAATAAATATGAAGAAGTTTATTTCCAAAATATTCATTCTTTAAATAATCTAATTACTTCTATTATAACTAATTTCATAAATAAACTTTATAGAAATCTATCTCATAACATATTCTTGGTAACAATATATCTCATTATTTACAAGATTTAAAAAGAAATATGATATTCTACAGTTTCTTTGGCAACAGAAATGATGACTCATAGAGATCTGATAATATGCTCAAAAGTAGTTTATTTTCTTCCTTTCTAACTATATATTTATTTATTAATGCTACTGGAAAGATTACCTGCTGATATTTTTTCACCCTTGGGATAAACTAAAACAACCCACCTAGACCCTGGCCAAGCATATTCCCTTTCTAAGCAATTTTAAAATATAGATTTCAGTAAAGCTGCTTGTCTTGGACCTTGTTCACCTAAAGGAGGCATATACAGTAATTTATTTTTTTCTTTTCATAAGAATATGTAGCAAGTTGTGGAAATAGCATACTTCATTTCAGTGGTGCCATTTATTAATAACCTGAAAGAATAATTCTGATGTAAATTTAATTCTCATAATGTAATTCTCTCTAAACTAGAGTATAATTTTTGATGAAATTTTATAGAGTTTTAGTGTATAAAAACATTTATTATTTTTAAAGCAATGCCATTTTATATTTCAGGAATATACAATAGATGTTTTCTTTCGACAAAAATGGAAAGATGAACGTTTAAAATTTAAAGGTCCTATGAATATCCTTCGACTTAATAATTTAATGGCTAGCAAAATCTGGACTCCAGATACCTTCTTTCACAATGGAAAAAAGTCCGTAGCTCATAATATGACCATGCCAAATAAACTGCTTCGAATCCAGGACGATGGAACTCTGCTATACACCATGAGGTATGTTTTCATGTTTGACATATTTTGTATGATACCGAAAAATCAATATATTAAACAAGCATCCAACCTAGTCAAATGTTATCACAATTTGTACATTGACCTATCAGGTTATTAAAGCACTCATAATATGCTTTGTAAATCCCGAGCTACATAAAAATAGATAAAAGAGTAGTTGTGAACTTGATTTTTATCTTAATTTTTTTTTTTTTTGGTTTTGTTTTTTGGTATCGGGGATCAAACTTGGGTCCTTGGGCTTGTGAGGCAAGCAGCTGAACCACTGAGCTAAATCCCCGGCCCTATCTTAATGTTTTTAAAGTTTAAGATTTGCCTTAATTTTGAATACTTGGCTTTTGTGTTTATCGATTCTTTACACATTATAATTAAGTCTTATTTTGGCATCATGATTTGAATATTTTTTACATCAACATGTCATATCATCTTTAATGGCCCATCTGATAGCCATTGTTTTTAAGCAAAGTTTAATATTTTGATCCCCTAGTTACTCTCCAGAGAAAATTGAGTTTTTATTGAGGCTTATAAGTGAATTTGACACTATAAACATATGTACTAGATTGAACCATATTAAATTTTCATTTCATTATTGAAACATTTCTTGTACATCAATTTCATATTATTCAAAACTTATGGAATTATTGAGAGAAGTAAACCATTGTTGATCCTAACAACTGTTCCATTTTAACTATTATAAACAATGTTTTAATGAGTTCCTTGTATTAAGAATGAGAAAAAAAATCACAAATCTCATCAATGTTGTAGAACAGAAAGTTAATGTTCAAGCACCCAATGATAAATGTAAACGTATTGTATACCTAAAAGGTACCAATAAAATAATTTAAGGAAAAATAAATAAATAAATAAATAAAGAGTTTAAAGAGGTCCAGGGATTTAGCTCAGTGGTGCCGGCACCGGCCTCACAAGCACAAGGTCCAGAGTTTGATCCCCGGTACCAAAAAAAAAAAGAATTTAAAGAAAGAAGACTGTCATTAGCGTTATATATAAACAGAAACTGCATTGCTTGCGTTTGATACTTTATTATTTCATATTAAATTTAAGTGCTGGGTTGCCATAATGAAAGGAATTTAAGAGTAGCAACAACACAATTCTATACTAATTATGGTCTTTCAAGAAAAAAGTAAGCTCTTGAAGCTTTATTATTTTGTGGCCATTGCTTAAATAGAAATGACAGAAGTGTGGCTTGCTCTTTCTGCTTCTCTCTAAATCTTGCAATACCTTCAGATGCAGTATCCTTGATGACTTTACACTTTGATCACATATTTCTATAGATTAAGGCAATGATTAGAAATTTAGGATTTAAGCAAAATATAGGTGAAAACATACAGAATTTTAGTAAACATTGCATAGATCTTTATTTAAATGCTCTTTTTAAATTTGAATTTTATTGGTACAATTTAGATATACATAATGATCACATCCATCATGGGGAATTTGTACCTGTACATGATGTATCTTGATTCCTCTTTTTTGCCCATCCTCCTCTCCTTCAACCTCTCTTTTTCTCCTCTTTTTTTTTTTTCCCTTTGTTACTGGGAATCAAACTTGGGACCTTACGCTTGCCAGCAGGTGACAGAACCACTGAGCTAAATCCCCAACCCTCTTCTCCTTATTTACAAAAGCCCCATTTCAATTTTTCTCTTCTATTCTCATTTTTTTTCCTTCCTTCCTTTACTCCCTCCCCACTCTAGATCCCTCTTCCTTATGAACAGTTTTGCCTATTTCATACTGTCTATTATACATTTTGTTTCCTATTTACTCTTTTAATTTCTTATACTAGAGAAACAATGTGACATTTACACGTGTGTCCAATTTATTTCCCTTAAGTGTATAGTTTCAAAGTGCATCCATTTAGCTATAACTGTCTCAAGTTTATCATTCTTTATGGCTGACTAATACTCCATTGTGTGGAAGAACCCCATCTTTTTATCTTTTTACTGGTTGATTGGCATTTGGGTTGTTTCTAGTTTCCAATATAGTACAAACTGTGCTGATAAACATGGGTGTGCATATATCACTGTAGTATAATGCTTTTAATCAGTTTTAACGCAATTCCTATCAAAATGTCAACAGTATATCTCACAGAATTAGAGAAAACAATCCCAAAATTCATTTGGAACCAGAAGAGACCTAGAATAGCAAAGGCAATTCTGGGCAACAAAGGCAAGGCAGGAGGCATCACAGTCCCTGACTTGAAATTATACTGTAGAGCTATTATGATAAAAACAGCATGGTAGTGGCAAAAAAAAAGAAAAAAAGAAAAAACCCAAAACCTACAGACCTGAGGATCAGTGGAATAGATTAGAAGATGTGGAAACAACCTCAAACACACTCAGACATCTCATCTTTGACAAAGAGGCCTGACATCTTCACCCTTTAATAAATGGTGCTGGATAAACTGGCTTTCTACATGCTGAAGATTAAAACTAGACCCATGTCTCTCACCATGCAATAAACTAAAATGAAAATGTATCAAAAATCTAAATATTAAAAGAGAAACACTAAATTGGCTGGAAGAGAGAATAGGTGGAACTCTTGAGGACATAGCAGTAGGAAAAGACTTCATGCACAAAATCCAGACTGCATAGGAAATAATACAAAAAATTGACAACTGGGATCTTATCTTATTAAAAAGCTTTTGGACCATAAAAGAAATCACCAACAGAGTAAGGAGACAACCCACAGAGAGGGAAAACATTTTAGCTAGTATTCCCTCAGACAAAGGACTAATATTTAGAACATACAAGGAATTGAAAAAGAAATCAGATCCCCCAAATTTAAAGACTCAATCCAAAAGCTGGCATTTGAAATGAACAGACACTTCTCATATGAAGAAGTACAAGTGGTGAGTAAATATGTGAAAAAATGTGCAACATCACTGGTCGTTTGAGAGTCACAAATTAAATTCTCTCTTAGAAGTATAGAAGCAATGGTCAATCTTTGGTGACAGTTGCTATGCTCAGTAAGGACAGATTTGTCTGTGTTCCATTTTAGTATCTGCTTTATTCATATTGCTTTTGTGTGAAATGAAATAACTGAAAAAGAGAAAAATTGGAATTTTTTTCCATGATTGCTATTATCATCATCCTTGTTTTATTTAGATACAGGAGATGTGTATTTAATATTCAGAACTTGTGTCCATAATTTAGCCAATAATTTATTGTCAGTATATTTTTAGTATCTTACATCTATATATAAACTTACATTTATTTCTGTATTTAAATTGTGTTTGTATACAAATACTCATTCATAGTTGACATATTTTTGAAGGGAGTTCTTCTGAGTCAATACTGAACTTTTATCAACTTTACTATATGGTTGTCAACAAAATGACAGGAAACATGGCAATCTCTTCATAATATAGTTTATTTTTTCCTTTAAGATTTAAACATTAACACTGGGGTTAATGAGAAAGTGCCTTTCAAAATGCATATCTAATTACTTCTTACAAACAAGAGAGTATAAAATGGCTAAGTAAGATTTACCTTTAATTTTTTATTTATGTTCAGATTTGGAATAACCCAATGTCTTCTATGAAAGTTCCTAAAATGAATGAACAAAAATATAGTTAAATGTTAATTACCCAATATGATTCTGTGACAAAAGTACCACCTTGTCACTAGCTTGTTGACAATAGAAACAAAGACTTTTTGTTGAATTGCCAATTTACTTAAACAAAGAGTGGCATTTTGACTTTTAGGCTTACAGTTCAAGCTGAATGTCCAATGCACTTGGAGGATTTTCCGATGGATGCTCATTCATGTCCTCTGAAATTTGGCAGCTGTAAGTACAAGGATGAAAATGCATGTTTTGGGTCGATATGAGGGATAGGCAGCAGCATTTCTCTGGGGTGTAGTTGTTTCACATATTATGGAATGCTTAATACTGTACTTACCCAATAAGTTATAGAACTAAAAGATGTGCTAATTACACTCAAGGAGCTAATTTGCTAGCACCAGATTACTCTTAAATATTTTGATTATGGTATTTAAATTATCACTCCTTTTATGGCTAGGAAAGAGCACATAATATTTAGTACATGTGTAAAAGTAGACTGGGAGCTCCCATAAGGTCAGGACTGTAATTTACCATCTTTTTCAAAGAATGTAGAACATGTAAAATAAATTTCTTTTTCATCAACTAAGAAAAAATTATACAAGATAGATTCTATCATCTGTACTTAGCCTGCTGGAAAAAGCAGTCACAGAAGCTGAGTCTGTGCAGTTGTCCTTTGTACTGTGTACCTAATGGAAGGGATTGTTTTCCCCTTAAATTTGAAGAATATGATGTCATTGGACTGCTGCATACAGGCACCTTCTGTGTACACAGAACATTTCTGTGCCTTTGGCCATTCTTTAGGTCACTGGGTTATATCTTGTATATCAAGCAGAAGCATGCACATTCTGCAGTAATGCAAAAGGGAGAAGGTCAAATTATTTCTCTAGGCAGATTGAGAATTAAATTCATGAACCCAGCTAAACAGCTTCACTCTTGTGTGAACTTGTCCACTCGCCTGATCTTTTTGAAATTGTGCTCCCCATCCTTGTCAATTTGGGGCAGTTTGGGACTTTTTTTCTCTGTTGAATAGAAATACAGTGCTCTCACCTGATTAAAAATATGTATTACTGAAGAGTGTGGCATTCTATAGACTGTATCAAGTGAAAAGAAAAGAATGATGACTAATGTGAATACCAAACCCTCTAATTATTTTGATGACCATAGTTTTGTGGAGTAAGTTCAGTCTTGTATGCCTCATGCGTTCTTACAAGAGGTGTCAGTTCTCAATTTTCTTCGAGAATCTCCTCTTTGTTTAACCACAAAGCCTTTCTTTATTGTCATGGAAACCATCACTTTGATTTTGATATTTCTTCTAACATATTTAAGTTAGTCAATCATGGCATACAATATAAACATGATGCTGAGAAACCCACAGCAGATGCAGCAGAGAAAGACTCATTTGCATTGCCTAAGTGTCATTAAAAAGAAGCTTGAAAAGCCTTAATATCACAAAAAGAATTTATCCAAGATGCATTAGTGGTATAGGAAGGAAAGGCATTTTGCCTTGGACAAGGCACACGGTTTGTTATGTATTTTTTATCAGATCAAAAATCTATACAAATGAAATATAGTAGATTCCTACCTGATTCAATGCAATAACTGCTTTTTTAAAAGACTTATGAAGGGTCACTTTTTTGCAATATATTCTTGGCTTGTCTCTCCATATTTCCATCTTCTATATCTGTACTTTACATTAAAATATTGAGTTTACTCATTAATCTAACAAGAACAAATTGAAAATTACTGAAAGACATGAATCAGAGTCTCTTTCCATCAATAGCTCACTAATTTCTTAAGAATATTATTACTTTTATACACTTTCCTTTCTCTTACTTATGCTTCAAGTTAACATGAAAATTCAAACATTATGTAATTACAGTTACTTTCAGAAATTAGTAATTTATTAAAATTCATAGCTATGGAGTATTGTGAAGGTTTTCTGATATGAAGTGACACATGCAATATATCTTCTGATTTGTTGAATTTTTAGCATTTGAAATTTTGTTGCAGAGAAGGCCAGCCTATGTATTCATGGACAAAACAAAACAAGTCACTTGATGCTCTTCAAATTAGTTTTAGTGAATCGCAGTACTAAGTTATTATTTCATCTTTTCAGAAGAATTATTAGTGTTATCTAATTGAAATTAATTAATAGGCAGCTAAGACCTTTGAATAACTAGAATTCATTAATGTACAATTGTATCGTTATCTGCTATTGAAGCATATACATACACATATGGTATATATATTTATATATATAAATTTGTGTATACACACACACACACTATTTTAAAGGGCCCTATTTCACATGTTGTTTCACATAGTATAATTTGCTTATGGATGTAGATGAATGCATGTATAAGTAAAATGGTATTTCACTGATATTAACATTTAGTAGCTACATTAAAAAAACAAAGAACATTGAAATATGTCATTAAAAGATTACATAGGAAAAGAAAGAGACAAACTCATAAATACTCCATGTAGTATTACCAATGCTTGAATTAAAGTTTATTACAATCACAGATCTTGGATCAAGTTCAGTACAAGGATCACTGCAGCATGGTGATATTAAGTGGTAAAATTTATTGATGACAAATAAATGAGACTTCCTTTGTTCTAGAGAGCTAGAGGTGGAGATATTGCCAGAAACAACTGGTCTTTTTTCTCCCACCATAGAGAATGTGGTTGTAATACTGAGTTTTGTTCAGACATCAGGAGTAATTAATATTTCTAAGCATTCATATGAATAAAAATGTATATAGATATTTTGCAAAATGTCATCAGAGTAGCAGAAATTATGTTTTTTTTTTCATCATGGAGAGACTGCCTACATGAAGAGGTTACCTGTTTCCCTACAAAGCGCATAAGGACAAGAGAAATACCCGAGTAGAGAAGGCTAAGGCCAGATATGTCACCTGTACTCCAGCTCTAGAGTCTTCTCACTTCTGCTTAGTTCTGCATCTTTGGCCCAATAAATGACAAAGTTATGTCTGCTCTGTCTGTGTCTTGTCTCTTTCTGTGAATCTGTAAGAGTATAGTTGAGTGACATTCATGAGCACTAATTAATTTAAACATGTCCTGAAATTCTTTCTTAATCTTCTAATAAAATATATTACCATGATTACTAAGTCATATAACTTGAATCAAAGTTAGTTTTATGTTCAGAAAGCAATATAAATTTAGATTATGATTTTTATTTCATGAATGGTTGCTATTTCTAAATAAACTGACTAGACAAGGACATTCATAACTTATCACAATATTTTCATCTGCTACCTTGGGACTAATGAGGATGTTGTAACTGTGTTAGATCACAGCGTTTTTTGTAGGTGCTAAAGAGAAATTTGCTCTTCACTTTTCAAAATGGTTGCAATGAATACTCTCAGGTTCATGATTCTCTTGATCTTCTTCATATAACTTGTATTAAATTTGTAAATTTTTGCCCTAAAAATGTAATCTTTAAATATTAAGTTTATAGTAAATGATTGCATGAGATAAACAAACTTCAAAGTTGCATTCTATTAGCAGTTCTTACTGAGGAGCTTCCATGTTTGTTTTCCAATTTTGACAGATGCATATACAACCTCAGAAGTCACTTATATTTGGACTTACAATGCATCTGATTCAGTACAAGTTGCTCCTGATGGCTCCAGGTTAAATCAGTATGACTTACTGGGCCAATCAATTGGGAAGGAGACAATTAAATCCAGTACAGGTTAGTAAAAATATTCTGAAGAAAAACTATGAAGTCATTGAAAATGTCATTTTACTTAAAACATTTTGTTTTCTACAAACTAATGGCACAGACTGCATGGGAGGTTTCCTGACGTTCAAAATCTTGCTCTATACCCCTCACTGAATCAGAATATGTGTTTTATAAAATTCAAGAAGATTCATATGTGCATTAAAGTTTGAGTGACACTGGCCTAAATACACTACATATTTGAAAATATGTCTTCTCAGACCAGTTGATTTTAACATTTACCTTCAAACAAGTGATAACACTTTGTCTAGTTTTCTAATTCTTTTCCTTTTCTTCTGGATAGTTCATGATTACCCAACTCTTTATTTATGGATAATTACTACTGGCCTCTGTGGAAAAGCTTATTCTCTCTCTGAGGGCCACTGCCATGTAAGAAAGAAGCAGCTGTGTGGACTAATTATCTTACATCTGGCTATAATTAAAGCCCTGGGAGAAAAAAAGGAAGGTAGATAGGAGGATCAGATAGAATGGACTGAAACAAATTAGAGTAGACATACAACAGAGAAAAATTCAGAATTGGTGACAAGGTTAAAAGTGGAAAATGTGGGCCAGAAATTCTGTGCTAGAGATGAGGCCAGAGATCTACACTTTAAAGAGCAAAGGAAGATTGAGCGCATCAGTCACAGCAGAAACTTGAAGTCAGTATCTGTGTGGATGAGGGACCCAAACAAGTAAGATAATCTACTGGCAGAAAGCCTTTATGAATTGTGAATCCTGTTGCTTAAGAGCCATGACTGAAAAAGAAAAACAAATACCTTATCATGGGGCATACAGAGCTAGTTTCTTGACATTATGAACCTTCTCTTCTAAATGCTCTTGCTATGCTAAAGAGGTGTTTCAAATTGGCATAGTTTTGATGATAGGTATGTGATCTTTTCTTTTTTTATCAAACACTATTCTTTCTCTAATCCTTTCCATTTCAAAAATGTTCCAACTATTGGCTATTACAGTTCCTTAAGCTTTTAAAATTTTTCTTCCAGGTGAATATACTGTAATGACAGCTCATTTCCACTTGAAAAGAAAAATTGGGTATTTTGTGATTCAGACCTATCTGCCTTGCATCATGACTGTCATTCTCTCCCAAGTGTCATTCTGGCTTAACAGAGAGTCTGTGCCTGCAAGAACTGTATTTGGTGAGTGAATTAGCTGCACATGTCACAATACAGCACGTCAGGTTTCAAAGCACACATCAGTACTTGGTTGCATGTGAGGCAGGGAATATTGGTTTTACTTTAATGATAAGTAAACTGAGGCTCAGAGAGATGAAACACAGAGTCACTGCCCCACCGTTAATAAAAAATATAAACTGTACTTAAATAGCCTGGAAATTAAATTCATGCTTTTTTTTTCCCCTCTGTTAAATTATACTGCTTATTAGCATTTGTCTCCATCTTAGTTCAAGGGGAATTTCCTTAATGGAAAATCTAACTGTACCATATTTCTCGACTTCCTATACTTATTTCTCTTTTGCTTTTAGTTTAAACGGATGATATTAGTATTTTAAGTTTGAGAGAGAAGAAGGCTGCCAAGAGAACTCATTCTCTTCCTCTTATGTGTCTGGTTTGGTTGATTAAACCAAGGAAGGGGAGTTTTCAAAATTACAGTATGAAATACCATTGTTTTCGGGTGAATTTGGTTTTGGTTTGACATCAAGGAATATAATCATTATAATCTTTGTAATGTAAGTAAAAGGAGAGGTTATTTCATTAGTTATTTAATAACAAAATGTATTTTCTTGATTAAAACCATGCAAAGGAATTTAGTTACTTTGAGGGGGGTATATGAATGAGACCCTGTACATTTTGTAACAAAGGTCATTTTTGTGTGTTTGGTCAAGCAATTCATTTAGAAAGTCTTACTAGGAACTTAGTTTCTCAGGTACTGTTCCAGGACCTAGAGATGCAGATGTAAATAAAATATAGACCCTACATCCAAATAGCTTAGTATTGTGGATACCAGCAGAATAAAAAGAAAGAATGACAATTAAAAAACAATAATAGAAAAGGGATATGCAAGTTGTAGAAAATGACAATATGCATCATCTTTAGGAAAACTCATTGAGAGAATAGCTGAGTTAATTTTTGAACTAAGTCTAGAAGGATAAGTAGGCATTTCCCAAACAGATAAGTGAACAAGAATCCTAGGCAAAAACAGATTATGCAGTGACATGGCTGGATGAAAGAACATGCAATGTTGTTTCAGGATCACTAGAGATACACATAGAAATAGTTTGAGATAAAGATGAGAAGGACCTTGCAGGTGATGTTAATGGAATGCACCTTTATCTTTTAGAATACACAAGCCATTAGAGTAATTTGAAGCCATTATATCCAGAGAACTCTCAGAATGATGTTTGTCATTTAATAAGTGCTACACAATTGTTGGCTATTCTTTTTTAAAATAACCAATTTGTGGAGGTATGATTGACATGTAGAAAGCTATACACATTTAATAAATACAACTCAATTAATTTAGGGATTGGTATACACTAATGAAATCAGCACCACCATACTGCCATCCACATACCCATCACCTTCCAGAGTTTCCTCTCATTTCCTTTATTAATTGTGTGTGTCACTGGTGAATAAGAACACTTCATGTAAGTTCTACTCTCCTAGCAAAATTTAAGTATACCACATATGATTGTTAAGTACAGGCACTATGCTGTATAGCAGATTTCCAGGTGTTAGTTATCTGTCCTAATTAAAGCTATTTCTATTAATATGATCTTATTTGAACTCCAGAAAGATATGGCTTATTTGTGGAAGCTGAGTTAGAAGACAGAAGTGACCAAAGGCAGGGAGCAATGTTAGGGGGCTACTGAAATAGTCCAGATAAGATATAATTATGCTATTCCTAGAGATGACAGAGACAACAAAGGAAATGGGGATAGGTTGAAATGACACTTGAAAGAGAGGACCTGTGGATTTCTTAATCACATAGAACAACTACAGCAAAAAGGAATAATTTCTGGTGAAATTTAGGGGGGATTTTAGACTCACAAAGTGAACAATGTTGCCATTAATAAAAGCAAAAGGAAGAGATGACAAAAGTAGGTGTGTTAGTTACTTTTCTCTCCTTGCTGAGACAAAATACCAGCTACCCAAAGTTAAAGGGGCAAAGGTTTATTTAACTCACGGTTTGTAGAGGCTTCAGTCTGTAATCAGCTGGCTCCAAGGCAGAGTGGCACATGGCAGAAGGGCAACAGTTAATGGTGAACCAAAGGTAGCAAAGCAACAAGGGACCCTTAACAGTGTCTTTCTGCCCCCTTTATCTTATTCAGACTACTGGGTAACGGGAAGTGACAAACCAATCAGTGTACTGGTTTAGTAATCACATGCCCTTAATCCTAGCATCACACAGTTTAGATTCAGTCACCTCTGAAAAAGTCACCTCTGAGTGAGGTTTTGGGGGAACATCTAGACCCAAAGCATAACTGTTGGAAAAATAAATATAGTTTGAATTATATGGATTTTAAAATTACTCGTAATATCAGTTTGATGTTCAAATAGGCCAATGGACCAAAGTATATATAAAACAGATAAATAGCAGTGGTTGTTAATAAACATGGGAATCAGTAGCTACTAGCTATGAGAAGTTGAAGATCTAGACTATGTCTCAGAGATAACTGAGGTGGTTGAATGCAAGATCAGAAGACAGAATCCTTAAAAATATTAAATTAACAGAATTTGGAAGATATGAGAGCAAAATTTCAATATGATACACAGACATTTTAGTTACATCTCTATATATGGACATACATACAATAAATCTATGTAGATTATATAGATATAGGGGAGCAAGAGAAAGACAGAGAGAAATGCAAATGTATTGAATAAATTTGACTAGAAGAAAGTTACTAATGGTAATGAATTAAATGAGAAAAGTTGCTTTGGAGTAACACACACTCAAGCAGGAATGAACAGTGAGACATGGAAGATGCTGAGTATATACAAACTTCTGAAGAAAAGAAAGATAAAGGTAACTGAGTATACACCTGATTCATCATTATTTTAATCCTAATTATTATATTATTATTAAAATGGACATTTAGATAATAAGAGGAACTACTTTATGGAAAGCCATATGCTAGCTGTTTTGCATATTCCTTTTCTAATTATTTTGCTTATGAAATTGATTATATTGTGATATCAACTTTTTCAGAAGACAGATTTCAAAATTTTAAATGTTTTATTCAATGACACTATGCTGCCTCTCTGCCTCTCTCTCTCTGTCTCTGTCTGTCTCTGTGTCTCTCTGTCTCTGTCTGTCTCTGTTTCTGACTCGCCTTTGTTTTCTGTGCTGGGAATCAAACCCAAGGCCCTGCACATGCTAACCATGCATTCTACCACTGAGCTACAGCCCTAACAAGACAAAATTTTACAGATGAGATTTGTTGAGAAACTTTTAGAAAGAACTAAGTGAACACAATCAGCATTGGGAAAAGGTAGGGAGAAGAAGAAAGAATAGAGAAGGGAGGAAAACAGCAATTTTTCTTTTAAAGTACATACGTCTATATATAAAAATATTTCAATAATGAAATTTAAATCAAGGTATATCTACAAAATCAAGTATAATTTAGGACTATTAACATTCATTTATTGTTCCAATACCAGTCATGTTTTCTTTGTAGTAATGTACTGCTTATGGTCAAGTCATTTATTTCATTTCAGAAAAATTGACATACTTTACATGGTGTTCCATAGGTTGATTATTTTCTAAAGATATGCCTTATTCAGTATTTTGTGCTCAAAGTATAAGAAATTATTATTGTCATTAGTTGAATTGAAATGCATAAATGAACTATGCAAAAGTATATAGTATTCATTATGTATGGTCTTCTACACAGGTATGTATTTAAGAAATAATATATTGGCTGACCCAATGATACATACTTGTAATCTCAGCCTTCAGGGAGGCTGAGGCAGGAGGATTGCAAGTTTGATTACAACCTGGGCAACTTAGCAACTTAGTGAAATCCTTTCTCAAAATTAAAAAAAATAAAATAATTAAAAAGGCCTGGGGATGTAGCTCAGTGCAGAAATCCTGTTTTCAATCTATGATACTAGAAAAAAAAAGAATATATAGGTATTATCTTTAGCAATTATGCTTTTTGTTAGAATTTCATCGGACATTTCAACAGAATAATAGACTTTAATGTGAACTGATATATTTTTTCATATGAATTAAATATGATATATTAATTTATAGACCTTTTCACCCACTTAGGTACTTAAGAGTTCAATTGAAGTTCCCTTTCTATTTTTCTCTCATGGTTCTTTGTAGATGTTCATCTTGTGGTACACATACTACCATAGACCCTGGAGAATTGTATGCACTAGAAAAATGTGTGTTGAATGAATTAACTAAGTAGACACATAATAATTATCCTAGAAATGGGAAATTTCTCAGTATTAAACTCAAAAAAGAAACAACTTGGAAAGTAAGAACATGTTCACTTCTAAGTCCCAATAAATGTGTTTCCACTATTGTCAGTACAACAAAAGAAAACAATGCTACATAAACTTGTACATGTTTAAAATTACAAAGATTATATCTGTCAGAGGAAGGTATGAAGAGATCATGTAGGAAATGTGAACAAGGGACATTAATAAAGATATGGGCACATGGAAAACTAATATGGTAGTAGGGAAAATAGCCATCAATAAAACATGCATAAAAGAGACAGTGAAGAAAAAATATCATAACCAAAGAAAAACAGTTACATCTTATTCTCAAGTGTACGCTGAACATTTTCCAGAGTGGACCATATTTTAGTTATAAAATAATTCTTAATAAATTTGGAGAGGTTGGAATCACAAATTTTCTCAACACAGTGCAATAAAACTAGTATTTAGGAAAAGAATGAAAACTGGAAGGGCTGGGGATGTAGCTCAGCAACACAGTGCCTGCCTGGAATGTACAAAGCCCTGAGTTCAATTCCCAGTACAGAAAGAAAGAAAGAAAGAAAGAAAGAAAGAAAGAAAGAAAGAAGGAAAGAAAAAGAAAAGAAAACTGGAAGGTATACCAATATGTGGAAATCAAATAACACTCTCAATCAACAAACTAGTTAAATAATAAATCACTTGGGGAACCAGGAAAAACTCTGAGATACATGAAAATAAAAATATAGCACACCAAAATTTATGGAATTCAGTGAGAACAATGCTCAGTGGAAAATTTATAACAATAAGTACCTACATTATAAAAGAAAGAGGCTCTTAAATCACAAGCTTATCTTTATAGATTCATGGAATAGAAGCATAAGAACAAATGACTGTAAATACAGTCACTAGAGGGAAGAAAATAATAAAGTTTAGAATAGAAATAAATTAAATAGAAAATAGAAAAACAAAAGTGAGAATAAACAGAACCAAAAGTTTTGAAAATGTGAGTAGAGCCCAACCACCTTAAACTAGACTAAGGCAAAGAGAAAAGATGCAAAAATTAAATTCAGAAATAAAAGTGGGGATCTTGGTATCAACCTTACAAATTTAAAAGGATTATAAGAAAATAACACAATTTTGTTATTTTAACAAATTTGGTGATTTTGGTAAAATGGACAAATTTCCAGAAAAACACAAATTGCTAGGCCTGAATGACAAAGAAATAAAAAATCTCAACAGATTCTTAATAAGAGATTTAATGAGTAATCACAAGCTTCGTAAGAAAATCTGGGACCAAATGGCTTCAGTGATCACTGATGATTTCTATCAGTCATTTATAGAAAAATTAACACCATTCATGTTCAAATGGCTTAAAAAATATAAATGACTAAAAAAAACCATTTAAAAAGCAACAGGAAGTGTGCTGGGGATGTAGCTCAGCGGGACAGCCTCTGCCTGACAAACACAAGGTCCTGAGTTCAATCCCTCGGACAAATAACAACAATAATAATAATAATAATAATAATAATAATATGGCAAGCACATTGAAATAATGTGCAACACTGGTGGTCTTTAAGGAAATTCAAATGCAAAGCACAGTGATATATGTTTCATATGCCCCTTGGATGGCTTTAATAATCTTCAAATGGAAAAAGTATATGTTGCAGGGTGAATAGAAGGGAACTCTTATGTATTGCTGGTGGGAATTTAAATTAGTGCATCCACTGTGGACAAGAGTTTTGCTTCGCCTCACAATGCTAAAGAATGACCAAAACACCCAGCAAATTGTATCTCTAAGTATATCTGCAAGAGTAATTGGAACATATTTTCATACTGAAACATGTACACAAATTCTTTTTTAAAAAAATTCTTTTATTGGTACATTTTAGGTATACAATACTATTACATTTATCACTGGGTGCTTGTACCTGTACATGATGTATCTTGGTTCTTATTTTTTTCCCCATTACCTGTGCAGGCTTCACCCCCTCCACCCTTCCCTATTTACATAGACTTTGTTTCCATTTCTTTTCTTTTGTTATAATTTTTCCTTTCCCCTTCCCCTCCCACCACCCCTACACCTTTGGACCTTTTAATAAGGATTAAAATGATTATAAATAATTGATAATTTGAAATATTAAAAGGCACAAATTCTTATAAAATATTTTTTCCAAGAGTCAAAAGGTGGGAGAAAAAACAAACGTCCATCAACAGTGAATTAATATACAAAATGTAGCATATACTTATAATGGGATATTATTTATCCCTAGATCCTTATTATCCAGAACAGGGAAATTTATAGAGACACAAAGCAATTTATTAGTTGTCAGTGGAGGGGAAACAAGGAACAATTAATTGATGTGGATAGGTGTTCTTCTGGATTGATGAAAAAGTTTTGAAACTAGAGAGAGATGCTGGTTTCAGAACATAGTGAATACATAAATTCTATGAACTGTATATTTAAATTTTATGTAAATTTCCTGGCAGTAAAATAACTGTGAAAATCGTGAGTCATAAAAAACTACATTGAATTTTCATACCAGAAGTTTTCCAGAATTTGGACTCAGAAAAATCTTTTCAGATACATATTTCAAACTTTACAATTTATTTAATCAAAAAAAGAGAAAATATAGAGTCGCCAAAAAATAGAAGAAAATTTTCATTCAATGACTTCAAAATTAATGTTACATGATTTTCAAATTATAAATAATATAAAAATTTTGTGGAATAATCATATAGCAATAAAAACGGAAAACTATTGTGACTGGTGATATTCCAGAATGCATTACATTTACATATAAATATATGATAAATTAGATAAAATAATGTATTATCAATGAAGGATATAAAGAAAATGAAAGATTGCATTGAGGTAAATAGAGATATCTTAACATAAATCAGATAGGTGCATATTTTAAAAGCTACTAGGAAACTCTTGGCCAAGTACAGCAAAGAGATAAATAGATGTAAAAATGTTTAACTTTGTACCAGCTAATGGTTAGCACCAAGGCTGCCAGATTTAACTATAAAAATGTACAAAAGCTTTTTTTTATATAAATAAGAAAAGTTCCTTTATTTTTTAATATTTTCATTACAATATTTTTAAAAAGAAGGCAAGCAGCCCATAGGGTGTAGACTGTACACACCTCAAATGACTTCTTTGGAAATGATCCCAAAAGAACAGGAAACAAAAGCAAAAACAGACTAATGTTATAACATCAAACTAAAAGATTTCTGCACAGTGAAAGAAAAAATCAACAATGTGTTTTCAATTGTGGTTGGACAGCCTACTTCCTAGAGCAAATCTAACGCATCAAGGAAATAATATGAAACAGTAAATTTGACAGCAAAGAACAGGCTGTTCACACCTTGTTTTCATAATGAGCAACATAGTAATCTTCAAATCTTTCTAATGAAATGAGAAACATACTAATGTACAAAAGCTTTTAAAGGTTGGTGATAAATTTGGCACATAAAATTAAAATCGACTATATTTAAACATACAAATATTACAGAAATTCATTACAATATATGCTTGAGGGTCTAAATGTTACATTTTCATGTAAATTGAGGCCGTTAAGAGGTGAAAAAATTCTGAGTATAATCGCTACAGTTATTCTGTGTAGGGCTTGTAGTAAATGTAATTCTGGATAAATATATGCACATGTGTGTTGGGGGTAAGTAATAGGTAAAAATGCAAAGCCCTAACAGGAATGAGGTTTGAAGCTACCTAGCCTCTTGGCTCTGCACCTTCATCAAGCCTCATCCTTTTTTGTGAGAGTGTCATCTGATGTTACGCAGCAGTTACCAAGGCTGTTTCTACCCTCTCTGAATTTCTTAGTTTAAATTCACATTCAGATATGTACCCTCTCTCCCTGGTGAGAGATCATTAAGTCATCTCCGCTACCCCTGGCCTAAGCTCTTGGGTAATCCACCCAAGTAAAACAATGAAGAAATTACTATGGTTAAGAAATTAATATACTCTGGGAGATAGATGTCTAATTTCTCAACTTTTAACACCTTCTGGCCTTCCTGCTGTGAATAGCATGTGGAAAAACGGGCAAACAAGAGTAGGCAGAGAAGCGAAATTTTAATGTGCATTCCTTGATATTAGAAACCTTCCTCCATCATGGTGGATTTTATCTATTCGTCTTTTGTATATTACATTTATTTTGTGGTCACGAAGAACCAGCCTGATGTCTTTCAAAGATACTAATTCAAAATGACTGTGCTTGTGTTTTGCCAGGATAAAATGCCTCCTTTGACTCCCTCCCAGGGCTTATGTTCATTCAACAACAAATTCAGCAACAGATACTTACTGAGCAGTTAGTTGTTAGCACTGTTCTAGGGCTTCTAAAACTTCTTTAAACAATAACAACAACAGCAAAAAACCAAACACAATTTCCTTTGTGGTAGGGTATTTGCTCTCAGCTGCCAAGTAAGAAAGCACTTGGGGAATCTTTGAACCTGTTCCTTGGATGTCATGTTTTCAAGGGTCTTGAGAGAACATGATGGATTCACAAAATACAAACCTCATTTCGTGACAACTGATTTTGTGAAATGTGGCCTCTACCCCATAAGTTGCTTAATATCCTTCAGAACTTTATGTAAGTCACAAATAATTGTGAATAATTTGCAAATTATTGTCTATATTTGAAGCTAAATTTTTTTAGTGTTGGATAAGCATATATGAGTTTTGTCTTTGAATTTTTCTCTTAATGTTATATTCAGTATATAAGACTATTTTTTCTATTAAAACTGAAATCAAATAACAGACATTGATTAGGGTGTGTTTGTTGAAAAAGAACAGTGAATTCAAATACTTTATTGAGTACAAAGTTTAAGGCATATGCAAGGACTCTAGCTGTATGTCTTATATAATGATGAAATAATTGAAACTCTGAAAGTACATGTTCAGATTGATCATTTTTCTTCTTAGTCATGGATTTTCCCTTATTCAATTTGACTTTTTATATCATAGCACCTAATATAGTGCCTTGAATACATGAAGTTTTTTTTTTTTTTCACATAAGTAGGTGATCCAAGGTTGGAATGGGAGTATCATTGGTATTGGGCACTCAATCTTTGTCCTGCTTTGATATCCTTAGCTTGTGGTTTTGGTTCATAGGCCACCAGTATTCAAGCCATTGCTTTCCTATTCTAAGAAAGCAGAAGAGGTAATTAAAGGGTAGAAAACTGCTAGCTTTCTGTTTGCCATATAATGGATATTCTCAAAAGTCCCTCTCAACAATCTATATGTCAGCTGGACTTGATTTTATGAGAGGCTCTAAAAAAATTGGCATCTTGAGTAAGTTGAATGTTATCATACTTTGAGTTGATCACATTTAAATTGGTAGTTAGGAGTTTCTGCCACAATAAGAAATAAATGTCATAAAGTGACTAAGAACATATTGTAGATACTGAGGATCTTGGTTCAAGACCTGGTTCTATTACTATTAAACTGACTGCCTTCTGGTACATATCTTAACCCCTTTATCTTAGTCTCATCCCTCCATAAAACTGGGCTAATGATAACATTTTCCTCATAAGGTAGTTTAGAGACTTAACACATAGGCATAAACATATGTGTGTACACGCTCATGTTCCTACATGCATAAAGCACTTAGAATTCTTGCCAGTGGGTAAATGATATGTAAGTATTTGCTATTAGTGTTACTATTTACTATCTGATACATAATTCTGTCTTGTTATGACAAATGTATAGGACAGTCAGATCTTCTTTTAATTTGAACAGCAATCACTTTACAAAATGGCTTATTTCAGGAGGTATGAATTCTGTGAACCTCTGGAGATCTGGGCAGGAATCCAACTTCTTTGATATCATATTGTAAGGATAGTGGGGACCCTTAGTTAGAATTAGCCTAGAAAAGTGGGTCCTTTAAAAGAAAAAATAAAAACCCAGTAACAAATGTCCTTTTCACAAATAGCAAATCAGGTAAGGACTTTCCAAAAAGAAAAGTGGAAAAGACAAGTGGGCTGGTTCTCTACCCTATAGAAACTAGACTGTTGTCCTCCACACAGCAGTGCCTCAGCTCTGAGCCCCCCACTCCACCGGAGTGGCTGTGTGCACTGCTTTCTCTTGCAACAGCTGTAAACACTTTCCCATTGGTCTTCTCTGACTCCACTTCCTCTTTCTACGGCAGAGAGGAGAGACAAGCCTAGCAAAGATGGTCTGAAGGTGAAGGACCCCTAGACCCCAGACCCATCAAGTGTAATAATATCATCAATGTTCGTTTCTTTTTTCTGAAGAGAATTTTAGATTCTTTAGCATTCTTTTATTTAAGTGAAGTATACCAGTGTGAGTTCAGTTTTAGTCAAGGCTTTGTTAATTGTAGTACAAGTCAATTTAAGTCCTGTTGTCTCATGCCAATCTGTGAATTTCATTCTTATTAATGATGAGTTTATATAAGGAAACCTAACTAATACCATGTTAAATGTTTATCCCTTGCTAAAATTTCATAAATGAACCCCATTGGTTAGACATGGCTCATAGGCTCATCCATGTGACAGTCATCCTGACCAGATACACTTTTAGAAGCACAGTTTGGGTCACACGCCATTGTTTGATTCAGTGTGTGTTGTCAATTCCACCCTGAAGGGGAGAGTATTCCACTAAATGGAAAGAGAATTGGAGGCTTCTTTCAACGTACTTCACCTAACCATGTTTCTGTATATTGCTAACACTTTCACCTGGATTTGAATGCATCACTTTTCTACTGGTTAAGGATACTATTGTAGCAACCCTCTCCCTCTCTCTAATGTTATCAGTGTCTTCGATTTTTAGTCATTCTAGTAAAAATTCAAATATGGCATTAACCAAGTCATACTCTGTTGACTCCACTAATGCCCTGGATACTACCTTGTTTATTTGTTCTCTTCTTAAGGAGATTTATTTGAGTTTGTCTTTTTTACTGTTTCCAATTTTTCTCCTTTGCTAATCCGTCACACCCACCCTGTGAGACTTTTGTCTCTGCCACTCCACCAAAACTACTCCAACTAAGGTGCTCCACATTGCTAAATCTGAAAACTAATTCTTAAACCAATTGATTTGACCTATCAGTGGATTTTGATAGGGTACATCCCTTCCCCTGAATGAGAAATGTCCTGAAATGAGTTTCTTCATTTGGTTTTCTGTATAAGCCACATTCTTTTCATTTACTTTACACTCTCCATGCATTCTTAGTTTCCATTGTTGGTCCTACTTCCCAGACCTCTTAAATGTTGGAATGCTTCATTATTTACCCTCATCTTCTCTAGCTATATTCTCTACCTCAGTGACCACACCCTCTATCATGGCTTCTTATCATTTGCATGTGATAATCACCAAATGTACAGCTTTTACCCAACCCTTTTCCTTTAACAACACACACACACACACACACACACACACACACACAACTGTCTTTTTTACATCTTCATTTGAGTGACCTACAGACAAACTCAGTATGCAGAGAACAGGCCTTTCAATCTTTCCATCCTCCAAATCTACCCCATTGTAGCCTTACTTATATCCTAACCTAGAATGAACTACTATCAACTTTTTTATGGATTACTATATGCCTTAGTCTGCTTTGATTGCTATTGAAAAATACCATAGGTCAAGTGGTTTCAACAACAGAAATTTATTTTCCTGTAGTTCTGGAGGCTGAAATTCCATGATCAAGGTTCAGAGGGTCAATTTCTGGTGAGGGCACTCTTCCTGGAAAGCACATGGCTACCTGTCTTCTTCACAGTTTGTGTGTGTGTGTGTGTGTGTGTGTGTGTGTTCAGAAAGAGAGTAAGCTGTCTAGCGTTTCTTATTATAAGGGCACTAATTATTTTGGATCAGTGTTTTCATGGCTACCTCTAACCTTAATTACTTTTGTAGAGGCTCCATCTCAACAGACAGCAACATTAGGAGGTGATGCTTCAACAAATGAATCTTTTTGGGCAAGACACAAAACTTCAATCCCAAACAATTCATTAGAAGTTTGAGTGTATCTTGCTGCACTTTTAATGTAAATACTTTACCAATAGGCGGACAGGGTAGTCTTTTCAAAATATAAGTCAATTCACCACAAACCTGTGCTCCAAACTATTCATTTGCTTGCCAAGTAACAGCCAAAGGCCCATTAGAAATCAGCAAGACCTTACACAGTGTCTACTCCCTTCTCCAAACTCAATTTCTGTTGCTTTTCCTAGCCCTTCTCCTTCTCTGACATCCACACTGGCTCCCTTCTATCCATGAATATGCCAGACATTTAGATACTAGTGTTATCTGTTTCCTCAGACTGGACATCTCTTTCCTCAAATATCCATGCAGCTCACTCCTTTGCCTCTCAGGACATTTCCAGCTTATCTCCTCAAAGAGGCTTCTCTAACAACCTTACTTAATATTACAATCTGTTCCTCCTTCCTGACTCTTTGCTTCCCTGGGTCTAATATATTTTTTCTCCATCACATGTGCCATTTCCATCATGCCATAGAAAATACATAATAATTTTGTTTTCCCCAACTCTAGAGTTTAAATTTTGTGAGGGCAGGCTCTTGCCTCTCTCTCTCTCTCTTCATCTCTCTCTCTTCTTCTCTCTCTCTTTCTCTCTCATCCCCTTCCTCTGTTCCTCTCTCTCTCTCTGTTCCTCTGTTCCTCTCTCCCTCCCTTCCTCCTTCCCTCTCTGTCTCTCTTCTGTAGATACATAAGACTTGTAAGACTATCTGGCACATAATATGTTCTCAATAACTATTTGTTAACATAATGAATTGGTGCACTCTAGACACAAAAAAAAATGATTTCAGTATCATGAGTATTATTATTTGTAGATTATAGTATATTATAAAGCAGAATCTTACCTGTAACTACCAATTCTTGAAGTTAATAAGTGGTTTCATTGAAGTGGTTAGAACTACTTAGTACACATAAGCTAGAGGTTTCCTGCATAAGGCACTATTGAATTGGCTAATGTAAAGGGGAGAGAGGTAAGATTCCTCTTTCTGAAATGGTAGAAAACAGGAACTGTTATAGGCTGGTCCACATAATGAACATATCAAACCTTATTGTGAAATATGTATTTGAATGTATGAAATTTGGTTCTGCTCAATAAAACACTTCATGTCTAAGAGCAAATAATTGTAATACAGAAAGTTGAAATAGAATAGAAATGAAAATAGATTTTTTTATTATCAGATTTTATGATATAAAGCAACAGTACTTAAAACTGATACAAGTGTGAAACAATAAGTAAATATAAAATTATTTTATGTAATTAGAATGCAGATAGATGATAGCTTTATGTGTATATAGAGAGATGATAAATAGGTAAGCACAGGGTCAAAAACAGAAAAAATCTGAAAGTCTTGTGAGTTCAGGTCTATTCTGTTTAGGCTAAACAGTTGAGACAATCTTAAAATGAGACATGGATGGTTCTATTTGGAAATAAGCAAGAAGGTAATAGTGGAAGTAGAATGCCTATGTGGTAGTAGAATAAACAACTATTGAACATAAAGCCTCCATAAGGCAGAAGGAATTTTAGCAAAACTCACTTATGATTCCTGTCCTACAGAAAGTATGGGCTACAGAGCATTAGCAGGAGGCACACCTGGCAAGCCAGGGTTGACTTTGGCACGAGGTAGCACACACTAATCAGGTGCAAGCTGCCAGCCCACCAGCCACCCTTCTCCCTGCTGCTGTCAGAGTCTCAGCCCAGTTATCCCACTGCCAATTAGGAAAGTGATTGAAGCAAAATCCATTAATAAGCTATGGCAGGGAACATTAGAGAGGCTTGCTAGTTTTAGTCTAAGGGCAGGCTGAGCAGTTATTTTTAGGAATATAAGATGTGAATGACAAACTGTCTTATAGTAAGGATGTAGAGAGTATTAAAATGTATTCTATTGTTTTGAAGGTGATTTTTTTAAAATTTTGAGGTGTTAACAAAGACATACAAATATTAACTTAATACACTTATGATCATTTAAGATAGAAGAGCAGGCAACCCACTCCCATTTTTTTGTACTGAAATCTGTGTAATAACAACAATGACAAAATAAATGATATTTATAGAGCCCCTTCTATATAGTATGTACATTGTTAGCATGTCAAATTTATTTAATTCTGAAAAAAATTCTGACTCTAATGTGTTTGTTCATTCTACTCTATTTTGCCGACCAAATTATTTTTTCCTTATTTCCTTCTTTTTTCTTTTAGATACTGATGTAGAAATATCCTGGCAAAAGGCTTCATACATGGGCAATTTTTGTTTGAGATCAGGTTCACTAAATGTAGATCAGAATGTGAGGTAAATGTTTAGATTTTAATGTTCCTGGTTAACTGTTAGCTGTCAACAACTTATTGTGGTATTTTGAATACCTTCTCCTACAACTGAGGTTGCTGCTATCCAATTATGGAGCAGCAACTAATATAATAAAGTGGATATCAAAGTCATATTCAGGATTTTTAAGAAAAATTAACCCATCCAATCCAGTTCTTCATAAATATAGTTTCTGATAATAAGGTCATCTTAGTCACTGCAGACTTCAGCGTAATTCAAGGTGAAGAATTTGATTACTGCTTTTGATTACATACTGTAAACTCATTTCTTCATAATATACTTTATCTTGAAACTCATCTATGAAATCTTTAATTTTATAGAGTATATGAGAAAGATACAAAATGTTTAAGAAAGTTTATTTCTCTACTTTTTGTTTTAATTTGATGTTTTGCAAATATAGTTTTTGATTCACTTAAATGTTGAAATTATAATTAAGAGAATAATGACTATATTGTGATTGCATAAATAATGTGATTTTCCACTATTTTTACAGATTTAAGTTATCACTAGTGAAATATTTTCACTATAGCAAAATTTTGAGTGCATATGTATTATTAATTTTTGAACACTTAAAAAATAAAAGCTAGTATTTATTCTTGAATGTGTTCCAGTATGCTGTATGTTTCAAGGAAATGATTTCCAGTTCATTGACTTTTTATGATAAAAATTCTCTAAGAATCACAAATAGCATAATTTCTCCCCAGTTAAATCACCTCGGGGAGTTATGAGAAATCATCAAAACTATTAGTATTTGAATAGTCACCCTGCATTTTATGGCAATGCAGTTTGTAAGATTAAAATAGAAAAAAGATTTGGAAACAATGGGGAGTTTGTGCAGGATAGGCTTCTTTATGGTATCCTGCTCTTCCATTGTCTTCACAGCAAATATATTCTTTTAAACTCATGAAAAAGAAATGTTACCGTGACACTCAGAAGTAGTCAGACCAGATTGGCCTTGTAGAAAAGAGGACCTGTCCTAGTCTCTCGCCTTATCTCTGGGACAAAATAATCAATATCCACAACTTAAAAGAAGAGAGGTTTATTTTAGCTCATGGTTGCAGAATTTTCAGTCCATGTTCATCTGTCTTCAACACAGAAATGGTAGAAGGGCATGGGGAGAGGAAAGCTGCTCATGTCATAGTAGCTGGAAAGTGAGAGAGAAGGTAGGAGCCAGGGAGCAAGATACTTTTCCAGATCACACTTCTTTCAAAGACTCCGCCTCCCAGCAGCAAGTCAGCTATGTGGCCCCATGATTCAGTCACTTTTCTAAAGCCCCACCTATGAGCTCGTGAGAGCTTTGGGAGAATTTTTTTATCTAAACTATACTAGGACCAAAGGTCTTTGAGTCTCAGGCATCCATATTTAAGCCTTGTTTGATCCAATTGTACCTTAATGCAGAACCTCCAGTTCATCCCTGATTTCATTTGATATTAGATTTGAGCCATGACAGTTTTCTTGGAAATAACTTCTCAGATATAGTGAACTATGAGTTGATAGGTTATTCCTGCAAGAGATTGGTCTTGAGACATAATGTAACTGCTGAATCCATTTGATAGCAACAGGCGATGGAATTATGCCTAATTATAGAACCAAATCATATTCTTTTAGAAATCTAGAAACAGAGTATTCCAGTCATGAAGATGATGGGTTTAATGAGCTCAGAATTATATGGATCTATTTGGAAAGTATTCTCGGCTTTGTGGGCATAATGGAAGAATGCAAGGAATTCCAATTCATGGCTTTTTCTTTGTTAGGAGCTACATTACATTTTTTTTCCCATGGTGAGAAATGAATGATTAAACAAAACTGCCTAATGCTTTCTTGGCAGCCATGTAAGCAGTGTAATCCCCAAGTTGACTTTGATTTTTCTTAAACTACCACTAGATGGGACTCTTGCATCCTTAGTTTGGATTCGTAGCATCTTTATTTACAACTTATTTGGAGGCCTAATAAACTCACAGAAATAAAAACAGGGAAGCTCTAGAACTCTTAAATAGACAGGCTCTACAAAGGGTATTTGTTTATGTTATTCAGTATTTGAAAATCTGTAATCGCTCTACAGATTAGTCAACTTTCTCATTGCTGAGGCACAATACCAGGAACCTACAGCTTAGGGGAGGAGGGATTTAATTTTGCTCATGGTTTTAGTGAATTCAGTCCATCGTACAGTGGCTCCAAGGCAAAAAGATCATTGTCAGAAGAGCATAGTGGGGCAAAGTTGCTTAGTTCATAGCAGCTGGGAAGCAGACCTGGGAACAAATGCCAGAGAGAAACTAGGGAGGTCCATATGCACTACCCAAAGCCACACTCCATGACCCACCCAAACTACCCAGGAGTGTGGCTACAAATTTGTTAGGTGTTTCTTAATCCAATGAAGTTGGTATATCAGTATTAATGTTACAAATGCATGTTTTAATTCTCATTTTAGAGATAAAGTTACTGAGTCTCAGAAAAAGAAAAGAAAGAGTGAGGATACAGGGCTTCCTTTCAGCAATCCAGAAAATATAATTTCTGTTTTGTAGATAATGAAGGGCCTGAAGCTTAGCAATATCATATTATCTACTGTGTCAGGAGCAGAATCTAAATTCCTTCCTGACAGTAAAGCTCATTTTTCTGCAGACACTTCTCAAGCAGTTTAAACTCTTTAGTACATGATAGAACTTTAAAATCTAAATAGTTCTTAGTACTGTGCTGGTAAAATGCAAGAGTTGAACCAATGACATTGAAAAGTATATGATATGGACATATATGTTCCTTAAAAAGTAAATTCTAGTTATTCAATAATTTCATACTAAATAGCGTAGAATTTGAAGTTAGATTGCCTGGAAGTATTATCTCATCTCTAATAGTTGCTAGCAGTGTGGTATTCAGTAAAACATTAAATTTCACTTAGCTTCAATGTCTTTATCTGGACATGAGTAGATAATACCTAACTCACAGGATCATTATGATGATTGTACAAATGAGTGCATGAAAAGTCCTAAAATAAGAACTGGCCTATCGTAAGGGCTCCTAAATGATATTTTTATTAGTCTACATGGAATAATGTAAGAATATAAGAATAGTTTGCAAAAGGCATCAGTTTATACAATTTTTAACATATACTATAATGTTTAATTAAACTTTTAGCTTATTAAATTAATTAAATTATTAAATTATATATCCCATTTTACAGAATCTGTAGGTATGTTCATAATTTTTTAAATTAATTTTGTTATTCAGTGATCCCACCAACAATGGGTAATGTAATTACCATGGGTGGGATCTGAGCTAGGTTGCCGGATTTTAAAAACAGTACTTATCTACAAGCTGCTCATGCTGTGCAGGCATGAGACAGGCACGTGAAATAAGGGGTCATAGGGGCTAAGACAGAAATATTCCAAAATGAACTAATGACAAAAAAAAGGGAAAGAAGTGAATATATCAGAGAAAGTTAAAGAAGCTGACAGGGAAGAAGAATCATGTCAAGTTTTGTAAATCTATGTTATGGAAAAGACCACCGTATGAGCACAGGGCACTTGATATCCAAAAGCAATATGAAGCATATGGAGAACAAGAAGTTATTGACTGCTACTTCACAGGTATGGGATTTGTTTGTTTTAAAGATGGCTAGGTAGAATTCAGTCAATGTGCAGCTTTTTGTCGCATGCTGATGTCACTGACAACTATTCAGAGGGTATTTTAAGCAAAGTAGTAAATTAGGAAGATCTTACTTTGGGGATGACTGTTTTTGTGAGTATTGCGTGAAATAGATTGAAATGGGAGGAGAGTGGATACAGGATATAGGACAAGAGATAATTGACATCATTCAGGTAAGAAACAATGAGGGCCTGAAATTAAACAATGAGGGCCTGAATTTGAACAATGGATGCCAGTGGAAAGTGAATTGCACACCTCAGAGATATGAGGGATGGGAAATATGCAGCACTGAGGGCATCTGTGTGAAATTCAGGCATTACAGAATAATCTTAGATTCCTGTTTGATGGACTACTTAAGGCAAATAGTTATGGAAGATGTGAAAAGTTTTTGTTTCAATTATAGATTAAGTTGTGGACATTTAAAGTGTGAGATTTCAATAAGACTTACTGTTTTTGGAATACTGGAAAAGGTTTTTCTAGTTCCCCTGCCTCTAGCTTTAGCTTCTTCCAACTCATTCTGTACATGGTAACAAGAGTAATCTTTCTAAAACTCAAATCTAGGTACATAACCCTCTGCTGTATGAAACTTTTTTGTTGTCAGCTCTACATTGCAGTCATTGATTAAATCCCTTCCTATGGTTTACCAGACCCTCATGAGATCTTGCCATCCTAACAAGGAGCATATTTCTTGGATTCTTCAAGCCCCTTTTACACATTATTTCCTCCAGAAAGACGTCTTTAAATATAATTTCTGGTAGGTATCCCACAGGCAATACCTACCAGAGACTAGGTTTATTACCTTTAATTTTATATGGATTTATTGCTTTTTTTAGTGCATATCTGCAGTACACAATGAGCATGATTATTGTGGGAAGCTGATATGTACATAACACTTTTTAATATTTTTTAACCCCTCTCCCTTCCTCCTTGCTGCTTCTAACACTTGGTTCCTTGCCCATTTACAAAACCTCTATTTCCATTTTTTCCTTGATTTGTTTTTCTCCATTCCCCTTCTCGTCCTCCCTCTATCTTTTGTTCTCCTCATTTGAGAAAGATCTGTCTACTTTCTATTATCTTTCTTTTATTTTGCTTTTAATGGGTAAGTAAAACTCATGTAAAAAGCTTGAAGATTTTTGTCATATTCTTCTGGAGATGTTTAGATAGAATCAAATAATTGGCTCAAGAGTTCATGAGATACAACCTGGAAGATACCCATCATATGGGAGCAGGTTGTGAAAAGAAAATAAATGAGATTATCAAGTGAGAGTGGCAAACTATTTACCAACAATTGAATTGCCAGTGTCAAAGGGAATAAACGAAGCGGGGTCAAAAGATAAAATGTACTTGCAATAATACAGTCCTAGAATCTCGATTTACATGGGACCAAACTGTTTGAAATCAAAGGCGGCAGCTCTCTAGAAGCTATATTTGCCTACCAAAGATATTTCAATGCCTTGCAGGAGGCCAATGGATGTAGTATGCTTTCTTTTTTTAGGTAGTTGAAACTTTGGCGAGTAAATACAAAACATTCTTTTTACCCTGTCCAAGTTTAATTTAATTGATACAGCCAGTCCCTAAATAATCCCAGCCTTTCATCTTTCAAAGATGATTACACATCTCCTGATGAGCTCAGAGGGTCATAGAAGTCTTGATTCTCTCTGCATGCATCAAATCAAGAGTGCATTTCTTGGCCCCCCTTATAGCTATGTGTAACAATGACTAAGTTCCTAAAAAGATATGAGTAAAATTTAGGTATAAAATTTACATTGTGTTTTAAGTTTCAAAGACATGTTCTCAAAGTAAACAGATGTGCCCCTCTCCCCCTTTTCCTTTTGCTAGCATGGACACCAATGTTGGTGAGATTTCTTGAACTTCAAGGTCATGAGCCATACCTTAAAAGCAGCAAAAAAATAAGAAAGAAAAGGCTGTGTCTGTCATACTAAGATCATTCTAACTTTGAATACCTCATGCCACAAGTGTTAAATGAAAGACAGAAGGGGAAATAAACTGTTCAGTGTATCCTATCTGCTCACCTGAGAGCAAAATCTTTGTTTCTTAGCTTAATGTATTATGAGCGCACAAAATGTGTTCAAAAATTCGCCTGGAATGACCACTCGTTTAATTCTAGATCCTTTCCTATTTTCCACCATTTCTTTAGACACTGAATTCTGAAAAAAATAGTTCAGACTTTTTGTATTTAATCCCAAACACATGCACATGCTCAGTCATACCCATTTATTTTTATGTAGATATGCATACCAATATGTGGATTTGCTTCATAGCTTACATTTATTCATTCAGTCAGTCTGAAAGTACATTGAAGGCACTATGCTAGACCTTAGAGATACAATGACAAAAAACAACGAAATAATTCCTAACCTCAGGTAGGGTACAGTCTGTTTCAGGAGATAAGTAGCTAAACAATTACAGCACATTATATATTATATTATGGAAATATGCCAAGTGCTGTCTGATCACATAGGAAGGATTTATCCCAAAGTTGAAATAACCTTTCAACCTCACAGCTTGAGGCTCCAGAGTCCAGAATATCTGTGTGTACATATTTGGATGCACTTTCATATTCATAATGGTTACAAATAAATTTTAGTCTGTACTTATGACATTTTTTACATTTACTGATCTATAACTATTGTGCGTATGCTAAATTAGTTTGTGTAACATTACTGTATAGGTTTTCTTCTTAATTTCAAGTAAGTAAATCTTTTAGTATGATTTTGCTTATGTGTGTGAGGTAATATTAAAAACAACTTGGCTAAATTTTTAAAGTTATGACTTTTTCTAAAATATACCCAAGTCAATTATAGGTATGTGCTTTGGGGGAAGTAAGCAAATTGAATAAACCAGTTGCATGGTAATTAAGCCCTACATTTGATTTCTTTAATTTTCCTTTTTATAACATATTATTTGAAAATGATATAGACCGCAATATTATAACACCTTCAGACATTGCAGTAGGGTTCATTTTTAAGGAACAGCGAACTGCTGAATGATGTGAGTTTTCCATTTAATTATACTAGCCACATTCTCAGATTTGTGAATTTGCCTTGAGTTTCAGTCATTTGTAGATATTTGTTTATTATTTAATTCCCAAATGTTACTTGCCTTATATTAATTCATTACTTTAATAAATGTTACACAGTTTTTTTGATTATCTAGCAAACCCAGTTCTAAAGAATAAAATTTTTAAATCCAGAAGAAGGAAAATAATGGATATTTGACTAATAACATGGGAAGTTATTTAAAAATTCACATCTTAAAATTAAGGAACTGAGCTTCAGATTTAATGTTAACATGTGTACAGCACACAAGTTGTCATTCTCTCCTTACAATAAGATACAGCTGGATAAACTGAAAACTAAAAACATTCATTGCATTTGTAACAGAATTGAGGTGACAGGCAAACTGCCTTCCCAAACTGTGGAGAGAGAGTCATATTCAGAAGGACACGATCCATATAAGATCTCTTTTACCTTCATAATTGAACAGGTCTTCAACCTTCTCATCCTTTTTCTCTAGTGTCATCTCTCCTCTTGAAATCTTTATTTTCTGACATTCCACCTTGCAGTCTTCTTTCTGTTTCTTCTAAATAATCCGTATTCCTGGGATTCTGTGTATACTATTTCCCACACTATTATTATCTTCACTTCTTTGTTGAGCCTTTAACCTTTCCCCTTATTTATTTACGGATGCTTTACCCAGTCTTCCAGTCTAAGTAGATTAACCTATTATGAAGTTTTCACAGACCTTGCCCAATTGTGATGTTAGGTAACTTTGTATTCTTTCTTTTTAGTCTCTCAGAAAATGTATCTGACTTTGCTGATATTCAATTTACATCTCCACCATACCCAGGACAAAGTATTACATTGTTCAAGTTTGCTTCACAAATAAAGAACAGGTTTCTTGCAATTGTACTATAAATAAGTGCTTATTCATTATAGATTGTTAGCAGAGTACTATCAAATAATACCTATTAATTCAAAAAGTATTTAATAGCTCCTACCTTCTACTAAGCAACATTTTAGATTTTGGAGAGAAGACATATAGGCTCAAATTAATGTAGTTTATTGGAGTATACAACTATGCAAGCCAATAGACAATTTGAAAAAGACTGGACATCATAGAGGTATGTGCGTCTGAGTCATGAGTACCATCAGGGGAAAAGTCCCACAAACTATAAAAAACTGAGCTGTGTATATGGCAAAGTTAAAAGACTCTGTACTCCTAAGGGAAGATGTCTTTACTATTATGTAATTGATTGTGTGATATACAATGCCTATAAAATGATATTCAGCAGGCACTAAATAATTTATTAAGTGAAGGAATAGCAGTTTGCTAAGTAAAAAAGGAGGGGAATGAATGATAGAGGAATGTACAGTTACCCAGGCTGATGAAATATTCATGTCTGCATTTCAACATGGGATATGAAAATGACATCATTTACATTGTGGAGTCTTTCACTGAAACAAAGCCTTCTGGAGAAACAGGATTGGGGGAGAGGAGTAGGAGTTTTAGATATACTATACCTATGACACAACTCAGATAAACAAAAAACCATTTCTCATTCGCTCAACAGTGTGGGCCACACCATGCATAGCCTCTTTGATATTTTCTGCTGGATCATGAATCTTCTATGATCTCACAATTTTTAAATTAGCAGAATATTTGTTTACTAGTTTCATAATGAAGACTGTAATCAAAATTATTCTTAACACATAGAAGTTTCAAAGTTTTTATCATTCAAATGTAGGATACTTATGGGCCAAAATTTCAACTTTTTGCCGTGCACTGAGACTGTAAAATGTTTTTTGAAAGGAGTTGAATATTGCTCTGTCCATTGTACTGAAAAGAAAACAAACAAATACACTGTTATCAGAATATCTTTTGTTTCTGCCATTTCTACCTGTAACCAGCAGGTGGTATCAAACAATTTTACGTTTGCTGTATTGCAGCTTTTGTGTCTGATTTCTGAGACTTCTCTGCTAACTTGTATTCCACACTTTAATCACTTGCTCTCATACACACAGCACTTGCTAAAATAAAGGCATACAAGAGAATTTCATTTTATCTTCTTTGTTTACACTTGTCTTGCTTTACTTTCAACTTTGCATTTTTTTCTCACTTTTTGAATTTTTTTATAGTAGAAGCACAGCTTTATATGTCATAATTCATTTGTTCCTAATAAAAACACTGTTGGAAAGTACTATGTTTAATCTCCACTTTGCAAATGAAAAAAAAATGGTAACAAAAAGAGACCAGGAAAATTCCTTAAGGTCACAAAACTGGAACTCAGACACCTGGCCCTGAAAGCCACAGTGCCAGTCTCAAAACACCTTCTTAGGCTAAGCTTTTCAGATTGTTGCCTACAAGCAGAATTTGTTTGTTTAAATATGTTTTTAAATAATTATTAAGCATGATTAAATAAATTCATTATTTAAATAATGATTCAGGTGAACCTGTGTTTTTCTACCTTTTATTTCTATACCACCATCATAGTCCAAGATATAGTCACTCATGGTCAAATAGAATTGTAAATATTTTGAATTCCTAATTATATTTCAGATGAGTAAAAAGCTGCCTTTTACTAAGGGAAAGTAAAAAAAAAGTATAAAAAATACATAAATATGAATGAACATTAATATTTTCATTGTTTAAGGCATCTCCTATATACTTAATTAAGCTTTTATTAAATTTTTAATCAAATATATGATTGTAGTCATGTTGAATCCTGATAGTGCAACTTATGCCTTGGGTTAGGGCCTTTTTTTTTAACAATTGTGATTTCTTCGACTACTCACAGAAATGCTAGACAATGGGGGCTGAGGATGTAGCTCAGTGGCACCGTGCCTGCCTGGCAAGCGCCAAGTCCTGAGTTCAGTTCCTGGTAGCAGAAAAAAATAAAGTATAATATTAAAATCAGGGAAAAAATGCTATGCAATGAAAGAAACTAGATTATTTCCTTTATGTTATAAGTTATAAAATATTCTTTAAAAAGTAAGATATTGACATTTTGAAAGTTTTATGTTAGTGGACTGTTTTATTTCTTATAAATTTTAAGCCATGGTATGAAAGAATATCCTCATAGTGCTGAACAACCCAGAATTAAATTTCATACTTATATAGCCACATTTGAATTAAGAAATTCTTAATCACATTTCCACTATAATTTCTGGTGTGGGTGGTTGGTCCATTGCTTAGGATGACTCAAACAAATGATGAACACATTAATTTAAGGCTTTGTGTAGAATTTTTAACAATTAACATGATTGAACAATGGGCCAATTTAAAGTGCTTTTCTTCATAGTTAGTTCTACTTCAGTATCATCAGTCTTTTTAACTTAAACAGTACTTAAAAAGAGAAAAGTGATTCATATAGAACAAAAAATGAAATCTGAAGGCACTTTCAGAGTCATTACTAAAAAAATATAATAACAATTTAAGACAATTAATTTGTGCTCTTTTCTTCCATTTTTTAAATAGAAAGGGCACTGAATGTAGATTTGAATGAAGGGAAGAAGGAAGGGAGGGAGGGAGTAAGGAAGGAGAAAGGACAGGAAGAAAAGACAGGGAGGGGAAGGAAGGAGAGAAGAGGAGAAAGCAAGGGATGGAGCAAAGGAGGGAAGGAAATGAAAAGAAAAAGAATGGAGAAGAGAAGAAGAGAAAATAAAATAATTATTGTCAGTTATGTCCTGCTGTACCTGCTGATGTTTTTATTTCCTTCTTTTTTTTTTTTTTTTCCAGGAGTAACTACTGTTCTAACAATGACAACCCTAAGCATCAGTGCTCGGAATTCGCTCCCTAAAGTGGCTTATGCCACTGCCATGGACTGGTTTATTGCTGTTTGCTATGCATTTGTGTTCTCTGCCCTAATTGAATTTGCAACTGTGAATTACTTCACTAAAAGAGGCTGGGCTTGGGATGGGAAAAGTGTAGTAAATGACAAGGTAAGTGAAAATACCCTTCTCATCTTAATTAACAAAATCCCCTAATACATTCAACTTGTAGCAGATATGTTGCTAGAATTTGACTTTATGAAAATTCACATATGTATATATGAACATATATCATATTAATTTTTCAAAGTGTGTTCTTACCTGAAATCCTTTAGGAGTCCTATAGTAGCAATACTTGCTAAAACCACTTTTCAAAGTCTGTTGTGCTTAACGTGTCAGGCACTCTGCTAAGTTTTACATATGTGTGCTCCTTCCAAAAGTCTTTACAGCAATCTTGTAACTAGGGTCTCTTCTTACTCTCAATTTTTACTGAAGAAGAATCTGTAGCTTAGTAAAGTTATTTACATGCTCAAGCTCACTCAACTGGTTGGTGAGTATACTGACCACTGACTTTACATTCTTAAACCATCAAGCTGGATTATGATAGATTGTGAAAAGAAAGTGGGCATCAACTTCACCTGCTACAGAATACTAGACTCCATCAATGGTCGAGTGACCTTCACCTATCCCCACTTCTGCTGCTTGGTTATAAAAGCCCAGATAGAATTTTTATATGCAATAAATATGTAGATACTGGAATACCTAGGAATTTTAAATTATTCAGATAGTCTAAATAGAAAAAGTTACTAAAATTTTTGATATCCTGTTTTAGATTTCAGGTCCTGATGCTAGTGAGAGCTTTGTGTATTGACATACCAGCAGTTGCCTTTCTTATTCTCCAAATTACTGTCTTCCTTCAGAGAAGGCTTTGCATATATCATAATGAGATATAAAATATTTTTAATAATAGTACAAACTTCTACTTAGATATTTTCTCCACTTAAATTTTTCTTCATTACATTAAGAGTAACTTGCTGATTGGATTACTTTTTTAGTTAATTAAATATAATTTTTCACTTTTATGACCATTCAGTGAAGCACAAAACAATGAATACTACAGTTTGAAGATGTTCTTCTTTTTCCTTAAGTTCATAAACTATGGAAGAGTTAATGAGAGTGCTAGTTTATTTCATTTTAAGTTGTATCTTGCCTACAAACTGAGACAATGAATAAACATCAGAAGGAATCTGATCAATTTTATGTGCTTAACTTCTAGGCTATTTCAGCATTTTCATGCCATTTTATGACTGATTTATATTTGTAATTTCCCAGATAGTGCACAAATTTTCATTGTATCTATACAATTATTTTTAAAGCTACATTGGTTACTCATGCATTTTCATACTAATATTTTTGAAGTGTAACAAAAGATAAACTATATCATTTTGTGGTATAAATGTCCATATAAAAGTTTATTTGATATATAATTTTTCAGGGCTGGGTGGTACCAATTAAATTGACATTGTGATTTGGGCTATCAAATGATATTCCATTGCAACCCTTGAATTTGGCAATAGAAATATCTATGAATGCAAAAACCAACTTCTTAATAATATGTGTTAAAAAATAACTTAGTCCTGAGAAATACATATATATAAGTCTTCCCATGGATGAAATCACAAGTTGCTAAGGTAAATCTGTCAAAATCACTGAAGCTCTAATCTAACTTTCAGGAAGCACCTAACATTGTTTATGTTATTTTAGTTCCATTGTTGAGATAAAGAGAACATCATATCAGTAATGATGCCTGTTTTCATTAACTTTTCTGTAGCTAAAGTGACTAAGCTCAGAACCTAGAATAAATTTATTCTAAAAATAAACAAGACCTTAGAACTGAAAGGAATCAAGGAGAGTGCCATAAATTAGCCTATGTGCTTAAAGGATATTTCATGCTATCTGGTACTTCCATTTATTTTCTCTTAGGCTTAGTGAAAATAATGATTTTCCTGAAATACAGAATTTTTCCTGATGGGGGCATTTTGGTGTCCTTTCATACCATTCTTTCTGGAGGAAGCCCTTTGCTTTTGGTGTTAGCAGACAAGAGTTCTGTAGACACAGTTGAGTTATCTGTCAATACAGAGTATATGATATTTGTTTAAACATTCATAAAATACAAGCCAGGGATGTAGCTCAGTGGTTTAGCGTCTGATTGGCAAGCACAAAGCCCTCAGTTCGATTCCCCATACAAAGAAAATCATAAAATACTAAGTTTAATTTCCATCACAAGAATAATAACTCAGATGCATATTTACATTGCATGTTTGGCAATTAGAAAAAAGTATTCAACATGTTTCCAAATGGTTTGCACAATCTACAGTTTATGTGTAGATTGTACTTTGGTGATATTTAAAGTTAGATTTTATAAATAAATTTTTAAATCCACTCATTTATACTCAAGCTATTTTTGAGCCCTATATTAGAAGACAAAGTTACCTTGCTTTCTGACCTTGGACAGAAATTTATTCTTAGTCTCAAATGTGAAATTGAGCAACCAGATTAACATTCTAAAAATGAAGCTCTGGATCAAATGATACAACTCCAAGCTTTTAATACCCTTCCCCATAAAAAAGTAATTGTTTACACAACCTGCAAGTTCTTCTGGAACTTTCCTTCATTCTCAGTGTTCCTTTTCTTGCCCAAGACTATTTGTTCCCTCCTAGCTCTAAATTCTGTTCTTGTTTTGGCTTTTTAAAAATTGTTTCATCAGATATTACTTTCTTCTCTTATATCTTCAAAGCCGTCTTTTCCTTTTAAACTGCCTCCTTCCTGTTAACCTATGAAGATTCTTAATATGCTTAATTTACCACAAAGGCAAAATTACTTCCCAGATTCTGTCATTTCCTTCTCCCATCCTCAGATTCCTTTTGTCCATTCAACCATTTTGCAAGAATTGGTTTTTCTTTGGTACCAGGGATCGAACTCAGGTCCTTGCTCTTGCGCAATTGCAAGAATTGTTTACAGTGCTATCTTCTCACTTCTCAGCCCACTATCTGATTTTCTTTCCATTTACTGTCCTGTATTTGAAGTGAAGCAATAACCTCCCTAGTTTAAGCCCAGATAATGATTTTCCATTTTTCTTAAAGGGTCCTCACTTAACCTTTTATCTGTTATGCTCCGGGGCCTTACTTAAGATTCAGGTCAACCTCTTTTTCTCATTTCTTTAAAACAGGCCTTAGCATATGAGCTTCCTTCCCTCACATCCTAACAAGTGCCAAAATTCATTCTATGCTTGAGATTCTCTGCCAGAGTTCAGAGTTGATTCAGCTTCTCTAGCATATGTTCCTGTTTATCTCCAAAGACAGTCATTTCAATTTTCCTTGATGCTGTTTTTGTTTTTATTATTTACTCTGTGGTTCTCAATTTAAATGATTTACTGACAATATTAGCAAGATCTACAACACTAAACACATGGTTCAATCATTTACCATCCACACCCAGATAATCGCTACTGATTCTCAGTACAAATATCAATTCCTTGGAAAATTTCTGAACACTAGGTCTGCCTAAATTATTAGATACCCATTATAAACAAGTAGAGTGGCCTACCCTACTCTTTTGCAATAAATTTTGTAGTCTGTAATTGCATGTTTGTGTCTTAACTCCTTTACTGATCATGAAAATGATAAGCATGGTTGTTTTAATACATCATTGACCATGGCCATTTACACAGTGACTTGCATATATTAAGTACTCTGTAAACATGATATGAGTCAATGAAGTATTACCAAATCAAACTCTATAACCCACATTTTTAATATCCACGATCATCCATAGCTAGACACACACTTTCTTGTAATTTTTAGGATCATATATCTAACCTATTCTTTAGACATTTCCACCTGACTGCATCTTAATCGTTACAAATCTTTTAAAAGAAAGGACAAAAGAAATAACAGATAAACAAAATACAATCTTTTCAATTGATTGTATGCCTTCCCTTTACCTATGCCTAAAAACTAATCAGCAATTGATGTTTGAGTGAGGAGCACAGTATAATCTCCTGTAACACCAATTTGGAAGTATTTTTCAACATCTAACATTAAGTCTTACCCAGTCTCCTTTCTACAAGCCTCACATCAGTTCCTCACCATATCGTGTTTATTTTATAATTTATTTACTGCTTCTTATCTCTAATCATGTCTTCTTCTAATTCATCTTCCATATTATTCCCAGAGTTAACCTTTTAAAATACGAATCAGATCATGTAGGTCTTAGCTCTTCAGTGAATTATTGAAGGCAATTTTTTAACGAGCAAAGATAATATGGTCCAAAAAGTTTTCTCATGTACTTGCTTAAAGAATGAATAATGAAGGACTCATTTTAAAAGTTCATTATGCACTTACCTCCATGTGCCTGGGAATATCGGTAGTTTAGAGATTAGGAATGACCAGTAAAGTAACTTGGTCAGAATGGTATAATAAGTGGTATATCCTTAGGTTGAAGACACCCAAAATTAAGCATATATTTTTTTGCTAAACACTGAAAGCAAGAATTATTTCCCCAAATACTCATAACTCTTCATGTTTCCATAATGTTAGACATGCTGACTTTGATTGTACTAATATTTTCTTTTCTTTCTTAAATGACGAACTCCTACTTATACCTTAATATCTATGTGATCTTATTTAAGGTCAACAATTTCAAGAGTAACATAATTGACTCCCATACTGTGTTTTCACAGCACTGGGCACAAATTTATTTTAGCCATCTCATTAAATTATACTTTATTGAAAATAACTTTTTGACTAAGTTACAATCCCTAAAAGAATAATAGTTTTGTCATATTAATCATTGTCTGCTGTTACCTAGCAATGCATCTGACACATAGCTTATTTGAATTGTAGTTGAAATTTTCATTTTTAATTTGCCTCAATTCCTTTATAAATCTGAGACAGAAATATAAACTGGCTGAGGAAAGCATAGAACAACCCAGTTAACAAAGTATTTAAAAACCAGACCCAGCAACACATAGCCAAACTGTTGTGGAATGTGCCATTCTTTTTTTTTGTTTTTGTGGCACTGGGGATCGAACTTGTGTCCTTGCGCTTGAGGAGCAGGCTGTGAAACCACTGAGCTAAATCCCCGGCCCAAATCTGCCATTGTTTCATGAGTCACTTTACTTTATAGACAACATCCATTTTCAATTTTATATATTCACTTATTTTCATTTTAAATATCCTACCACATTCCAAAAGAATTTTAGGCAGTTTACCAAAGAATGCATGAACATAAAGTCTAATTAAATAACATAGAAATAGGATATCATTATGAAGGAAATAGACTCAAATATGTTCACCACTTTGCTCACACATTCACTGCAGTCCAAAGCTATAGTAGTTGAGCTTCAAATTATAAGCTATTTGGTGACTAACGTAACACATGGGGAGGTGGGAAGTTATTTTTCTTTAAAAATAACTTAAATTTTCTGAGCAAAGCTTTTCTTGTACTGAAATTGCTTTTTTAAATCAAAGTACCATGTGAATTTTATAATAGGGAAATCTGGGTGCTGTGGCAAATGATGTCAAATTTTTCCCAATAAAAGCAGTAATGAATTTCATATTGATGTTTCTTGTAGTCCCCTTCAATAAAAGCTGAAGGCATTATATTAACATACAACTCAGTGAAGGCAATTCTTCAAGGAGCTAAACTAATATGGTTCAAGTATATAGCTTTCTCATGGCCCAATTTAACCCAAGGAAAGACTTTAGAGTACTTAGAGAAGTGGATGGACTGTTTAATCTTCAAACGATCTTCTGTAAGTATCACTTTTCTTAGTCAGGATGGTTAGCAGAAAATTAACAGTAGCATTACCCTGATAGGAAGCATGTTGTTGTTTTACAAGCAATGGGCTTTCTAGTAGCCACAATGATTGTAAAAAGGCAACATAATATGATAGAAAAAGCATAAGTTTGCACTTTGGAGATCTGGGGTTTTTTCCAAAGTCTGTTATATTCAGTGTTTGATATAAGATCCTTATTTCCTTATGGTAAGGGACAATCTCTGAGATCTTCTCCAACTCTGAAGCTATGTGACTGTTATTTTTATTCACCTGACAATTCAAATCACTAGTAGATGTCTTTATTTTAGCTAGAACATTTGTTCAAGTAGTAAGCACTTTATTTTATCTCCCAATCAAAGGAAGCCAGGTTTGGTTTCTCACAATTGTGTATGACATTTTGACTTCTATAATCTGTTTTCCAAACATAACATTTTAAGTGTATATTGAGTGACTCTAATAATATAATAAATATTACAAAATATCATTTAAAAACTTGAAAAGTAATTAGTATGGATATAGTCTCTTTTCATTCTACTTCACTGACAATTGAACTGTCAACAAATTGTATAACAGCATAGATTACTCCCCCCCAATACTGTTTTAAAAAATACATCATTTATTGATTTTGTTTATAATCCCTTCCTTACTCCTTTTTTACTTATATGGGCCCCAGTCACAAGGAAAATAACTTTCATGGCATTGTTTTTAAGTTGAGTTTATTTTATTAGTTTCCAGTCTTTCACATCTCTAGATGGTGGAATTGAGGTTTCAGGGGACAATTACATAGTAGAATTGCAGGGCAAGCTATTGAATTCTGTTTCTATCAGTCTGACAGCATATTTATCCTATTCTCTGAAACATATTATCTTATGTTACCTTTTATATTTTATATATACAATTTCTTACCATAGTAACCATTGTAGTAATTGTAATTCTTTTATCATTATGCAATTGTTTTTTGGGTCTACTTTTTGCCAGCACCTGTGCAAGGAGTTCCACAGGACATAGTTTGTGTCTTCAGTGAACTTATATTAAGCGAAAGGAGAGAAAAGGGGGGAAAAATGTGTGTCTGTGCTATAGAGTCAAGAGCCAGAGCACTGTGGAAGGATGTGGAAGGTCTGGCTACTTCATGTGCACAACAGGAAATGAGATCTCAATAGAAGTGACCCAATACTAGTCTGCTAATGGCAAAAAAGTAAAATGTATCTGACTCAAGGACCAATGTGAAATTAACTTCCAGCTCCTGGCTAAATTGTGGTATCATTTATGGGTTAGAAACTACAGGAGGGTGTAAATATTTGGGCAGGAAGTAAGTGAGCATTTAAATTGAGTGTATTTCTCAAAAGTTTATATGTTCATTACCCCAGGGACATATAGGTACTCAAATTTGAAACACAGTTAATAATTTTGGAGAAATATTTTATTGGTTATCTATTTATAGGTATATAAAACTGTGAATTGCTTTAAATTAATAAAAATAATTATCAATTTGCCTTTTTTCTCCATGTTCATAGCATTCTTAACTTTTAATGTTACTTTTAAAATTTATACTTTAGGAACTCAATGTGTTTTTTTGTTTTTCTTTTTCTGCCATAGCTGATCTTTTACTCTGAGTGATAGAAGATAGTTGTTTCAAAACACCTATAACATTAGGTTAAAATATACTGTAGTAAATTAGGTAGTAAGAACTATTAGAACTTTTGTATTTCTTAAGAGAAACAAAAATTATAGAAGACCATTAAAAATTACCTCATGATAGTAAGTGCTCTTTTGAATAGTTGAGATAATAGGATTCATTGGACTATTTCTCTTAGTGGATTTGAGTACAAAGCATAGGCTACACTAAATAAAATAAAAATAGTTTAGAGAGATCAAAGTCATGTGGCTTATGTATTTAGCATGCTGATGATCTTACTTAAATCAAGGCTCACATTATATTCAAATTGCTTTCTACAATAACATTGAGAACTCTCAGCATAGTTCTTTTGAAAGTCACTAGTGACTAGAACAAGGTAGTAGCTCCTGGAAATGGCTTAATTATTTGGCAGTATCACTATTACTATGACTTATAAAACCATAGAAAGCAATAACTAACAAATCAGTGTCAGGACTTATAAAGAATACTAATAAATACATTATGAATACTTAATCTGACACTGTGCTTTAGAAAATCTTGGAATTGTAAGTCAGCTATGAATATACAAAAGCATTTTTGCTCTGCATACATTTAGCTTTACAAAAAGAACACAGTTTGCTTTACACCAGATCCGTGGTTGTTATTTTCAAGTATACTGAGGGGAATAGTTTTTGCTTTAAAACAAGATTTTGTTAGAATGTCAGACAGAAAACTTTGCTGCCTGTTGTCTACAAAGTCAGGAAATGTGGCATCATATGGATGCTCTCCTTCATTCAGTGAATTAGTAAGAAATTACAGGTGCCAACATTGCGTTATTGACTGCAGATGCAACATATGGCTCCTGCACTTTGATTGCTACTTGTCCTCAAAATGGTAAAGTTTCCAAGTTCTAGCAAGCATTCTGAAGCCAAACTTTGTTTAATGTTGAGCATTTATCTGAAGTTTACAGTTATATTCAGTTATTGAAGACATATTTTTAAAAATGAACAAAATAAGATGAATTTTATCTTTACAGCTAAACCAACAAAACTTACAAATATATATTGAAAATTATTTTTAATACTGCTTCTTATAGAAGCTACAGCATTAGATGAGACATAACTCACTAGCCTACCAATATGTGGCACTGATATTTGGCTTGTATCAGTTGATGAAACCCTTCTGGTTATTTAGCACCGGTGTCCTTCCTGGTCAGTCAGAATATCTGATTGGTCAGTTACTCTAGTCTACACTTTCATAAACACGTTTATTATCACCTTAACATATAGACATCATTGAAGGGTACTCTTGGGGGATACAGGCAGGATGTTGGTAAAAATTAGCCTACAGTTTGTATCTGTAGACTCTTCTTGCAACAACAGATACTTGTATTTCATGATTCTTTGTCTAAATCCTATACCATGACTTGATCCAATTTAAATATCCTACTTCCAAAAAACCTTCCTTGAGTTTTTTTATTCAATGGTATTGACTTCTTCCAAATGCATAAAAGATTGCTTTTTTTGAATATTTACCTAGTGATATAAACTTTTATTGAATATTTTACACAAAAACATACTCCTAAATCTCAAATAACTTACTGTGACAAAAGTTGTGTAAAACAACTAAAACTTAGATCTGAAACTGAGACATTTAATACAGTGATTTTTCAGTCGTTTAGTAGTCAGGAGAACTGGTCAGGATTCAAATCTTTATTACCCTCCATTTCTGAACCTATACCTGAAGTTAAAATGAAACTTACTTCCTCTTCTATGGTGAGATTGAGATGGAACCCTTAGCTGAACTCTCCACCTGACACATCTAAATTCTAGAAAACTCTGTCTTTTTAAAATCAGATACACATTTACCCTCCATTTGTCACAGGAGAACTATATCCTAATCATGAAGGAAATATATTATATAGTTTTACAAAGTAATAAATGGTAGTCCCACATCCCCTTTTCCTTTGCATTGCAGCCAGATCTGGAAGCAGGGAAAGTAAGAAAGGAACAAACTTTTTTCAATAAAAGATAGGAGATTCAGACCTGTTTTTAGATCCTCCTGAACTTTTAGAGATCCTTTCTTTGTTGTTTGAACATTTTGAGTATTCTTTTTTTTTCCTTAAATTTTTTTATTGGTACATTTTAGGTATACAGTACGTTTACATTTATCATTGGGTGTTTGTACCTGTGTATGATATATCTTGGTTCTTATTTTTTCCCCATTACCTAAAGGGTGGAGGGGGTGAAGGGTGCACATTTTCAGTATTCTTAATTAAAATAACTAGTGCAAGCAGTTCTGTCCTAAGTTGTACTATAAATCTTTGGCTTTACACTAATCACTATTTTGGGTAGTTCATTGCTGGCTTAATTTTCTTTGGATTTAGATAACTCACCATATACTCATATTAGGTAGAGACTGATAAGTACTATTTATATTAGCAGGTTTTATTAAATCATCTAACTATTTTGTATCTGCTTTGTGGAAGGGTTCATGCTAATTGTTAAGGCGGAAGCAGCATAAGCCTTCAATAAGCTAAAGATCCTAATGAGGAAGAAGATATCAATGAAATAATTACATAACTAAGAAGGAATTTACACAACTGCAAAAAATACCACAGTGGAAACAAGTTTGGATGGTTTAAAGAGCAGAGAAGGGTAACAAAGACTTGTAATGATCAGGGAAGGCTTTTCTGAATAAATCAGACTTAAATCAGACTAAAATATGAGAGTAAGAGGTCACGTAAAAAATGAAATAGGAAGAAAGTATTCTAGGTTGGGAACCAACATGGCAAGGACATGCATGAAAGGATAGAAATATTCAGAAAACTAAAATTATTTCAGTGGAACTTGAACATAATGAAAAAAGAGAAGTCAATGGTAGAAAAAGTTTTTATTATGAGTTTCTTGAGATACTATTTAAAAGATTTTAAGAGTACAAGTGATATGATATAATGTATGTATTAAAGAGATCCCTGTAGGTCTAGTATGTCTAATGACTGGACATGTTCAAGCCAAACAGGAAGAGCCCAAAAATAATTCTTTGGTCCAGAAAATAAATAATGATGACCCAGGCAGAAGCTGTTGGCAACTGAACTGGAGATTATAAAATGAAACAAATTGGGAATAACTTAGACACAACCCAGGGAGTTGGTATTTCATTGCCCTTATATGCTTTTAGTATTTTTCACTCTGTCATTTGCATAAAGCTATAATTTCTTACCATCTAAGCAAAGCATTACTGTACAGTTTTGATTATAAGGTGAAGAAGAATCCTACTATCAAGTAGAAATTTGGGGTCATTCATCATAGATGATCATTCTACTTGTTAAAAAATTTCTACATTTCATGTATTTGTTCACTCATTAAGTCAACAAATATTTAAGTGAGCACAAGAATAAAAATAGTTGTATTGTTTATTGAAATTGTACTTTCTGTTATTTTCTATGTTAATTACAGCAAAAAATGATTCTCCAGGAAAATAGTACCATTGGTTTTGCTCTGGGAATTTCCTCACCTTAATGGTTTTAGGATTTAATAATGTCATATTTATTTTCCTAAATTTCTTTTTTATAGTGGATAGTTGTGAGTATCAGTGTACATTTTTTTCAGAATTTAAACAGGAGTTTAGAAGATGTTGAATAGCAGGCTCAAACCACACTCTATTAATTCTTCTGTTTTTTAATAGAAAAAAGAGAAAGCGTCTGTCATGATACAGAACAATGCTTATGCGGTGGCTGTTGCCAATTATGCCCCGAATCTTTCAAAAGACCCAGTTCTCTCCACTATCTCCAAGAGTGCGACCACAGCAGAACCCAATAAGAAGCCAGAAAACAAGCCAGCTGAAGCCAAGAAAACCTTCAACAGTGTTAGCAAAATTGACAGAATGTCCAGAATAGTTTTCCCAGTTTTGTTTGGTACATTTAATTTAGTTTACTGGGCTACGTATTTAAACAGGGAGCCTGTATTAGGGGTCAGTCCTTGAATCTAGACACAGGTTATCTTTGGAATATACAGCAACTTTAAACTTGGTTTGTTTTGCTATGTACAGTCTAATAACTGCTAATTTGTCAGTCAATATGTGCAGTATGTATATAGAGGTATAGCTTACCAGTAGACCTTTAACAGAGATACGCATTTGCTAACTTATGGAAATATGGGCAGAAGAACCGCAAGCTAAAAGAGCCATTGCCTTTTTAAAAGATTTACCCTGGGACACGGTTTGTAGTGGATTTCAGATGACTGATTTATTTCCTATTCTTCTAATAATGATGAAAATTGGGATCCTAAGTTATTATTTTTGGAACATTTTAATTTAAGAGTATTTTTTACTGTTGCCTAATTATAATAGAAGATAATGTCACTTGAGATAAATTCTTAGCAGAACTTCATATCTGCAGCATCACTTCCCTTCCTGAGTGCTCAGAATCCTTGTTACTATAATTGGAAGCTTGACATACATAAAAAGAAAAACTAGAGATTTGAAATCAGCTTTTAATTACTCTGTATATTATCTATAGCCATGTACATATTACAGCATGACAAGCTCAAATAATTATGAGTCACCCTGACAGGATGTTAATTATGCCTACAATTTAACAACTACTGGAATATCATGGTCAGTATATTTTTAGCTTCAGAATTCGTTTGAAAGTAATAATTGAAATCCTATGACAGTTCATTCACTCAAACTACCTTAAATTTAAAAAAAAAAATAAATGTGTCTTACTCATTCCAGGTATGTGTTGTATTGAAATTTATCAGTTAATTTCTTTCTTTCTTTCCCCCTTCCTTTCTTTCCTCTCTCTTCTCTCTCCCTCCCCCCCTTTCATGTTTCCTTTTTTTCTCTTTCTTTTTCTTTCTTTCTTTCTTTCTTTCTTTCTTTCTTTCTTTCTTTCTTTCTTCCTTCCTTCCTTCCTTCCTTCCTTCCTTCCTTTCTTTTCTTTTTGGTGCTGGAGACTGGAAAAATTATCCAGTTAGGCTTCCTTGGAGCAACATTCGTATTGGATTAGAAAATTGTGCCAAAAACTCCAATTGATGAGAATTAATAGGTGTACAAGACTATAGATAAGCACTTATATGATTCTCTTCTTTCCTGTTTACTGCAAATTCTGCCTTAAGGCTTCTTTTCATCAGGACTCAGGAGCCACTAATTATAAAGGAAAGGGCAGTTAGTTGGCACATTTTTCTGACTTGAAAGCAGCTCTTTCAGATAAGAATTAATATGTATCTGCTTTTGTAAACTGGTACTTTAAATTTCACTGACTCAAATTTACAACGGGTTTGTATACCAGAAAAGATTTTGGTAAGTGTTGAGCATTTTTAAACCACGACTTTAAAACATCACCAACAGGTTGTGGACTATTTCACATGCACATACATACACAAACACACTCACACATAAATAAATTAGAAACCACAATTTTATATAATTATAAATTAATGTTAAAATTCATTTTTATTTTAATATTTTAAAATACTCTTTTGTCCCTGAAATATGCTAATAAAAGTTAACAAATATTTGCCTAGATTCAAAGTTTTATGGCAAATCTAAAGGACTTTTAATTGATGTATACATTAGCAGTTATTAATTGACTGGTCATAATAGACTCACCTTAACAATGATGTTTTTGTAGAAACATAAGTAGTCTAATAGTGGCATTTCTTGCAATTTTGTACAGTATTTGATTATAGTGCAAAAATAGATATGTTCACAAAATCAATAAAAGGAGTATCTTATGGAAACAAAATCTTAACAAAAATTGTTTTTCCTTTGCCTCTCAATTTTTTCTATTTTCATTGTTTAAGTGTAAATCTATTATGTGTTGTGCATGACTGTATTAATACTAAGGTCACAAATGCATCTTATTAACAAAATTTGCCATGAAGACAGCCTTGGCATTAAATATTGCCTCACAAAATAATTCATAATCCTTAATAAAATAAAACTGTTACATGAGCCAATAAATGTATTTCTTTAATTCCCTTTCCATTAATACCTTTTTTGTTATCTAAATAGTTTTACAATATTCCCTTTATTCATACATTGGAATAGAAGACACCTTATGTTCTTACACATTTGAACATAGCACAGCTCTTTGGTGTAGGTCAGTTGTGTGTGCCACATATGGTAGTGAATGTAGGTAGTGCTTGTAGGCTAGCAAGAAAAATGCTTTTTATATTATGCATTATTAAACACGTGAAGATTTTAAAATTCTACATTGCCTCTTTAGTGTCTGACTGTCAATTACAAATTATAAATATGTACATATGTAAACATAGTTGTAAATAACAGTTTCTGTAGGAAAAGAGAAAAGATTCATCTGCACCTTGGGAAAAAGGGTATGGCAACATTGAGGGCAACAGTTTTATTAGTGTTTATACCAGACTGACTAGAAAAACTATCATTATTGTTCTTAGAAATAATTGGAATTTTTAATTTCAATCATTAAAACCTTATTTCAGCCTAATGACACTCTGATAGCTCAATTTCTCAATGATGTTCCAAATTTTCTATTATTTTTTTAACGTTGGTATATTTTTACATTTTTTTATCTTCTAAAATTTTGATAAATCAAAAGTAACTTTTGTTTTTGCTGAACAAATAGAAGTTGTTCCATGGTAATATATTAAAATTATAGCAGCAGAAGTTTTATGCTTACTCACTTTTCCATAAGTCAGTTAAAAACCTGAAATAAAAATAAATTTATCACTGAAAGACCAAATTTTCAGAAAACAAATTTTTTAAAAATTTTAACATTGGTCTCTATGACTTATAAAATTACAAATAATTTATTTTATGGAGTTGTACAGTGGCATAGAGTTATGGTATGTACAAAATATAGATAAATACATGTACATAGATAGATAATCTTAAGATTGTATAGAAAATACTTTAATTCAACTAATACATTTTACCTTCTGTTCTATATCTGCCTTGATGTGGACCTTAAAAATCTCACATATCACATTCATAGAATTTAATTGAAAATTAAATTATCATTCTTATAAATAAATTATAGATGTAAATTAATTTAGTTCCAAGAGTGGTTTAATGAGTTATGGTAACACTACTATGCTGAGCTGGTACTGCTTTTCTCTTTTCTGTTATCCATGTTCCTATTTGTTCAGTTTTTAAAATGGAAGTAATATAACTGTCTAATAATTTTTTAAACTTCCATAGTTTTGTTAACAATGTCATTCATAAACCTTAGAAATCTTTTCAGGGATCCATTTCAAATTTATATCATGTTTGAGTATATGAGCCTCTTGAGCCATACCTAACATTTTTTCTTAAATAAATTATAACTCATTTGAAAAATAACACAGAAGCTACTATTTTACTCCTACTTTTTATTGGAAAGATATATTTCTATAAATATATATGGAGGGGGAGGAAGGGAGAGAGAAAAAGATGAGAGAGAGAGAGAGAGAGAGAGAGATTGTTTGTATTCCTGGTTTAGAGAACTAGTTTGCCATCATGCTATCATAGATTTTGAAACAGTACTAAATCTCTATAAACAATATTCTTTGGAATGACTGTCAACATGCCAGTGATCGGGAAAGGAAACAAGTTACCTTCTGCATTGTTAAGGTTCCTCAGCATCTACTAAGCATCTGTTTCATATGTTCCATGCCTAATACCCTCAGACACGGATCAATGAAACATGGAAGTGTTTGTTACTTAATTTGAAATCTGGGAACATATTAATACTAAAGAGATTATTGTTTTTATTCTTCTGGCACTTCTCCATGTATTTACGTATTTCTGTGGGTATTATTATATTTTTTCCAATGAAAAATATTCAGAATTTCAAGAAAATCCTAAGCAGCCCCCTGCTGCCCCATATTGCCACTTCTGTTCTTTCTCATTGAGCCTTCATGAGTACCTGGTACTTTTATGTTGTTTATCCCAAAGTATACAGAAGAATAAAATTGAAACTTGGAAAGAGTGCAGTTATTTTAACATTTGCATGTTTGGGTACTATGGACACTGTAACAAACCACTTGTAACAATGTGAACAAGATAAATTATTTAAAAAGTATAAATATTTATGTTTTAAAATTGAAAGTTGATAATAAAATATTTAATATTTATAGAATTTTGCTATCAGAATTTATATTAAAGATATTAATATTTCTGTTTTGTTTTTAAGAGTACATATTTTCATGAAATTCTAAGAAGATAGAAAAGGGATGAAATATCAATCAAAAGAAGCCATGGGAAAAATGAGGCTATTGCTAACTAAACCAAATGAAGCAGCTTCCCTTCTCCAATCCTAAGAAAATAGATAAATTAGAAATACATATGTACTCATTTCTATTACCATAAGCATTATGACTAAAATATTAAAATAGAGAATGTTTATGTGAAAGGCCTTTGGAAATAATAAGTTACTCAAAATTTATTTCTTATAAAATTATGTGTCACCATTTTTTGTTAGGGTTCTTAATAATGAACATATTTAGATCACTATGACTCTGTCTTCTTTAGTTGAATATTTATATATGCATTGTATATATAAAGAACAACTTATAAAGGTAATTTATACTCAATTTCAAATCCTCCTGTACTGTACTTAACATATACCACCCAATGTTGGAAGTAGGGAAAAATAATTTAAAAGTTTGCATAGTTTACATTTCAGTATATAGTAATAGTCCCAAAGAACATTCAGTAAGGCCTTAGCTTTGGGTTTGTGTGTGTGTCCCAGATACCTCTACAGTCTTCTGCCCAGTCTCCTGCCCAGTGTAAGACACAGGGTTGAAGAAAGACTCAAAGACAGAATTAAAGAAATATGTGGGGAGCCAGGTTGGCCAGTGCTGCTCAACCAGCAAAAACCCTCGTCAGTCCAAGCCACTGATTTTTATTGATAATCAAATTGGGGTAAAGGATAACTATGTGTGAGGATGTGCAGTCATACAGTTGCTATGGATACAAATGCAAGTAAGGCTTGTAAAGGAAAAGAAAGCATTATTGAATTAGGGACAAAATACAGGGTTGTAATTAGAACCTTATCCTTCTAGTTAAGAAGATTTTAGTTGTGGGAATGGAATTTGGGTGCGAGTTACTCCAACCTCAGCTACTATGTCATCTCATATTGAGCCCCACAGCCTCACAGGCCATTTCTCTGGCCTCTGCTGTGGCCATTAGCTGGAAGGTCATGCTAACATGTGTGCTACCACAGTGCTTGTGAGGTGTTTCTGCGAGTCGTGTAAGATTCAATCAGACTCGCTTTTTAAAATGAGCCAATTGAGGAGTGAACTCTTTACAGCCTGCCCTGCTCACACCCTGCCCTAGGCATAACCAATAGGGCAGTCTCCAACGTGTGTGTGTATGTGTGTGTGTGTGTGTGTGTGTGTGTGTGTAATTTCCAAGTGTATATGAAAGAGCATTTTGAGAAATTTAGATAAATTTATAAAGTCTACGGCATTTATTTCATCAATGGATCCAATCACACATGTAGTTCTTGTTAAACCAGCAATTAGCTTAGTAAATAGTATAGCTCTTTCAATGGCTGCATAACAAACATTAATCATAGTCATGCTTGAGTCATACATATGGTTAGGAATATTCTTTCTATATATTTCCAGTTTGTTCTTCTTAGCCATTAAATTCAGAATGATATTGCAATTCTGCTTACTAAGATAAGATAGAACATTCTTCAAATTCCAAATTTCTCAAAGGTTTTCAAAAGCTCTTTTAAAAATAATTATCTGGGAGACTAATACTTGTATGCCTTAGGAATGTAGTAAAATTTATGTTCTTTTTCCTGTTAAAATTAAATATCTGAGCAATCATTTGCAAATATAAAGTAATTTATATTGATTATTTGTTAGATTTAATCTTTACTTTTTGAATTTAAATGGTTCTGACAACTCATTCTTTGTTAGTTAATGTTCTAAGCAATTTATACATACACACACATACAAACACACACACAAACCACAATAACTGTGTAATTCTTGAACTTCTGGAAAGCTAGAATTTCTGTACCTCAGTGTAACATATGTTCTTGGGAAAGTAAAATTAAAAAGCTGCAGTTTTCTCTACTTTAATTCAAATTTATATTCATATCTTTTTTAAAACACCCATCCAATTATATTCAGCAGAACAAAACCAGGAAAAATACCCTCTGCATCAACCATGAACCCATTTTTGTGATGTTAATTCTCCATGAAAGTACACTGCATTTTCCATTTGATCCATATGTAATCATGTATTGAAATGATTAAGGTGATTAAGCACAAAAAAAATAAATGCTTCTCAGACTGGGGATTTAGCTCAGTGGTTCCAGTGCCTGCCTCACAAGCGCAAGGTCCTGAGTTGATCCCTGGTACCAAAAAAAAAAAAAATAATAATAAATAAATACTTCTCACTTTATTTTCTTCTATTATTTCTTAGTTTACTAGTTTTGTTAGCAGTTATAGAAAATTTTGTTTTTACTTTCCATATTGTAGGTTTCATGAAATATACACACATTGAATTTAAATATTATACATTGAGTCCATAAAACATTTTGTTATAAATTATTATTTATAGAAAGAAGTCTAAATTTTGGGGCTGTGTGTATTGAACAAATGTAATAGGTATGAAAATTTCATTATTCGTGCCTCACTTTAAAAGACTTACTTGCTCATCACCTGCTGCCAGAATCCAGTTCTATATTACATTGTACTGGATAAATCTGAGTACATTTCATAAAGTTTATTTATAAAGACAAATGGTACTAGAGAAGTTAAAAATGGGGGGTATATACATAATTACTTTAAAAATACTAACCTTCAGGATTACTCCAAATTTATTTATTTTTAAACTACTCAACACAATGGTTGGTTATGGTTTTAGTTGAACATAATGTGTAAAGATAATTAACGTGTGGTTAGACAATTGTAAACAAAATGAGGTATTGAGCAACAACTGTTGTGAATTAAAATTTTGCTTCCCTGAATAAGTCCATGATTCCTTGTACACCTTAGATATCAGCAACATACTTGATTTTAATTGTTTTGATATCCTGTTTGTTTTCAAGTTTTTCCCAAGCAGATACAGACAGATCTTGGTGTCCTCCAAATGGAGTAATGTGATCTTTCTTCAAATACTCCCTTTGAAGGTGATATTGGGGAAATTTTTAAAATGTTTGACATTTGTTGCTAAATTACAAAAGGAAAAAGGAATTAAATGTTTTCCCCTTGCTACAAATTAGTTTTTTAAGTATACGCATGGAGAATGCATGATGAAGCTCCAACACTAAGCTTTGAATATGCACATTATATAGAATTTGAAATTTTCTGGGTAACACTATATTTATATAGTACATTTTCTAATTTAAGAAAATAATATAGAAGCTAATAATATTTGTAATTTGTGACCTTGTTGAAATTGTGTAAGGCCACTAACTTTTACATATGTCAAAGAATTTGACTGTTATCAAATGCCTCATTGTTTGATGTTTTAAAAATCCCTCATAAGTCACACACAAATTAATTCTAAACATTATCTTTTTGTAGGAACTAAAATTGATTTAAATGGATTTGATCTGAAATTGTAAGGTTTTTATACTCTATTGGGTTAATGCTTAGGAGAATGGAATTTATTGTAAATGTGACTTGTTTATTTTGGAAAATAACGTGCTTTTTAATAGCAGGTTTAAATGTCAGCTTCATAAACTTCTTCTTCTTTTTTTTTTTGGTACCGGAGATCGAACTCGGGTCCTTACGCTTGCGCAGCAGGCAGCGAAACCACTGAGCTAAATCCCCGGCCCTGATAAACTTCTTTTTAAAATGAGAAGACATGGAATGACAGAAAAATATAAAGCTATCTTGAAATATTTTAGGAAAATCATTAATTGATACTTTAGATGAACTAAACACGTTAAGAAAATGGTGCCATGAAAAATATAAATTCACCCAGAAAATTGGTTATATTGTATCCAAAAAGTGTCATATTTACATGACATTATTAAATAAAATAAATCAGAATTTTTTCTTTGATATCAAGTCCATCATTCTGTCAGCTTAGAAATCTAACAATTTTTCATGGAATTATTTTCTCCATTTAATGCAATATTATTTAAATGAGTTTTTCTTTTGATTATTGCTAATTAACTGAAATAAAATGCTTTTATATGTCAAAAAGGTATAAAGATAAAGAAGTTTTTATCAATATGATAAGTTTATAGTAGCATATTTCTCATCCTTAGGCACATTTGAAATCCACCAGAGAGGATTAAAAATGGTAAATCAGAATAGTGAGGAATTATGAGTTTTAAAAGATTCCCAATTATTCTCTACAGTTCTGTTTATATATATTTTCATTACAGAAACCTGTTTGTGGGTTCTTTCTAATCTCTCTTTTGTGAACTCTGTTTAATATCAGTAGCATTTAGTTTAGGCAGCATTGTTAAAGAACAGAAAAAACAACTATAACAAATTTATATTTTAAGACAGTTTTCATATAATAAGGAATTTAAGTGAAAATATCAATTGTATCTAAGAAAGTATTTTTTTGGAATTTTATTATTCTAATCAATTAATTAAAATTGCCATTTTACTCTTTATATCTCATACAACTGTAATTAATTATGAACAACATGAGGATATATTATAAATATCATCCTCAGCCTATAATTTTAATCAAATATTTTGAAAATTACAGTGACATATTTTTTCTAATATTTGCCCGGAGAGAAATATAGTTAATTTAAAAATGAAGTGAATACTAGTTGCTCCAAATTTGTATCTTAGTAAAATAATAGCCAGCTAAATGCTAAATGTATCAGCAGCATTGAACTTCTTTCCCTAGTACCAGTCAATTCAGAGACCAGTTTTCTCAAAATCATTTAAATGAAAGCATGCCATAAATGAGAACATTCATTTCACCTTTGCTCTAAAAGAGGCATAAAGGAGAAACTAAGCCTTCAAAAGGCTTTGTGTGCAGTTAGAATTCTGCTTCACCTTTAAATTGTCAAACCAAAGAAAATGCTGATAAAATGGTAAGATTCAAATAATAATAGCATACAATGAAGATAGTTTGCACTGTCAACTTGCAAAGCTTTTCTATCCTCAGACCCATAGTTAATACTCACTCTGAGAGGTATTCTGGTACAGATAGAAAACTAGAAAATTTTTATTCCAGATTCAACTAGTATAAACAGCACCAAGTCCTTTACAGTTGTTCCTTGAGAAAGTGTGGAATTACATCAAATATTCTTGGTTTAGGAAATCAGGGAAATGAGTACTTTTGTAAAATTTTACTTTCTTTCATCAATAACATTTTGGAGATTATTTGAGTATCATTTACATAAAAAATTCACTCTTATGAACTATTGTACCCCATTTATTTCATACTGTTTCTTCCATGCATCCACATAAATTTTCTGTCTTAAGGCATAGAGTAATGAAATGATATAAATTAATTGAAACATAGTAGATTTGAACAGCCCTTAAACTGTTTGACAGCTAAGCTTACTGCTAAAGTAAAATATGCATAAAATGCCAACTAAATGGAAAAATGAAACAGTGTGCTAACACTTAAAAGTTCTTATGCCTACCATTTACACAGGATGGCTACAAGTATCAACCACAAGGAAGGTTCATAATATGTGCAGGAGTGTTGGTGAACACTTCAAAACCTGTTTTGTTATTCTCAACACCTTAATCTGTACATCAGGAGAAAAATGTCTGTAATCTTTTATTCTTTTATTTTTAACTTCACCCCATACTGCTCATTGTATTTGTCTTTTGATAAATGTATTATATTTTGTATTCTATCCAACAGTGGTATTAAACTTCATGACTACTATAAATGTTGAAGTTAAGGTAAAGTATCTTACACTATCATATTCTACCTGCTGATAACATATATCTCAGCTCAGATTACTTTGAATAAGAGCAAGAGCAACTTCAAACAAATTGAAGCACAGAAAGATTTCAGGGAATGGGTATAAAATACCTCATCCAAAGCAATTAAGTAGGAATTTCCAGGAAAGCAGGAGCTATGTTTTGGATTTCACTCAAGTGGTACAATAGCTCAACTGTTTGTTCAATTGCTTGAGTAAAATTATTTGATAGAAGCAGTTTGGTCCAATTACCTGTACTATTCTGAATAAAAAGATAAACACACAGCCAGTGCCCAAAGAAGAGAGGCAAAGTTTCCACATACACATAAAAACATTGTCCAGTACACTCAAAAAGATTTTTTTTTGAGAAACTCTAAAGTGAAAAGAAATTTGAAAATGTATATAAGAAAGAGTAAAATAAAAGTAGGATTTTGTGAACACTCATAAATAATTGTATTTTCTAATTGACACAAATCAAGTACTTAAGGGTGATATTTAAGGATTTCTGATTAAATTGTTAACATTTGTCTGTAGAATGTTAACATAAAAGTATAGACATATACATGAGGACAAAAACATTGATTTAATAACTTTAGTTGTATACTCTCATTTTCAAAGTTAATTGTGCTTAGTCTATACAAAGATAACAGTCCTTTTCCATTAGCTATTGCCCATATAAACATGGTCCCTCCAGATATAGACTTCTTTTTTTGGTACCGGGGATCGAACTCGGAACCTTGTGCTGCCAAGGCAGGCGGCAGAATCACTGAGCTAAATCGCCAGCCCAATTTATTTACTTTTATTTAAAAAAATTTTTTTTGGTCCTGGGGATCGAATTTGGGTCCTTGCCAGTTTGCAAGGCAGGTGGCAGAACCACTGAGCTAAATCACTGGCTCTGGTCCCTCCAAATGTATGAAGGCTTTTGGAGCTCAGACAAGTAGATCACAATTGGTATGTGGAGTTCACATGGCAGGAACATAACCATAAAATAAGAAGATTACAAATAATCGGAACCAGAATGGAATTGGTACATACGCTGTAATTAAAGAGTCTCTAATGAGGATGAAGAATGAAAGTAGAATATCTATCTTGGCTATTTACTTTTTAACCTCATAAGTACTTGATAGGTCACAACCATATCCAGAAAAATAAATAAGATAAAGTACAAATTATTAAAAGTAAATATCATTTTATTTTTGTCAGAAAATAGAAGAAGACAATTGCCTCAGAATCTGAGTAAAAAGAATTAACAATCAAGATCGAAAGCAATCTATTTTCAAGGGCTAGATTTTGCCATTTATAACAATACTAATTTGTACCACTAATTATGTATTTTGTATATTGATATCTATTTATGCAAAGGTTATAATTTAGGTAGTTTTAATGCCATATGGGAAATTTTGCTACAGGAATCATGATCACATGTAACATTTAATATAGACTTATCTGATTAGCATGTTTTAAGAAACAGTACTACTTTCTGAAAGATCATATAATTTCACTTCCTGCTTAGAAGAAAGAAGTTCTGTTTACACAGAATGTCACTGTTAATGACTTGTTATTATTAAGCATACATTATTATAATTTCTGAAATACCAAACTTCAGTTCTTAGTGCTTTAAAAATGTTGGAGCTTCAGCTAATATTTTAATAACAATACAACTGAAATGCTTGATAATCATTTATATTTTCATGAAGCTGGGGTGCTATGCCTTTTGAGTACCTCTTGAACAACATTTCATAAAAATTTATAAACCTATACTGGCCAAAATTGGGTTTCACATCATTACTTGTTTGCCATTCTCAGCTCTGTTATTCCACAATTAGGCGTTGCATAAGAGGAAAGTTGTTGCATGGCCAGCTGTTTACAAAGTGAGCCAAGTACTGTTCATAGCTTTTTCCCACTGACTTGGACTGTGTATCCAGCTCAAAGTCACCTTTAATACATATATTTGCCTCATTGGATGCTCTTGTGCCAATCAATGGACTTTTGAATTGCTTGCAATTACCCAACATTTATTTTCTCCATTAGTCTACAATATTGCTAATGTTTTTCATGGTTTTTCTTGGAAATTGACTGCAACTTTTTGAATCTGCAGATTATTCTATCAGTTCTAGAAAGCCCCAAGTCATTTTTAAAAGTAGCATTCTTTTTTCTTTATCATATTATCTCCTCACTCTTTCTGGAATGCCAATTAGATATAGACTTGATGTTCTCACTCTGTCCTCTGTATTTTTTAATCTCTTTTATGTTTTCATGTATTTAGTCTGAATTCTAATAATTTCTTTAGAGCCTGGCTAACTTGGGTGCTTAAAGCCACATTTTAATATTTTGAATTTCAAAGGCAGGGTCCATCCATTAAATTGAACACTAATTATATAATACCCTAGTTTTGAAATGAATTAATTGGAATATAAAATATTATATATTTAACAAAATCTATGAAAACCATAAAGTGGCCCACAGAGAACCTCTAGATCTGAAATTCTGGCAACTGATTTCAAGCAGAAGATAGAAGATAAATACCTTTCATATTTCTGTATGTCTTCATCTAAAATTATGATTTTATCAATTTAAAATTTATAATTAATTCAAAAGTAAAATAAAAATCAATTCATTGCAACTTGATTGCATGGACTAGATGTCTTACTTGGGTGCTGAATTTTTAAATAGTTTCATATTTCATAAATTGGGAAAAATATTTATATACATCCTGTTAATAGTAGCCTCAATTAAATGCCACATGGGACAAATTTAACAGATACATTTGAGCTGTCAGATTTATTACTATACCATAAAAGTGTATATCATAAAAACAGCATACACTTATAGAAGAATTCAGCAGAAATGAAGGTAGTATAGGAACAAGAGACAAACCTTTTGGAAGCAGTTTTCTTGGATGTCTCACATTTTTACTCATCCTATCAGTAAAGGCACTGGATGCCTTTTTCTCAGGTTATCTTTTGAAATATTTTTGAGTAATAGCCTTAGAAGATAAAGACAAGTAGCAAAGTCTGGTTATTTATAATCTAATATGATAAAGATAATCTCTCTGTTTGGTAGGTAATTACACTACATTACAAAGATTCTCATCCGCCAAGCTTGAGGATTCCTCCCCATAATGTAATTGATTGTCCATGCATATTCCTGCTGAATCTCCTTTTGTTGCCCATAGGAATTGAAGTTTGGAATATAGATGTAAATGTCATTCTGGATATTTCTGTGGCTGTGAATAATAAATTCTCTTTTTTCTCTCCCTATGATATCTCATGTCTTTTGCTAGTGTCTGGAAAACTGTGACAGGTTAATTTCTTTGCTTGCATGTGGGGCAAAATTTTAGTCTTAACAGTTCTTGAAATGCAACAACCACAATGGCAGTAATATTAGTAATACTAATGATAATATTTATAAATATCGTAGACAGCATTACATATCAAACATCTTTCTAGGTTTTGTTAATACAAAAATTCTGCCAAAAAAATGTATATATGATTCAGGAGAAGAAAAATTTATATAAATATTTTAATATTAAATTTATTGAGACATCTTGAGATTAATACAAGTTACCTTTGTCCTCTACAATTACAAGAGGTGCTCAAAGTGGTATCCATAAGCTTCCAGATATTTATTAGTATTGTGAACTGCTGCTTGGGTAATCTTGGTCATTGAGATTACTGCACATGCATTTTCAATTTCTTCCTTAAGATCCTGCAATATATGACATCCTCTAGTATCCCTCATATAAAGATAACACCATCTGTCATAAAAACATCATCCTATTTTTCCTTTCTTGAAGTGTGTATACATATTTGGCAGAGTCTATATTCATTTTATGTTCATATCAAAGCTATAAAAAGTACTCTTAAACATACAAGAACATTGAGGCAGTAAGAATTGGCTATGGGTTATATAGTTAATATATGGCAGAATCTGGATTCAAATACAGACCATAAATCTCTATTCTATGATCTCAACCAATTTCACATAGTAATTCAAGTAACACTTGTGACATTGAATATCATAGACTATGGTTTAGTCTTCTAATGCTAGTATGAACATTCCAAAGTTAGAACTGAATCAGATCACCTAATTCTAAATTTTCATTTCCTTAAGAACCTAATACATTTTCAATGTTTGTTGCCAATTATTTTATCAATTAGTGCTTCATATGAAGACCAAAAAATAAAATAAAACCAGTCACTGTTAAACAGGAAAGACTTTCTTATAGAATATAAATTACAGGCAAACTCATTGAAAATGTGCAGAAAGAAGCTCTAGGTTAGCAAAGTCTTTTAAAAATGTACTGTGGAACAACTACCAAAGAAGCTGGTACCTCTTATATAATCAGGAGTTTTTAAGAGCCTGCCACAACAAATGAGCATGCTATCACCACAATAAGCCATTATAACCAGGCATCTCTCTATTATGTCTAGATGCACAAGCATAATGTTATGTGTTAGCTATCACCCAAATAAGTAAAATTGCCCTAATTTTCATGTCTTGTGACTGGAAAAGTGGGATATCTGCTATTGCTGCTGCAGAAAAACTCTATCTCCTATGTGATGCTTCACTAGAATTAAGAGCAGACATATGAGGTTCTTATCTTTCTCTTAGTTTTCATTTTTTGTGTCTTATGGCTGAATCTAAATCAAATCCAGAACTTTAGATGCATAGGACTCTGAGAAATGAAGATATTAATGTTTGGGTTGCTACAGAACAGGAATGAATATTCAAAATACAGTGGGATAGATATTGGGAACCATTCCACCAAATTCTTCAGAACATATTAACTTCTAATGTTGTGCACATATAATCTGACCCAAAGAATTCACAAAAGTGAAAAAAAAACCCCTTAATTATATCAAACAGGTCTTTTTTGAAAATTAAATAACTAGCAGGTGGCAAACAAAAGTATTTCACATATCTCTAATCATTTTGTGATACCATTCTGTTACTCCTAATGCAGGCAGGTGGATGTGAAGATAGCCTTTCAAGCCAGGGATGTAAACAGGCATGAAAAAAAAGTGGTTAGAAATTATGTATGTTAACTCTTTCAAGGAATGGATGACAATTTTTATCTGCTATATTGCGGGAAGACTGGTAAAATAAGGATAATTATGAAAAATTTAATTTATGCAGTAAGAAAACATAATGAATGATAATGTTAGTGCATTCATGTTGTTATTACAAAAAAATAGCTGGGGAGATTAAAAATAAATGTTAATTTAAAATAAATGTTTATTGCATAGTTTGGAGCTTGAAAACCAAGACTTTGGCAACTCATTTGTGTTTCTGGTGTGGATGCACCTGATGGTGGTGATATAGGGCACCAAGTAATCCAAATAAGCAAAATAATCAAATAAGGAAAACATAACTCTCAACCTGCTAGATATCCAAAACGCCAAGTTCGTCTTCTCTAAAATCGAAGAATGATTTCTAGGAACAACAGAAGTTAAATTACTGCCCTGTGCAACCATGTCTTCGGTGTTTAGAAGATCTCCCCTAAGATCTCACTTCTTAAAGGCCCACCTCTCTCAGTAATGCCATCCTGGAAGCCAATCCTTTATATATGTATCTTAGAGAACATTTCACATTAAATGTATATATTTAATACTCTCTCAGATTGATTTTGTTCATTAGCCATTACAAAATCTAAAATAAAAAGTAGATTGAGAAGTATGGACTAAAGGGGTTTTTTTGTTTGTTTTTTTGGTACAGGGGATTGAATTCATGACCTAGCGCTTGTGAGGCGGGTGTGGTGCCACTGAGCTAAATCCCCGGCCCAGACTAAAGGTTTAAAAATTATATTTGTCTATATTCTGACCACGGTTGAATCCCTGTAAGACTCTTGTAATAAATATAACTGCTTACTGAATTGAATAAGAAATGTTTTATAAATGTACCCTGGACAATTATGACAAAAAGTACCCCAGATTTGTAGTACTTCTTAAGCTAAAATATATCAGCAATGAAATTTTGTACTAAATAAATTTCTTGCACTCTCAGGTGATTATTTATGGGTAGTGAAGATGGAAATTAAGCATACGATCTATCCCTCAGAAAATAGCCTATGAAGTGCTCTCATGAGAATGAAAAGTAAATAACTGAAGCCTGAAAAGAGAATATTTGTGAACCAAAATGTTGAGGAATAAAGAGGGGACAATTCTTGGTAAAGAAATAGGCGACTTTTAAACTATAAGCTGTTTCTTACTAAAATGTAAGAGAGAAGATGTAAAACTGCTTTGAAATTATAATTAGAGGGGTGTGATCTATAACAATCACTTTTGCAAACACTTCTAAAAGTGACAGTGGGAAAGATTTTTAAACAAATAATTTTCAGGCCTATTGAAAAGATAATGAAGTCAAAGAGCACCTTAGGAACTTCACAAATACCAAACCAGCACGCCAAAAAATTTTAAACAATATCCTAGGAAAAGACCACACAGATCACAACCCCAGGAGGCCCTGCAGAATGAATCTATCAAGCACAACAAGAAACGAAATGCAAAGGGGCACAATCCACCAAAAAGAAAAAGTCATGACTGTAGGGAATAGGGAAAGGGGACCTTTCTAGAACCTCTGCAGTAAGTCCTAGTCTCCTGTGAGCCATGGCAGCACAAGGTGAATTACAGGAAAGGTAGAAAAATGAGACTGAGAAGAAGCTGAGCTTTAGGTCTTATCAGTGCTGCTCTGGGTGGCAAACACGAAAGCACTCAGCTTACTGCACCTTTTATTCAGTACATCAGGAGAAACAATTGTAACAAATGACTTGCAGAGAGTTCAGTACATCCTGCATAAACAAGATGTAACAATCCAAGAACAATGAGGAACTGAGTAGATGTTTGTTCCTCGCAGGATATTTTCAGCTGGTGTAATCTTGTCCTGGAGAATCACAGCATTACCGGATCATTGAGGTCTCAGTTGTGACCAGAGGCCAAAATGGAATTATGTCTTGAAATTCCATAGCTGGGCTGTAGGCAGGAGAACTAGTCTAACCAAATGATTTTACCCTAAAATTATGTAGCATTGCTCCTGACACATGACAAGGATAAGTCAATACATATCACTTATAGCCATCAATGTTAATGGTCTCAATTCACCAATCAAAAGAAATACACTGGCAGAATGGGTCAAGAAGCAAGTTCCAACAATATGCCACATACAAGAAACACCAAAATTCAAAAAGAAACTCATAGACTGAAACTTAAAGGGTGGAAAACCAATTACCCATGTGACAGGAACCCGAAAAACAGCAGAAATAGCTATTCTCTTTTCAGATCAAGTGGATTTCAAACCAACACGGATAAGGAGAGACAAAGAAGGACACTACATCCTTGTAAAGGGAACAATCCAAGAGGAAGAGATGACAATCTTAAATATATATGCACTAAATATGAATGTCCGCAACTATACAAAACAAATATTAATGGACATGAAAAACCTAAATGAGCACTAACACAATTGCAGTGGGGGACCTTAATACCACACTTTCACAAATAGATAGATCACTTAGACAAAAAATAAACAACAAAATACTAGAACTCAATCAAACTCTTAAACAAATGAACTTAACAGATGTTTACAGAATGTTCCACCCCACAAAATCAGAATACACATTCTTTTCAACTGCACATGGGTCAGTCTCTAAAATAGAAAACATACTCGCTCATAGAACATGATTAGGTAAGTACAAAGGAATTCAAGTTATCCCCTGTGTATTACCAGACCATAGTGAGATGAAATTGGAGATCAATAGCAAAAGAAACTGCAAAAATTTCATACACAAATGGAAACTGCACAACACACTTATGAATAACCAATGGGTCACACAGGAAATTAAAGAAGTCAGACAGTTCCTACAACTAAATGACAATGCTAATACAACACTTTGTAATCTAAGGGCCACAATGAAAACAATCTTACGAGGGAAATTCACAGCACTGAATACTCACATTAGGAAAAAAGAGCGAGCTCAATTACACAACCTGATGCTGAACCTCAACCTTTAAAAAAAGAAGAGCAGGACAAAACCAAAGCTCATACAAGGGAGGAAATTATAAATATCAGGGCAGAAATCAGTGCAATGGACACTAAGAGAACAATACAAAAAAAAAGAAAATCAATGAAGCCAAGAGTTGGTTCTTTGAAAGAATAAACAAAATTAACAAACCCTTATCAGAAAAAAGGAAAGAAAAGGCCCAAATCCATGCAATTAGGAATGAAAAGGGTGAAATTACAATAAACAAACCAAAAATCCAGAGGATCATCAATACCTACTTTGAGAACCTATATGCCAATAAGATGAAAATACAGAAGAAATGGACAGATTCCTAGATGCGTTTGAATTACCAAAGTTAAACGAAGATGACCAAAAAAATTCCAAACAACCCAATATCAATCAATGAAATTGAAAACATAATTAAAAACTTACCAACTAAGAAAAGCCTGGGTCCTGATAGCTTCACTGCTGAATTCTACAAGATATGTAGAGAGGAACTACTGCCACTACTGTTTAAACTCTTCAGTGAAATTGAAAAGGAACCAATACTCCCGAATTCATTCCTGGTAGCATGCATCACCTTGATCCCCAAAGCAGAGAAGAGCCAACCGAAAAAGAGAACTATAGGCCAATCTCACTAATGAACATAGATGCAAAAATCCTTAATAAGATACTGGCAAATAGAATGCAGATCATCAAGAAGGTCATACACCCTGACCAAGTGGGATTTATCCCAGGGATGCAGGGATGGTTAACATACATAAATCAATAAATGTAATACATTATATTAATAGAACCAAGGACAAAAGACATATGATCATTTCAATAGATGCAGAAAATGCATTTGAGAAAATCCAACACTCATTTATGATAAAAACCCTACAAAAAATTGTAATAGATGGACTTTACCTCAATCTGATGAAAACCATCTATGAAAAACCAACAGCCAATATTATACTAAATGGTCAGAAACTGAAATTCTTCACACTAAAATCCGGAACAAGACAAGGATGTCCACTATCACCACTCCTGCTCAATATAGTCTTGGAAATATTAGCCATAGCAATTAGAAAAGAGAAAGAAATAAAAGGAATAAAGATAGGAAACAAAGAAGTCAAATTGTCATTATTTGCAAATGACATGATAGTCTATATAGAAGACCCTATGAACTCCACCAAAAGTCTTCTAGACTTAATAACAAAATTGAGTAAAGTAGCTGGATACAAGATCAACAAACAAAAATCAATAGCTTTTCTGTACACAAAAAACAGACTCACTGAGAGAGAAATGGGGCAATCAATTCCTTTCACAATAGCATCCAAAAAATTGAGATACCTAGGAATCAACCTAACAAAAGAAACCAAAGACCTGTACCCTGAAAACTATAGCACTCTGAAAAAAGAGATTGAAGAGGATATCAGAAAATGGAAAGACATCCCTTGACCTGTACAAAGCTATTGTGATAAAAACAGCATAGTACTGGCAAAGACTAGTGGAACAGATTAGAGGATGCAGAATCAACTCCAGACACAATCAGCCACCTCATCTTCAACAAAGGAGCCAAACACCCTCACTGGAGGAAAGATAGCCTCTTTAATGAATGGTGCTGGAAAAACGGGTTCAACTTGCCAAATTTTAAAACTAGACCTATATCTCTCACCATACACTAAATTAAAATTGAAATGGGTTAAAGATCTAAATATTAAAACAGAAAGAGTGAACCAGCTGGAAGAGAGGTTAGGAGGAACTCTTGAAGATATTGGTGTAGAAAAAGATTTTATAAACAAAGCCTCAGTTGCCCATGAAATAGCACAAACAATCAACAAGTGGGATCTCTTCTTACTCAAAAGCTTCTGCACAGCAAGAGAAACCACCAACAGTGTGAAGAGACAACCCACAATGTGGGAAAAAATTTTCACCAGCTGTTTCTCAGATGAAGGTCTACTATCTAGAATATATAAAGAACTTTAAAAAATCAGACCTTCCAAATTTCAAGACCCAATCCAAAATGGGCATCTGAAATGAACAGACATTTTTCAGACAAAGAAGTAGAAATAGCAAATAAACGTATGATAAAATGTTCAACATCATTGGTCATTCGAGAGATGCAAATGAAAACAAAACTGAGATTCTACCTCACTCCAGAAAGAATGACTGTCATCATGAAATCAACCAATAACAAATGATGACTGGGCTGAGGGGAAAGAGGAACCCTACTCCACTGCTGGTGGGAGTGTAGACTGGTGCACCCACTGTGGAAATCAGTATAGAGATACCTCAAAGAACTAGGACTGGAAGTCCCATTCGACCCAGCTCTCTCCCTGCTGGGTATGTTCCCCAAAGAATTAAAAGAATCATACCATAGTGATATATGCACACCCATGTTCATAGCAGCACAGTTTGTGATAGCTAAAACTTAGAAACAGCCCAATTGCCCATCAACTGGAGACTGGATTAAGAAAATATTTTGTTTCTTTTTTATAAAATGGAGTATTACTCAGCCATAAAGAACGAGAAACAAGAGAAATTTATAGCTAAATGGATGCACATTGAGGCCATACTCTTAAGTGAAATAAATAGGACACACATGTATAAATACCGAATAGTTTCTCTAGTGTGAGAAATTGAAAGTGTAAATAAGGACAAAAAGGTATAATAGATAATGTGAAATAGGAAGAAAAGGGGCAAAGGGGAAGGGGAAGTGGGAGGGGAGTGGAAAAGAAAGAAGGGAATGGAATTTATAAGAGAAAAAGAAAAAATGGAAACAAAGTCTTTATAGATAAGGAGGGGTGGAGGGGTGGAAGGGAGAGCATGGGAATGGGGAAAAAATAAGGACCAAGATGGATTATGTAAAGGTGCCAATTTCCAATGATGAATGCCATTATATTGTACACCTAAAATGTAACAATATAATTAATAAAAAATACATAAAAAAAGAAATGATAATGGAGTGTGTATTTCTCTCTTGGCACAGGCAACAGCTCACTGTGTCCAGAAACTTATAGAGTAGCAACACAGAACTCTTGGGCTTGATTAAGAAGAACACAGCACTTTGTCAACTGGAAAAACAACAATGCCTCTTAGAACAGAAAGCACCTGCATAGAGGCAGCTACATCTTGCCTATTTGTCATTTTATTCAAATATCATTATGAATATTTCCATTATTCTCTCTTTTCATTCACTGTAGACAAAAAAAATAAAAGTTCAGTTTTTGTATTGAATCCAGCTTTTCATGCAGGTTGAGGATAATGAGATGGATGCGGACATATTTTTAAAGCCAATGCACAAAGGAGAAGTTATTTGTGACATAATTGCAGAATGCAAGTCAAGGAAAATATGATTTGTCTTTCTGAACTTCTCAGAGAAAAGATCATGGCCGCCTATATGTTCACTTGTTATGTTATACATTTTATTCTTGGGCTTTCTAAGAAATCCATATGGTGCACTGAATTTCTCTCTTGAAAAGCATTTCACTAGTCATGTAATTAACATTATATTCAAGTCCAGGATCTTTTATATCATCTCAGAATTTCAGAGGCTGAATGAAATATATACCTTAACCTTTCAAAGTACTGAAAATAAAAAAATAAACAAATTTATCCCTCTCAGAGTTAAATCCAAAAGTCAATAAACAAATTTCAAAGAGATAAAATATCACTTAATTCTGATGGAATATAACAGTAATATAATCTGAATATGATTTGTAATATTTCAAAATAGACATTTTAAGTTGGAAGGTCTTCTTGTAGGCACAGAAGCCTAACAAAAGTGAATCCTTAAAAACACAAATATCGTCAATTTTCATCCCAATTCTCAGGACCGCCTAGAGTCAGATAATGTGCTAGAGATTTGGGCTAAGAGGGTTCTTGCTTGTAAAATAGCTCTTTGTGTAAGTCAGCAAGTTCTCTTGATTTCACACATCAATATCAAGTTTTGGTTGCTATGAATCTGCCACCAATAGAAAGAACTGTTACTGCTCTGCTAAAAACATTTTGGGTCTGAATCACATAATGAGTATGGATACATTTACCACTTATAGGTATAGTTCTGAAAGTTCTTTGCAATGAAATGGATTAGACTTTTTGACATCTTTATATCACTACATTAGAATGAGAGAAGATATTCATTTTCCCAGATTACATTCTGATTAACCACAATATAGGCACCTCTTCCTTTTATTCCTTTCAGTATATTTATGGCTGTTTATATTTATTATCATAAACTCCATGAATTTGATAGAATGTAACTTCAGATCTATTTGTAAATTGTAAGTTTCTAAAGATAAAGACTATATCTGGTACTTCCTTATATAACATAATGAAAGAACTTTTAATTTTCTATTAGTATGTCTGCAATACATAATTATATTAATCTTGGGGAATTGGTGCATATACATGATCTCGAGGTGTTAATGTTACATGGTGTTCTCCCTATGTCTTCACATAATAGAAATGAAAAGGAAATTTTCTAGCATCATTTTTTTTCTTTTAAAACCAAATAATTTATTTTGAGTAAATGTTGAAATTCTCAAGATGAACTGGATGTTGCAACAGCTGCTCTCTTCGGTTTAGGTGTTGTTTCTTCAGGGAGTCCTTGCCTGCATCTGCCATACTCAATTTTTAGGTGCCTCATTTGGCCAGTTCTGGTGGTATTTCACTTTTTAGCCTTTGGACTCCACTTATACTCTCTCTTGTGCTCAGCTGGGTAGTCACATTTGCCACAGGTCAACTTCTGAAAGTGGTAGGCCTTAGAGTCATAGCAGCAGCATAATGTGTGCTTCTTACTAGGATGCTTTCCAGATGATGATGTTCTCTTCGTCATCTGGCTCTGTGCCACCAAGACCAAAGAAACTGGAAGAGCTTTAGTATTGTTTTTATAAGGTCACTAATTCCATTCTTGGGAGTTCAACATTCATCAACTAATCACCTCACCAAGGGCTCTGTCCCCAAATAGCATCACATTGACCATTAAATTTTAACACATGAATTGAAGGTGGTCATTGTATTCATTTTATAGCAAAGGAGATCACCCTTCTGTCTCACTTTGATCACAGGACTGCTGACCCAATGTACTATAATCTTTTGTGTTTGAAGATAGCTTTGATCATCAGATAGATTATCCATAGGCTCAAATTCCCAAGTTCTGGAAACAAAGTTCCACTAGCAACTTGCCTGACCCAACTTCCCATCCTGCTCTTGGGACCTTCTGATGAAAAGGTCTTCACTCTCATCAGCCTTCTCTTGTAGCGGAGCAGGGTCCATATTTACTCCTTTGTTTGTTTTCTTCTCAAGTTGTTCATTTTCTTCATCTTTCTACAGTTAAATACAGTATTTAGGCAGATTTTCTTTGATAAACTGCACAAATAATTTTAGTAAGAAAATATGAAGCATGTGTTGCTATAATGTGCACTTTACTAATAGACAGGATGGGGCATAGTGTAATTATGAAACTCGCCTTCCACACCAACATGGAAAGATGAAGCAAGGAAATTGGACATCAATTATATCATTATCCTATACAGTTATCTCCCAAGAGTGTGAAATTTTGCCTGTATATATATATATATATATATATGATTGTATTGCTATCCATTTTATAGTCATTGTGATTGCTTCCAAACTAAATATCTAACATTAATATATACATCAAGCAGGGAAAACATGTCTCCAGAGCTATACAGAAAACACATACATGCATTCTTTAAATTAAAATTCAGAATGACATAGTAGCACATGCCTGTAATCCGAGCTCCTAAAGAGGCTGAGGCATAAGGACAGCAAGTTTGAGGCCAGCCTGCACAACTTAGAGAGACCCTGTGTGAAAAACAGACAAACAAACCCAAAATACAGGGCTAGGGTATAGTTCAGTTTTACAGTATTTGCCTAGTATGGACAATACTCTAGGTTTTCTCCCCAGCACCACACACACACACACACACAAAGCAAAAAGAAAACTCAAATCACTATTTACTATAACTGCTATGACTTATACTAGGTCTTTAAAGTTTTGACATATAAAATATCCTGTATTTTACTCATTTGTTCAAACCCTGAGTAAGATATAGTGTTTTCCATATCTTCTTCTTTAATAAAATTTCCATAAACTGCTCATCTTCAATGGAGAAAATTTATTGAGCTGTATTATTGGAAACAATTTTAAATGCAGTGATATTGAAATGCTTTCCCTCTTAGAAATAACCTTTTACTAGACCTACTGATTTAATTACAAAGATATGTGGAGGTCAAGGCAGCCTGGAAACAAGCAATTTTACAATGATCTAATGTTCTGTTATACAGCCACTAATATCATCTTACAGTATAATGAGAAAAATTTCCAGCACATAAAAACCATTTTTAAGTTACAGAGAAACAAATTGCTTAAATAGAAATCACTAATAAGTCAGAGCACCTGTGATTCCCTTGAAGAGAACAGCGTCCCAAAGTCTCTGTGGGGACTTATGAGTCAATATCATCACATGCATAAAAACCTTATCACCATAAAAACACATGAGGAGCAAAACCACCCACTCAGAAAAGTGTCTAAGGCACTGATGGTCTGACACACCCCACCCACACCATTGATCTAAGAATGCTTTTACTCATTGACAGCTTTGTGCTTTTCCAAGTTCACGCTCAATCCCTCATCACCTCTTGTCAACAAGTCCTTCATCTCACTAAAAGAATAACTGGTGCTTCTTTTCCACTTTTGTTTACCCTTGGATACCACTGTCTCCACTTTTAGGTCCCCATCTGCCCTTCTTTTTATGAATCCTTTCAATAAAATCCTCCCCTCTCTCTCAATTTCTATCGGCCCCTCCATTTCACTGTGGATCTTTTAAAAATCCAAATCTGGTCATGTCAGAGTACTGCATAATGACTAATCATTTCACAAGGAAAAAAATTCTAAGCATAATCTTTTCATAATATGACTATCTCCTAAAGTATAAGCCCTGTGTTACTTCCCTTCTTCTTCTATATTTCTTTCAGGTACTTTATCCTCTAGCTTCAGCTTACTGTTTCCCTGACATCCAAATGGGTTATGTGTATCCCCTCTTTGAAATGCTGTTTCTCCTTTCCCTGATAGAGTATGTTCTCTGTCTTCCATCTCTGCCTGCTGTGAACCCTTTTAACCTTTAAACCACAGAATTACCTATAGCTGTTATCAGTGGATTCTTTTAATATTGTCCCAGTTTGTCTACTTGGGGGCTACTTAAACCTTAAATTAAATAAATTACTATGTTTACAGTGCATAGAACAATATCTACTGAATTAGAGCATTTCATTTTGTGTCTAATTACACTACATCTTTTAAGCACTGTCCAATATTTCTAAGGCTATACATTCCTGTGATTTCTGAAGGTCATTTTAATATCACATCTTTAATAAACCCTCAAAGTCTATAGTTCTTCATGACCTGTGCATTTACTGATGTTTCTTTCTACTTCTATCTTTAATGAAAATAATGAGGTTAAACCTTAACCTCTGTTTAAAGCATTCAAATTCCACTCCAATTGAAATTAACTCCCACAATCATATAATAATTTATGAATTTCCTTTGTCTAAAAACTTTCAAACACCTAAAATTATTCTCCTAACCTACCCAATTTAAATCATTTGCCAATGCTAATGAGCTCCACCAGGGAAATACAAAAGAGATGTAGAGACCCATGAATAGTAACAATCTCAGCCAAGCCTGACCACTTCTGCATATTAAATACCACTCTTTGAAAATGACTTCTGACATACGCAACTGTTTGAAGTCTAGTAAGCCATTTTGCATGAAAAACTTCAGAAACAGATTTTTCCTTTTTTTATGTTTTTGTTAAAATTACCTTTTAAAAAATAGCCAAATGAAGAATCAAAGTGAAATGGTTGGAAAATGTTTGAAGAGGCAGAAAAATTTTATGACTGAAGCCAGCAGGACATCACTGAAGATGTCAAATATATTAAATGGAGATGTGGAGAAAATCTTAAAATATTTTCTAAGGTTTATTAATAATATTGTATAAAACATTCAGAATAAAAACATCTGAGATTGAAAAAGGAAAATATACAGCTAAATGTATTTCTTACATACATGTTTTTTAATTTCCATTTTTGATTTCAGAGATTAAATAGTAAGAATTTAGATAGTAAGGGATATAATTTCCTCTAAAAGAGTACATGAAGAGATATAGTCAACTCCAATAGATCTGTGAGTTCGTATAACAAAAGTTTGGCTAGTGAAGGATCCTTCTATTTTTATTAGTGTTCTGTATGTTCATGTGAATCTCTAGAATAATTATTTCTATAGGAAAGATTTCAGTTACCCTGAGAAGACATTTTGTAAAGCCATTCAGCGTAGGCCTCTCTGACTACCACTTCAGTTTTTTCTTTGAAACATTTAAAACTTTCTTATGAAATGTATTGATTTTATGTTTCCATACACCGTGCAGTTTGCCCAACTTTTCTTCTATGCTGGGGTTGGGTTAAATTCTTTAGGGTGAGCACAAATAACTTGAGAAATTAGAAAATCTCGAATTCAACCTTTCCACACTCATACAACAATCTTCAATTTCTCCACATATCTTTCCAAGGCATATTTCCACAAAATTCTTAAGCTTCATTAAAATCATTAATTCTAAATCAAGTATTCACTTTATTTTTAATTTAAAAAATGTGTCTTGAGAGAGTCTTTTCTTCCCACAAAATGTCTCTTATGGATAAACAGTAGGTTTGCATGCAAGTGAACAGTTACTGAAAATCACATGGGCTTACATATACTGTCGATGTATTAGCTGACTTTTGTTCAGGTTTGAAAGCAGGAGGTCAAGGGCTGATATAAAGGCTTTATTCTACAAGTGCACTAGGTTTCATTTCATTGTAGCCTACTGTTGGTCTTGGCATTTACTCTGAAAGGAATTTTATGAAGTAAAATGTCTCCTTTATCCCAAGTCATCATGTTTCCATCAAGCCAGGAGGAAAGCATGAGGATAAAGAAGAGACATGTGACATGTGACAGCTGTCTTATATAGAAAGCTGATTTCATCTCATTGCACAGAATTTAATCACATGGACAAAACCAGTTGCCAGAGAGGCTGAAAAGAGAAGCAATTATTCGGGCCAACCATGTGTCCACACAATAAAACAATAAATGATGACTGTATTACTAGAGAAATTGAAATGGAAGTTTGCCAATTTTACTAACCCTTTCTAAGTATAACTACCTTTTGGCTTTGGTGATAACACTCATACACACACAGTTGCATACATGCTCACACTCACACACACACAAACTTCTTGTTAATTTCTGTTATCTTCATTATGTTTTAATAAATTCTCAGGTATTTTTCTTTTGTTCTTTCTACCATTTTCACTTAAACATTGAAATCTCTGGTTTAAAAGATTTCTACTTTTTGTGTATTGCTGTCAACACATCCCACAAATATTCTGCATACCATTTAATTATTCAATTATAATTAATTTTCAATCTCCCATTAAGCTTTCTTTACTGTAAATTATAAAACACGTTATTTTTTAAAAAATTTCAAGCTAATGGAAAACTTTAACTTATATTTTTAATTGAATTCTCATTTATTTAAGTTGAATAAAGATATTGAATTTTGCTGAATACAATTTGGATTTAATTTGCTGGTAATTCATTAATAAAATATGTGAGAATTATGTATCTTCTTTAAATGCTTGGTAAACTAATAAACATACAATTTTCAACCAAAATTGCTATTCAAAATTTATAAATATTTATAAGAATTTTGTTCCTTGATCTATAAATGAGGCACTAATAACTCTATTAATTAGTTTTTCCTATTGCTTTATCTATTTTTGCTTTCATAATTGACTTTTTATTAGAAGGTTATTCTTATGTTTTACTTAGTTGCATTTTAACATGTAGTTGAATATTTTTAATATATCCTGTTAATTTGTTCATAAATGCTAAATCTCATCTATTTTTGAGTATTTACAGACAGATTTGTTTCTATTTTCATATTGTTTTGATTTGTATATGACCCCTTTTACTTCTTTGTTCCCCCCACACACTTCCTTTTTCTGTGTCACCTAAAGTTTTCTTTTATCTCAATTTCTCCTTTTTTATGTATTTAGAGATAAAATCTTCTATTTTGTTATGCACTCTATTTTTATGGGTACATCTTTTTTTCTGTAAGCTTATATTTTTCTCCTCTAAATTAATTCCTTCATTTTACTACGTTCTGTCTTTCAACATAATTCTGTAGGTAGTATATTTTCAAAAGACATAAAGTAATCATTCTTTTTCTGCAGAAAATATCTTCAAACTTTTGATAACCTGTTATGTGTTGTTTGTTTACAAGTCTGATTTCATTTTGTTAATTTAAAGATAATTAATCTGTTTACTCTTTTCTAGTTTACATTTGTTAAATTTAGATTTTATCTAACTATTCTTGTATGCCATATAACTATTCTTGTATATCTCATATTCTTGTATATCTTGCACAGTCTGTGTCTAGGAATTTCAGTATCTTATTATTCTAGGGTATACTCAGTAATGTCTCTAAATATCAGTTCTTTATTTTCTCTAACCCCTTTTCTCATAGTGTGATTAGATATGATAGAATATCTTATTGTGTCTTTATATGGATTAATTTTGCTCTTTATGTTTTTAGCTGTACCTTTCTGTATTGCATTGTAATTTTCTTATGTTTATTTTTCACTTTATTACATTTTTCATTGTATCTAATCTATGGTTCAACTCATCCATTGATATTTGGATTTACATGTTTATGTCACATGTTTCTAAATTTTTCTGATTCATGTTTTATCTCATTGAAAAATTTTGAACTCATCAGTTTCCTAAAATTTCTGTGATTTTTGTCTTTTATTTTCAGAATATTTTTCATATCATCACTTTAATTGTTTATCTTATGCTCTCATATCTTAAGAGTTTTAGGGACTCTTAATTCCTTGCTGTTATGGTTCATATCTAAATGTCTTCCAAAGCCTCATGTGCTCATAGCTGGAGCTTTTAGGAGGTGATTTGGTCATGGAGACATGATACTCATCAGTAGAATAGTCCACTCATGAGTTTATAGCTAACTGTGATTTGGAAGGTGAAGCTTGGTTGGAAGAGAAGGATCAACTGGGAGTGTGGCTTGGAGGAGTCTATCTCTCTCCTTCCTCCTTGATCTTCCACTTTGCTTCCAGCTACCATGCCATGAGTGGCTTCTCCTCTGCCATGCCTCTCTGCCTTGCAACTGTGCCTTGGAGCCAGCAACTATGGGCTGAATCTTCTACAAACTGCTAGCCAAAATAAACCTTTTCTCCTTTAAGTTGTGCATGTTGGGTATTGTGTCTCAGTGATGACAAAGTAAGCAAGACAGATTTTGTTACCAGCAGTGGGGTCTTTGTGATACTGCCTGACCACTGATTCAAAAGCCTGTGGAGCTAGCTTGTGGGAGAGGTTTAGAAAGCTCTGGAAATGCTGGCTAGAGAAGTAGCCCTATAACGCTATAAACTAAGATTGATGGGAGATTTTGGTCAGAGCTCAGAAGACCAGAGTGTTGATGAAAAAGCAGATGGAAAAGACTAGGCTCAGGAGCTTTCAGTTGGGAACAACCAGGACATATATGTTGTATTCTGACAGAAAATTTGTCTGCATTTTTCCCTGTCCTGAGACTTTGAGAGGGACTGAAATTAAGAACTATTGACTAATCTGGCAGAGTAAATTTCAGGGCAGTCTAATGGTGAGGCTGTGGTATAGGCACCCTTTGGGGGCATTAAGCCAGCTTTATTGAGATAATCAAGAGTAAATGACCTAGCTCAATAATTTCAAATGTTTTGAATTTAGCCAGAAAGGAAACTTGAGTCAAGTTCAGGCCTGCAAAGTTGGAGTAGAGGAGAGCTTGGTTGCTCAAAAAATTAGCATTAAAAAAGAAGCCAAGGACTTTATAGCAGCACAATAGGAAAAATGGCTTGAGGGCATCCTAGGAAACAGCCTAACCTCTGCTTTGGTTAGCTCAAGGGTATAAGGCTGGATAAATTCATTTTGAGAAGAGAGCCTTGGGTTAGTCTGTTGGAGAAGGGCTGTCTAGGGAATTGATTTCATGAGATTCACTTTACCATGCTCAGGAACTCAAGTACACAGAAGCCTTTGTAGCCATTGCTAAGATGCAAAAGTTCTGGGCTACTGTTCTAGATGGCAGCAGAACTTGGTATAATCCACGTGGTGCTGGATTTAGATGCATGCAGAAAGTAAGAGTTGTGGAATCAGGAAGGATTCCACTCAGAATTCAAAAGAAGGCCTAGAAGGCCAGGCAGTGTGCCTCTGAAATGGCAGTGCACAAAGCTGTGAGGGTAAAGCCAAAAGTGTACAGAAGACCCCAGGATGCTGGAAAAGTCCAACAGAATATCTGAAGAAAGCTACAAGGAGTGAGCAAAGCCAACCCAAGAGAGAAACCATAAAGTCTGCAACCACTGGAACTACCATTGGAACAGGACCATCCAAGCCATTTGGATTTCACTTATTGCTACAACTTACCCTGGGTGCTGGACATGGAACCTGTCTTTAATGTTCATCCAGGTGTGTTTTGGTCTTACTTAGCTCTCATTCTTTCTTTTCTCTCATTTCTTCTCGTCCCCTTTGGAATGGGAATTTTTATCCTGTGATATTGTAAGTTGGTTGTGTTTAACTTTCTTTTGATATATATATATATATATTTTTTTTTTTTTTTTTACAGGGGATCACAGCAAAATTTCCTTTAAATATCAGATGAGACTTTGGACTTGAAATTTTCAGCTATATTGAAACTGCTAGAATTTTGGTGACTCTTATAGATGAACTAAATGCTTTTTGCATAAAGGGATATATACAAGTGTTTTGGAGCCCAGGGGAAGAATGTTATGGTTTATATATAGATGTCCAACCAAAACCTCTTGCATCCATAGACGGGGCTTGATGCTCATCAGTGGATTAATCTGATCAGTTTATGAATAGTTAAATGTGATTTGGGGAGGTAAAGCCTGGTTGGGAGAAGTGGAATACTGGGAACATAGCCTGGAAAGTTTACTCTCTCCATCTTCACTTGATCTCCCCCTCTCTCTCTCTCTCTCTCTCTGATTCCTGCCATGGTTTCCTGCCTTGGAGTAAAACTTCTCCAGACTGTGAGCCAAAATAAATCTTTCCTCTCTTAAATTTTGAATGTTGGTTATTGTGTCTCAGTGACAAGAAAGTAACTGAGAAGTCATTTTGGTATATTTGTTTCTCTTATTCCAATAGATCCACACTTTATTGTATGCTTGGTTGTCTCTCATTATTAATTCATGATTTTTTTACTTAATTTGTGCAAATTCTGAGAACTTATTTGGGTATCATTATTGAAAAGAAAATTTGAACTTCCTTCTTCAGGTTTTCAAAGCTATGACTTTCCGGAGATGACTTTGGCCCTTTTAAAGAGATAAAATATAGAATGGAGTGGTTCAATGTCAACTATGTTAAATACATGGGTGGAAAAAGTGTTAAAATTGCCATCTTTCATTAATCATACATTATAAAATATTTAGGATAAAATTGACAAAAAATTGAGACAAAATGTACCATATATATCTAAATGTATTTCTTTCTTATATGGATATATTGGAATACCTATTTCTGATAAGTTTTTTTAAAATTTAGGTTCAAGTTTAAATCTATGAGCTCAAAATAAAATTGCATACTTAAAATTTCCTATGGATGTGAAAGGTGGTTGGACTATGAAGCCTTTAACTCATCAATGAACTCAGGCATTGATGAGTTGGATAGCTGAATATGCTGTCAAGAGGTGGGGCCTGGGTGGAGGTGGAGTGCTGGGAGGTGACCCTGGCTCCTCCCTTCTCTCTCCCTCTCTCTCTGCTTCCTGTCCACCATGGCTTGAGTGCCCTTTTCTTCTGTCATGCCTCTCTACCACCCTGTTTCTGCCTTGGGGACAGCTCCCCATTGACTAAAACCTAGAACCAAAATAAACTGCTCCTTTTAAAAATTGTTGGAGGTTTTTTTTTTTTTTTCAGCTATGGAAAAGTGAGTTAAATTATTACCACACCTCTTATCTTATTGCTCTCTGTTGTTTTGTAATTTTCCCCAGGAAAAGGAATTGTTTCATAGAGGTTGTTTTTTTTCCTTCTTGTTTATCCCTAATGTTTTACATAGAATCTAGCTATTGTGTTATGATTTCCTCTAGATCTCCTACCCTACCATAACCCCAAGTATCATCTTCACAGATTAATTTGTTGCCTTTTATTTCTGAGGGATCTGTTTTTATAAAGTTCTTTATAAAGTTTTTATAAAATAGAAAACTACCTGAGCAAAGCTTATAGTTTTAGCATTTCCAAATATTCAGGAATCACTTTATATCAGTTAGGGATCACTAGAAAAATAGATTTAATATAAAATATATATAAAGAATTTAAGGTAGGGTCACAATGGCTGCCTGTTGAGTCAGATGTGGAAGAATGCAAAAGACCAGTCTATTCATTGGAGATCTGAAGGATCCAGTTAAAAGTTGAAGGCATAAGACTCACTTCAGAATCCTGTGTGTGTCAGTATTGGGAAGACAAAGGATCTGCACTGGAAGGCTAAAGGGTCTGTGGTGCTAGACTTGAAAGTCTATGTTAGAAGGCTGAAGAGTCTGCACTGAAAGCCTGAAGATGGATGTCTGAAGGCGATGGCAAAGACTGGAACTACTTTGAAGTAGCAGAAGCAAGACTTCCTTTTTCTTTTCCTTTTTATTCTATCCAGGCTATAAGCCTATTGATTGGTGCTACATACACCCAGTTTGGGTCTTCCATTTTCAGTAAATAAATCATTCAGATGCACAGAACAATGCTAAGCCAATTAGATAGGCATTTCTTAGTCAAGCTGACTTCACAGTTATCACCATCAACCCCTTGTCAATTTGACAATGAGACACATTTCCTAAAACCATACTTAGTCTCCAGATACAGTAGGAACTTCACAAGTACTTCTAATATGGTACAACTACCCTGCATAGAAACAGAAGCACACTAATTCTCTCCCTCCCCAGAATAGGCAAAGATTTTCTTTTGATGAGGCTTACTCCTAATATTTCATAACTTTAACATTATATTACAAAAAAGAAAATAAAGATGTTTGCTTAATATATGTGCATATATGCACAAGCATATTGACAAAATAGTAGACAAACATTAGAACTACAGTCTTTATTTCTGTAAGTGGTCACATTATCTTAGCTGCTATTTATAACTACCTTTTACTATGTATTTTGAATTCCTTTGGCCTTCAGCAAGCACCTCAGTATGTTGTGATTCTTTCCCTGGTGGGTTGACCCATATCTTCATTCCTGAAGGTTCTGGGCCATTTGTAATTCTGCCTGGATTGGGTAGCTGTAGTTTCCCATTGGCATTAATAATAGGGCATGGTAATACTAGGAAATGCTCTATGGGATCTCCTGCATTCCAAATATATTCTTCCTTCTCTTCATTGTGGAATAAGAGTCCAATTCCCCCTGATAATTTAGGTCAGTCACCTCTGACCACACAGAACTCCTTTTTAAGCTTGTTTACTCAGAGGCAAGAGGAGCCTAAAGTAACCACAGAGAAGTCTTAACTTCCAATTTAATGGAATATTTGTTGGGCTTTCTGATACAATCTTTCCCCCCAGTCTGGAACTATGACTTCTAGGCCGGCAGAGCCTAAGGTCTTGGTAACAGAAAACAAAAATTTTAGTAGTGGGTCATTAGGGGTAATAGCAAATGGTACCATTTCCACTTCTACCCCTTGATTCCTGGATCCATGAATCCTGCCTATGGGAGACATTTACTATATAATGGATCCTGATTCAAAGAATATACTCTTTTGAAGAACTTTACCCAGCGCTCCAAGGTATTGCCACATACCTAAGTGAGTAATGTGTTCCCTCTAAAATACAATGTGCCTCTTTTATGGCTGTAGGGGGAACAAGATAGAACCATTTATCTTTTACTTAGAAGGGATATCCCTGCTTGACCCACACTACTGGATTCCTAGAAATTTCACTGAGGTAGAGGAACTTTTAATTTCCCATCCTCTGGATCCCAAATGGATTTATTTCCCATCCTCTGGATCCCAAATGCTTTACTAACAAGTCCAGAGCAGTTTACTTAATTCAATCATCATAATATCATCAGTGTAATGGACCAGTATGATTTCTTGTGAAAGAGAAAGATGATCAAGATCCCTGTAAAATAAGTTGTGGCACAGGGCTGGAGAGTTTAATATGACCCTGAGGTAAGACAGTGAAGGTGTATTCTGACCTTGCCCTCTGAAAGCATATTGTTTTGGTTGAGCCTCATGGGTGAGTATGAAGAAGAAAGTACCTGCATGCCAGGTACCAGGAGATGTATTAATCTGCTTAAACAAGAAAATCACATCTGGTACTGTATTTCAGATTGGCTGTATTGCAGCCAATCAAATTATGAGAGCTTGTGTTTGTGTGTCTGCATTATGAGCCCTGCATCTAAACAAGAAAAGATTCTCTTTCAGGAAACACTTAGACATTTTGAGATTCTTTATTTGTGTCTGGAACTGGGAATTTGAACCTTTGAGTGCTTTATTTTTTAAAATTAATTTGTCATTACAGTCAGAAGTCTTTACATGTCATATATGTTTGGACTTCATGATTTTCCTTTACTAGTTTTTCTAGAGATGCTAAGAGCTACCAGCTAGATCAAGATATTTACCACTCTGCCAAAAATATTCAAAAGTATTGTATATAGAGTCACTAAATTCTTTGCATCTGAGAAACAGTAAGTTAAAATAGTCAAATAGATCTACACTGCATCTTACTTTAAGCAGTCCATACCATAGACCATCAAAATTCCACATATTAAGGAGAGACTAAGGCAGCTTTAGGCCTCATAATAGAGAGTCAACTCCAGGAACCACTAAAACCCTGAAGGAAATTCATTCTTGCAATTCTGTTTCTCTAGAGTCACTCCTGCTACCAAAATCTATAAGTTAGGGTTCACTAGAGGGAGAGATTTAATATAAAAATATTTAAAGGATTTACAAGGTAGGATTACAATGGCTGGCTGTAGAGTCAAGTGTGGAAGAATGCAAAAGAGCAGCCAGCAAACTGGAGATATGAAGAATTCAGTCAAAAGTCAAACATCTGCCAGTCACTGAGAGCCCCATGTGAGTCTGTATCAGGAAGCTGAAGAATCTGCAATAAAAGTCTAAGCAGCGTAAGCTACAAGGCTGTGTTGGAAGGCTGAAGAGTCAGCACTGGAAGCCTGGAGGTGGATGTCCAAAGGTGATGGCAAAGACTAGTGTTCCTCCAAAGAAGCAAGGGAGACATTCTTCTTTCCCTTTTTATTCCATCTAGGATACAAGCCCATTGGGTGCGGCCATCTACACCCACAGTGACTCTTCCTTATTCAGGAAGTCAATCATCCATACACCCAGAAGTGTGCTAAAACAATTAGGCATTATTTATTCAAGTTGCCACTACAGTTAACTATCACACACTTAAAATGTAGTATGATAAAATGATATCCAAAATACTGTGCAGAATATTTGGTGGTTGTTGATAATTCTTTAACTGGTAAATGACAGTTTCAAACTAAAACAGCATGTGCTCATTAACATTCCTTGAAGTTGAAAACTTTTGAAATGATATCTGTCAGATAAGTGCTTTTTTCCTATTGAAAAAAATTCGTATTAAAATGAATACTTCACTGAAAAGGTATACTTGCTGGTTTGCACAATTCACAGTACATTTTTGTTCATGTTTTAGATCATAGTAAAGATCAGAATATTTTAAAATATGAAATGACTATATGAATATGAATGTATACAATTCTATTGTTTATATTATCTCATTTATTCTCATGTCAAATTTGTAGACCTATATTAATATTGTCATTCTTTAGGCAAGGATATTTCTGTTCAAAGAATTTCAGTAACTTATCTAAGTTGCAAGATATACTGAGTTAAATTTCTCTGTTCTAAGTAAAACAGATTTCCTATTAAATTCTCACAAACCACATACATTTTCGCTCATGAAATATTCATTTTGTCCTGGAAACACCCATCAAAATGGGTCATTAACTTTCGTTTTCTTGTATTGTCTATATTGTCTAAATTATTTGATCTTCTTACAATTTTTCAGATAGGTTTACATGAAAATAAAATTATATTGTCATTTTTACTTTTTTTCTGATTCAATAATATGCCAAATTATATAAGACATGGTAGTATTGTTTCTGATTGAAAATTAATCATCCTTTTTCATATTTGTCCATAACTATGTCTGTAGGGATTTTACAAAATAATTTAAATTGGATATGATTTTGATAAATTACTCATGTCATTCAGTATTAGATATTAAGATTGAAGTAACAAGATTCATTTCTTGGTTAAACTTAATTTAAATTATCACTATTTCCATCTAAATATCTCAGATTGCAAGTGATAATCTATTTCCTTTCCATTCCTAAAATCTAATGGAATTGGTTTACATAATAAAGGTAAAAAATTATAATACTTTTGCCTTCCATTTATTATAATTTATTCAATTTAGTTTAAACATTGTATTAGCAAAATTTAAATGGAAGTGTTTTAAGAGTATATATAACAATAAGTTAAATGAAACATTTTAAAAAAGATAACAAGTATAAGAGGTCAAAGTTCTAGTAAGAAAATCATATGTTCTAGTTATCTATATTTGAAAATATTATGTCCTCTTTATTTTTATCATTTAAATAAACATTCTTAAATCTATGCCTCTTTTCAAACTGGAGAAACAGAGATAAGGTTTGCTCTTACTACCAAAATGAAGCTGTCCCAAGACAAACTAGACAAAAGACACGAAGTGACATTTTGAAGACAATAGACACTGCACAAAAGAAAGTGGTCCTTGAGAGACCGGAAACACTGAAGTGACTCCTAAAGTTTTGAAAGAGTTTCCAGGCTGTTGTGTAGGGAGAACAAAAGAAGAGAGCCAGGAAGATCCTTTGAGTGGAGAAGATAGAATTTCCAGGGAAACCAAGCTTGCTATAGTTTATAGGTAGACTATAGAAAAGAGAGAGCTGTACAGAAAGACAACTGTGGAGAACATACCCCTTGAGTGTACTGAAATTTCTTATCAGAGCAAAGGTATGCCTGTTGCCTAAAGACAGATAAGAAAAACAATTCATAAGGAAACTTTACAGGAGCAACAACATTCCTCACAGAATAATCACCAGCTAAAACCTAAAGAACTAGGTTGTTTAAGTTAGTGAAACCACAAAGATTAAGGCATGGTTAGATGGCAGAAGAGAAATTATATTCATGAAAGCAGATTCTATGTAGCATAGTAAAAAGTGATCATAACAAATACCTAAATAATGAATATCTAGAATGTACTATTGATCTCCTAAGATACTTACGATAACCAAGTACTTTTTTATGAATGGTTGTTGAAGTTTGGCTGGCTCATCAGAAATGATTTTTGTATAAAATAAGAATAGACTTTTGGGCTGGGGATTTAGCTCAGTGGTTCTGATGCCAGCCTCGCAAGTGCAAGGACCCGAGTTCAATCCCTGATACCAAAAAAAAAAAAAGAATAGATTTTTGATTTTATAACATTCTATTTTAAAGCTAATATTTCCCAAAGGTACTGCTATTATTGATATGGTGGAAGAAAATGTCTTTAAAAATCTAATATCATACATTCTGTACAACAAAAGGTAGATTTTCAGGAGTTGGAATGACTCTCATCAACATATAACCTGACTGGAATTTTCATATATTTTTCTTCAGCAATTGACTATTGTAGGAATAAAAGCTACAAAATGATGAAGATTGGTTTTATTTATAATATTAAAATCCTCTGTGAAAGAAATGACTTATATAACTGTACAGTTGCTCCAGAAAATATTTGTTTTGAGATGTTGGCTTTCCTTAATTTTCAAAAGGTTTTGAATGTTCTAAATTACTCTCATTAACAAGATTTTACTCATTTTAAAATTATCACTACTAATATTTATTGAATGATTACGTTTCAGACATTGTTATTAGAAGTTTTAATGCATAAACTTATTTACCACAACAATATTATGTTCAAGATTTTACTTTTATGTTTTTAAAATTAAGAACACTGAAATTGAGAAAATTTAAGTTACTTTATCAATATTTATAAAAATAATAAATTTTAATCTGAAATTCAAACCCGGTAAATATAGTGATAATAGCTATAGTTTACTTCCTTTGCTAAAATCTCTTTATATATAGTTTTTCATTTTTTCTCCTCACCCTGGCCTTGATAATATTTGATTCATTGTAACTGATCATGTAAAGGCATTACTCTTTGGTGTGTTGAAGAAAATGATTCATTCAATAAAATGTTCTTTTAAAGGCTGGAGATTTAGCTCAGTGGTGCCGTTGCCTGCCTTGCAAGAACAAGGTCCTGAGTTTGATCCCCAGTATCAAAAAAAAAAAAAATGCTTTTAAGGTGAAACATAATTTGGATTCCAAAAAGTTTTCTTTAAATTATCTTCATTTATATTCAATTAACAGTAAATCTAGGCAGTCATTTTAATCACTCTGTCACTGAAATAACCCTAAAAGGACATCACATTCAACTTTCTTTCTTGACCCTCATGACACTGACCTTCAAATAGATATTAGAGAACAATGTTCAGAAAATGGCTTATTAAGAAAAGGATATCGCTGAGTGACAAGTAGAGTTTGACAGGGAATAGAATGATGCTTCAGAAGCATTCATTATGTGTACAGCTTGTGAGTTGATAAGTACAAGAACACCATGTAGTAGCTGGACTATAAGTTGCTAAAGTGATGAGATATTTATGTTGAAGAGATAAGAAGGTGTCAACTCATAGAGTCTTGGAATTTCATTTAGGAGTGTGTACTTTTCTCTAGATTCTTTGGGTTGACAGTAAATATTTAGTTTCCAGATATTTATTTTAGAATCATTCTGACTTTAGTGGGAGTAATTGAAAGAAGGGAGAGGGAAAGAACATGGGGACATCAGTTTAGGTGATTTATGTAGTGATGCTAGAAAGAAATGCTACTTTAACCAGGTATGAGAAATGAAAGCACAAATAATTTTGAGCACCATTTAGAAAGTTGAAAGAAAAAAACTCAGTTGAACAATCAAATATAGGTCATAAGGGAAAAATAAAATTATTTCCATGTTTCTGATTTTATAAATTCAATTGATAACATGTAGCACCACTAAATGAACAAGAGAGCATAGTTGGAGATATGTTTGGTTGTAGTGAGTAGGGGGAGATAAAAAGTTCATGAGTTTGAAATAAGTTCTGTTTTTGAGGCTCATCTAATTTTCAGTTACTCCTAAAGATTTGGGGAATAATCATAAAATAGGTGTTGCAGAAGCAATGGAAGTGAATGTGTCCAAGACAGATAAATGAGTTCTCATGCCCTAACATGAAGGAATACTGCCATTTACAAAAACAGCATTAATATGCATACCACAAAATAATACCTAAAAATGACAAAGGAGGATCATTGTTAAAACTTTGGTATTAATAAGAAACTTTTAAAATACTATAGTTATCGTGCCAGGGATTTAGCTCAGTGGTTTTGCCGCCTGCTGCACAAGCGCAAGGACCTGAGTTCAATCCCCGGTACCATAAAACAAATACTATAGTTATCCCACACCTCCCACATTCCAGAGTTGATCATTGAGGTGGATCACCCTAGGGATGGGTAAACCATTTCTAGAGTTATACCATTCGGATATGGTAAATTTACTAGTTTCAGAAAATAAAATTTTTATGTTGGGCTTGACCCTAAGGAACCTAGATGGAGAACAATTTTTGAACACAAGAGTTAGAGCACTCTGAAATTACAAGTTGGTTTGTTTCCTTATTATATTAGAAGCAAGAAATTCAAGTTTCTGTATTTTGACCTCAGTTGAACTTCAATTGCAATATACTTAAAGTACACTTAGTAGTAAATACTTCAAGAAATAATATTGTGAGGATATTGTGCATATATAAAGGTTTCTTACTATGCAAAACTGAAAACTTGAGAGCCTTAACACAGTTTATGCTGCTCTTTTTCTCCCTTCAGGTAGTATGCCATTTGCGGTTTTAAAAATGAAAACAGAAAAACAATGTTTTTACTCTTAGGTAATAATTATTAATTAATTCATGTATTATTTTATTTTTATTTTAAAAATCAGTGGTTTTTTAGTTATACTTTTCAAATATACATAGTGTGTATTTGGTCATGCATTTCTTTTTCTTTCAGGACAGTGAATGATTTGATGATGATTTTAGATAGCATTTATCAGTATTTTTAGCTCTCCCATTTTCCCATTATTATAATCAACAAATGATTGCATATATTTAATTCCCAGAAATATATTTATTATAATTTAGGTCTAAAATGTAATAAAATATCTAAAAATCTCATGTTTTAAAGGTGATTGGATATGGGAGTAGCTATAATCATCAGTACATTCATTGATTAATGAGTTCAGTAGCTGAATATGCTGTGAAGAAGTGTGGCCTGGTTGGAGTCAGTCCATGGAAGCATAACTTGGAAGGTTGTATCCTTGTTCCTACTTTGTCTGCTTACTGGCTGTCGTGGGTTAAGCAGCTGTCCCTTATCCAGGCCCTTCCACCACACCCTTTCTGCCTTGGAGCCAGCTGATCATGGACTGAAACTTTGAGCCAAAGTAAACCTCTCTTGCTTCAAGTTGTGAGTATTGGGTATTTTGTCCCAGTGATGGGAATTGGCTAAGACAATTATTTTGAAGCCAGCAACCTTATTGTAGAATAAATAAATGTTACATTTCTTGTAATTATCCTTATGTTTTGGCTTGCTCCAACCTATCTGTTTTACAACAATTGCAAACATCAGCAAGAAAATAATAGGAAGATTAAATAATATTTTCAACTGTATTTTTCTGAAATAACAGGAATTTAAGCCTATGAGTACAAGTCATTGTGGAAGTTTATTTTGGCCCGGTCTTACATTTGTAAGTCTTGGCAGCCTGAGGCATATTCATCTTTTTTGGCTGGATCTAAAGGATAAATCTTGCACTGGTGGAATATTGTCAAGAATGCTGATTCATTTTACTTCTCTATCTCTAAACTACGGACACCTTGGTCACTGATTATTTTACCCCTATCAAGTGCTTATAGGCTATTAAAAAGGAGTCTCACTCAGCTAAAAATTAAATTGAAAGAATAAAAACAAACTCCTATTTGAGGCTTACATGTACTTGCTAAAATATGCCTCTAATTATATCACTGAATCACTGGAACAATACTTCAAGGTAGAAATAAGTGACCATTTCACAGATTAGGAAATCAAAGCATCGGCAGATTATGTAGTAGTTTAAAGTTCCACAGCATCAAATTTAGAGGTAAGAATAAAAACCTCCCTATTTCCACATTTTTCAGATTTTCTTTTAGTTTGAAATATTGCAGATAATGCTCATGTATTCCATCTCCAAAACATTTGATAATACTTTTAATTATATATGGTTCATATTCTGCACAAGCAACTGCTTAGGTACTTTATTCACTCCCAAGCTATGTGGTAGGTCCTAACCTTATTACCCTTTTTTACATAAAGAAGAGAGTTAAATAGTTCACCAAAGATTATCCAGCTAATATAATGGCACAATTGAGAATTGATGCCAATGAATTATTTCAGCCTCACAGAGACTTTTAATGATTGATTTGTTCCAAGTATTTATTTTTTATTTTTTTGTATTAAATTCTTTTATTGGTATATTGTAGGT
>NW_004624761.1:20885034-20899301 GCF_000247695.1 Heterocephalus glaber
GGGGGTCATTCATTGTAAAGGACATCAATTCTCTTCCTTTCCTATAGCTCAGGGAAACAATAGAGCAGATCAAACTGCCTGCAACATGGCACAACAATGTGTTCTCCAAAGCCAAAATCAGATGTTAATCATTCCACCCTTAAAACCTAACTATTCTCCTCAGGAAAAGGCCAAATACATAGAAAAGGGTGCTACACTAAGGAATGATTGGCTTCTATATTGAGGATGCCATGTTGAACCCAATTACCAAATAATACCTCTCCTCACTGACATACATAACTCACTCCACATAGGAACCCAACTCCTCCTACACCTTCTCAGGCCTTTTCTATACAACCCATCCTTAACGACACACACACAGACAATAACACAGGCCTGTCCCATTTGCTCAACCACCAGTCTCCAAGGTGGCTTTCAAACACACACAAAAACTCACCAGTCCAGGGGACAACTACCAAGGCAAGATTGGCAAATTGATTTCACACATATGCCACCTGTAAAAAACGTTAAATATATCCTGACCTTGGTAGATACTTTCAAGGGGTGGATAGAGGCCTTTCCCTGCAGGTCAGAAGGAGTGGCTGCTGTAGTTCATGTGCTTCTAACAAAAATAATTCCTTGATTTGGCCTCCTACATTCCATTCAATTGGACAATGGACCTGCCTTTGTCTCTCAGACCACCCGACAGGTAACAGAGACACTCAATATACAGTGGAAACTCCACATCCCCTATCAACCTCAATCATCAAGCAAGGTAGAATGAGCCAATGGATTAATTAAAGCTCAACTAACTAAACTCTCAATACAGCTCAAATGAAATTGGTTTACCCTCTTCCCTTTAGCTCTCTTGGGGCTTCACTTGACACCCAAAAAACCATTAAATTCAATACCCTTTGAGTTGATGTATGGACAACCTCTCCTGTTTCCTAACTTACCAGACCCATCACCAGTACTTGCTGATTATATCCTAACACTTAATTATGCTTGTTGTCTCCTTCAAACCCTGGCTAATCAAACTCTACCCTTTCCTGACTCATCAGGCAGTCTACATCCTCCTCCTCTTTCTCCAGGTGACCAGGTCTATCACAAGACCCTGTCCCCAAGACACCTCCAACCACATTGGGAGGGACCTTTCACTCTTTCATTAATAGCTCCTACCATGGTAAAACTCCAGGAAAGGGTCTCCTGGTTCCATCTTTCCAGGATAAAAAAAGGTCTTCCAGATTTCCAGATGAAACATCCTGAACAGAAACCTAATACTGCCAGATACTCCTCCATTCTCACAGGAACTACTAAACTCAGATTATTCTGTACTCTTTCACAGATTCCCGAGGAAGGTTAATGTCTCTCTCATTCTCTCTCATCGACATTTCTAAACTTATCAGCCCAAAATCCAATTGACCTTCCTAGGTAATACAGATGTACATCCTCTTAGAGCAGCAGTTTCAGGCCTTCCTCAAATGTGCTCTGGAAAACATCGCTTGGTGCTGCCCACAGGACAACATCCCTGAGACAATCCTCCAGTGGGTAACAGACCTCTGGTTGCAGGAAGCACTAGCTGATTTTTCATGTTTTGAGATAGAGCTCTTTTCTTTTCTCCTCATTTGCTGTTTGTACACACCCGCTCATCTGCCTCAAGACATTCCCCTTTGCTAAGGGCCCTATGGGATATTGCGATTTCATGCACACAGGATCACCTATAGATATCCTCAGCCTTCTCTTATTAATTCTTTTTGGCCTTCTCTTTGAGATTGGGCTCACTGCCACCACCCTGAGAGATTGGAAAACTATAGACAAATGTATTCTGGTGGCAATATATTACCTCATTGTCACCCTCATTAGTATTATTGGTTGTCTACAATAATTTATCAAGGGTGACTGACAGCTGTTATTAGGGCTTCCTAACTGATTTCACCCCCTCCCCCCAAAAGATTCCCCTCTACCTCTTTATTCTAGTGACTTTTTGCTATGAGCCCAATTGACTGGACCTTCTCACAAGAGTGTGTTCTCACAGCAACCTATTACCTAATTATCACCCTTCTCAGTATTCTTATTTGCCTTCACTAATACAAAAAAATGTTTCTTCACTGTTGAGACATCTTCCCTCTCAAAAGTGCAATTACACATTACAATTACAGGCCTCATTGGGTCATGCTAGCTACAGGGTCACCCAAGCTGGTCCTTTTATCCAGCCTGTCCACTTCACTGGTGCTCCATTTATGACACAGGGTCTTCTCAATAAAAATTCAGTGTTTTGTAATGGTCGCCATACACCTTGCATGATTGTGCATCCCTGGACCCCTTGCAATACAGTCCTCTCAGTCTCAGAATGCCTCCTTATTCCAACATTTAACCATTCTCCAAAATGGCTTCTGGTCGATACCAGGAGATTATTCCTCCAGTGAGAAAATAGGACCAGCAATACACAACAAACTTCATGCCAAGGACTTTTTCAACCCTTAGTAGGGGTTGTGTTGGCAGGAATGCTAGGAATATGGGAAAAGGAAAATAACAAACTCACACATCTTTTCAACATACACAGCCAATTCCATTTACCCAGTCAAGGTGTCTTCTTCATTTGTGGGACTTCGGCCTACCTGTGCCTGCTGACTAACTGGATGGGGACTAGCACATTAGTTTACCTCAGCCCTAACATTGATATAGCCCCAAACAAACAAACTTTATCAGTGCCAACAAAAACACAGGTCAGACATAGACAAGCTATCCAACTAATACCCTTACTCATAGGACTAGGTATCACTGATGCTTTAGGAACAGGAGTAGGGGGCCTAGCTACCTCACTAACTCAATTCCAAACTCTCTCTAAAGAGCTGACAGCCTAAAAGAAATAGCTAAATCAATCACAACTTTACAAAACCAAATACATTCCTTAGCGGCTGTCACTCTCCAAAATAGCAGGGGGCTAGATCTCCTCACAGCAGAGAAGGGTGGTATAGGTATTTTCCTAGGAGAGGAATGTTGTTTTTATACAAATCAATTGGGTATAGTATGAGACACAACAAAAAAGCTCTCTGAAAGGACCTCGAACATTGATCAATGCAAAAACAATTGGATAAATGAAAATCTCTTTTCTCTAAATAATTGGCTGCCCTGGCTCCTTCCTCTGATGGGACCACTAGTCACCATCTGCCTTATCTTACTCCTAGGACTCTGTCTGTTTTGCTGTTTTCAAAATTGCTTTCAGGAATTCATGAGGGCATTCACCAACCAGACAGTCATAGAGCTCCTCATGGCTGGGTACCGGCCACTGAGACAAAGGGAAGAAGCCCCCACTTACCATGGCCCTCATCCAATCCAGGTCTACCCCAGTTTTCACTCCTTGTTAGCAGGAAGCAGCTCCAGAAAAAGAGACCTTTGCCCAACTATCATAAAACAAAAGCCTGGAATGATAGGTTTCCCACTCCCTCAGTGGCTATTATGTATGGTAGCTGCCCCCTTTCTATTGTGCCTCACCCCCTCCCCTGTGTGATGTCATGCCAAGATGGTTGCTCCCACTAAAGGAGAAACCTTTCTTCCCAACATGCCCCTGTTCCCTCCTAGAGAGTAACCTAATACTCGCTCGCCTCCTACCAACTAGTGATGTCACCAGCTCCTCCATTCTCTAATCACTACCTCACTCAGCCCCACCTCAGCTCCTACAAATCCCACCCCAGTCTCTATAGAAGACACTCCATGTCCCGACCATATTGCCTTTGTCTCTCCTTTGTTCAGAGACAGCCTGGCAGATCTGCTCCCCTAATAAAGGCTTGTTGTGGCCTAGTCTGGTCTTGGTTTTTGGCCTTTTTACCTGACACCTTTATTTTCATATAATTTCTATTACTATTAAATATCTCATAAAGAAAATTCTCATTTTCTTATTTATGACTAGTTATTGCCTTACCTACTAAGGAATAGTCTTTCACACTGTTATCTATGTGAACTGACACTATTTGCTTCCCTCTCCAAATATACTTTCTTAAATACATTATTTCTTAAATTCAAACAGGTTAAAAGAACATAAAATCCCCTTTCCAAAATAAACCATCAAGGTCAATATTAGGTTCTGAGGCCACCAATAGTTTCTTGCCATGTGGCCCTCTCATATCATCGTATAAGCTAAAAGCTCAATTTTTCAAGGCCAATAGGAAAATCTCTGATGCTTTGTCTCTTCTTTCATGGAAAATCTGGACTGTTGGTTAAAAGGATCCCTTTTCCTATGGTTGGGACAAGTCCATTCCTCTTTCTGATTAATCCCAAGTCAATTGATTAGGTACCTTATTGAATCTGTAAAATTATTTTTTTCTTTTCCATACTCTATTGGTTAAAAGCAAGCCACAAATTCTACCCACACTTTAGGGAAGACATGTACAAACTTTTGATTATCAGTAGGTAATAATAGGTTACCCTGTTAGAATTCTGAGAACTACAGATTCCTCAGTGTGATATTTGCATTTGAGTCTGCTAATGAGAGTTTCATAGAAATATTTCAAGTTTTAAAGCAATTTAAAAAATGATTTTATTTGTAGAATTTTTGAGTCTGTGTCTTAGTAAATTTTTCCCACTCAAACATTAAAGGAAAATAAAAAATAAAATATATGGTTAATATGTTTTCATTGCTGTTAAAGCTTAAATTCTTTCTTATTTGCCTATGTTTTTCTTCTTTTGTATTCTTTGATTTATTAAGATACCTCTGAAATTTTTTTGCCATTGTTGTTAAGGGATATTACTTTTGCCATAGGGCTATTTTACAGACTAATACATTTTCTCCCTTTGATTTAAAATGCCAGTTTTTGTATATTATAAATGTCATGAGTAATTAATTCTCATGTCAAAATCTCAATTCTTTTTCATACAATTTGATACTGTATGTATCTTTCTGTATCAAGATAGCCTTTCTACAAAATTCTTGTCTTCACACAAATCTAAGCCCTTAGAGGAGTGGTATCTATCCAGAATTTTTTGGATATTTTAAAAAATATTTATTTGCCATGTATATTAAGAAACTAAAATGAAACAAAAATATTATTGATAATTTGAATGGAATTATTAAATAATGTCAGTATAAAATAAATGGCATATTTTTGTCAAGGAGAAGATATTTGCTTTAATAAACTTTAATTTTATCTTCCTTAGATTTGGTTTTAGGGATCTTTATACATTTGATTCAGCATATCTCATGAATTTTACTGTTTTGTTTTATTTTTAAATGAGATTTCTTTTTTCACTGTATTTTAGAGTTGTTTAGTATTTTGGTTGATTGTTATAAAGTAGCTTTAATAGTATTTCATTAGTGACTTTGAATGATCCAATATACTGTATAATCAAGTACCTGTGGAAAATAATTTTTACCTCTTTCAATTTTATTTCTTATTCATTTTTCTCTTGATAAGACAAGAAAGTACAGCTAGAAAAATATTGAGAAGTGATAATGGTAGTATGTTTGATTTTTTATATTACTATAGTTATCATCAGGAAATATGTTATAAATTAAACTGAACTTATATAGTACAGTAAGCACTTGCTTAAGCAGGATTTGATATCATGTCTCACCAATATTTTTAATCTGAAGAAGTTGCTTTTATGTTTTTTCTCCAGCAAATTATTATAGTATGTTTTACATTTTAATAAATTTAACTTTAATAAACTTCTCATTTATGCTATATTACATTTAAAGTATAGCTTTTTATTGTTATGTTGAATCTTTACATCAGGCTATTTCTCTCTTTCTCTAATCTTTTCTATTTTATTTGTTCCTCAGGAATTTATTGTAGGATTGAGGGTGTAGGTCAGTGTTAAAGCATCTGCCTAGAATACATGAGGACCTAGGTTTCCACCCTCTCATTTTAAAAAAAGAAAAGTTCCACCAGAAATGTATTTTCCTTACTGTCTTTCCCTTTCTTTGAAAACATTAGCTTACTTGGAATTCATTAAATTGTAGAGCTTAATTATCATTTATTTGATGGTAGCCTCACGCCTACAAATCTATTACATTTCCTAGCAAACTACACACCTATCCAGTTGTGTAGAAACACCTCCCTTAGACTAAGTCATGGGAAGTTGAAATTTAAAATGTTGAGAAGAAAGATTATTGGCTTTTATACTTTGTGTCCTAACACCATTTTACCCACTTGAAACCAAGTAAATAATGAAAACAAAAACCTGCCTCCATTGCCTGCCTTAAAAAAATTGTTCATGCTATGCCCTGGGTATATTGGCATAGAATATTCTGTGGCTCAACTTCCTTTTTCAATCATTTCTCCTTCTCTGCTAACACATTGTTAACTTTCTTTATTTTAGTAACTTATAGAAAAACATTTCAGTGTGCTTTTTAAAGGAATGGATTCTGGCACCAGACTGCCTTTGTTAAATCTGATAAAAGCAGTCCTCTGGGTGACTTTGAGTCTGTGAACTTAACCTCTCTTTGCCTCATAAAATAGTACATCCATTATAGGCCTGTAATGATGATTTAATCAGACGATATGAAGCAATGGTGCCTGGCAAATGTAAGAACTTAGTAAATGTTTATTCTTGGGTCTAAAATAATCTACCTCCTATCATAAAATCCCCCAATCTCTGGAAACAAAAATCTTCCCGGAATTTGTGTGGCAAAAGTATAAAACCTGGCCTGACCTGTGTTTATTAGAAGGCCAAAATCTGACTTGAACTAAAGTGCAGCTATTCTTTTATTTACTAATTATTGTGAATATTTATAGCCCTCTGCTGAAATAGAAATGTTTTAAATACTGCACATTGCCCTAAATCCTATTAGGGATCCTGCAAAATATACTAAGAATCATATACACTAAGAATCAAATATGCTAAGAATTTTTTTAAAATGTAAAAAAATTGTGAAGTCTTACTCAAACACATCTAACTCCAGGGTTTCAGAAAAGGGATCATTAACCACATTAACTAGACTTTGTCTTGAATATTATATACTTGAAGAAATTGTCTCTGAATTTAAAAAAAAGACTAGAGGTATCCTTATATGTTGTTATTGTGCCCTAGTAGGTTTTTCCTATTCTCAAACCTTTGAACTATTATATTTGCCTGTAGGGTGTGTGTCTGGATCCCTGATAGAAATTCAGTAATGATATGTTGTGGACTAGATTAATGGGTTGGGGATTCTTCCCTACAAGAAAACAGTAGTCCCAGTAATATTTATTTAGTGCCTTAGAGGCTTAGTTTTGATATGAGGCTTGCAACCAACACTGAAAGGGAGAAAAAGACTTTCCCCTTGCATCATTTGGAATGTAGTGGTTGAGACAAGAACATTGCCATTTGATTCAATAAAAAGAGATTTTTCCCTAATGGAGGCATTCACCATAAGATACAGTGGGTGCTTTTCAGAACCACCTTTGGGAGGCTGGCATTATGTCTCAGAAAAAAAGAAAGAGACTTAAGGTAAAGAATGAAGAAGAAAAAGACATTAGCTCCACAAAGGAAGCAGAAGGTAAACAGAGAAAGCTAATGAGCAAAAGCACAGAAGCCTGAAACTGCAAGTTAAAACTGAGGAATCACAAGTATGATGATCTCCTTTGACCAGGAAGTGAGGAGAGGAGAGGATATTAACAAGAGTCAGAGTCAATCAACACCTCTCATGAGGAGTAATTGGTACTAATTAAAATTTTCTTTTTTTAATAATAAATCTAAAGAGCAAGACAGAAAAATAAACTCAGTCTATACTAATTTAATGACTCTTCCTTTCCACCAAAGGCCTAATAACCTGAAATTTTCTTTAAATTTGAATTCTGACTAACCATAGTTATTTGGTGGTTGAGTTCTATAAATTTTGATTTCCTTATATGATTATTATTTGGCTCAATTTCTGCTTCTTAGAAGGATGAGAGGAAAGGAAGTGTAAACGGATTTTTTGTATAAATAGGTGACTTTAAAAATGCAAGGTACAAAAAAAACCAAAAAAACCCAAACATAAAAATTCAAGGTACAACATATGTCTGAGTCAGATTATGAAGACTGTGGAGTTATAGAACATCATCCATTGTAATCATTTTGTGAGCAAAATTTATAAAAGTTTAAACTGCTGCACTGGGGAAGGGTAAGATGAGGATTTACCAGACAATCATTAATATTAACAAGCAGATTATCAGCCTTTGCTGATAATAAGAGATAATAAGAGAAAATATGATCCATGCTGCGCTCTTTTACAATCTCAGTGTGTAAATTCAACATTATCTTTTCAAAATACAGCTACTTCACAACATCAACAACCTAAGGCACTGGAGTTAAAGTAGAGGTAAGGAATGACAAGAACGGGGTGGGGCCCTTTTGTAGCTTCAAACCTCAGACTGCAGTTCTGGAATTATAGGTCTCTGATTCATTATTTCAAAACCTTGCATTAAAAATATGGACAGTTTTGCTGCAATGTTTGAAAACTTAATTTTATTTTCTAAAGATTACAATGAATTGTGTTTTATTGTTTGACTCCTGGGTATAAAACGATCTTTGTGCTTACAGGATACCACTAATAACCAACTGATAAATGGTTATATTAAGCTATAAAGTGAAAAAAAAGTGTTGAGAAATGTAGAAAATTTCCTTTCCTGCTTTTTTTTTAATATACAGTAACTCCCTCGATGTTTAGGCATTATTCAATATTAAAGTCAGTCTGTGTCTATGAAGTTCTGTAAGGTAGAAGGAGAACTGAGAAGTTACTTTCTTGGAAGAGCAGAATGTCACTTATTTGAGTTGTGCCTTCAAACAATTAGTCCTCATAAGTATAGGGCAAAAGTTAAAGAATCACAATTTTTTTTCACTTTAAGTGTTGTTGAGTCATTACAATATACATTGTTTTTGTGTGCTTTATTACACAAGGATTTTCCAATGCCTGCTTAATACTTGGAATTTGATATGTGATGAAACACATTGATAGAATGAATGAAGGAAGGAATAACCATAAAATGGGGACTTTGATAAAGAGGAAGGAAAAGAATACATACATGTCTTAATAACTCATGTTATTTAATCTTTATAAAAATTCAGCTATCTTCATTAATAAATAAACAAGAATTTTAAAGCATAGCTGGAGAAACCTGCTGGAGTTTGGATTGAGACTGTAACCCAAAGGCTCCCTTGTTAAAGCCTTAGTCACCAGCATGGTGCAACTGGAATGTGGTGAAAACTTTGAAGTGGGGCCTATTGGAAGGTCTTAAAGTCTTGTGATCCTGCCCTTGAAGAGGACAGTGGATCTCAGTCCCTTCATTTTATTCTTGATTTCCACTGCCCCACCTGATGGTCTTCAGTGTACTCTTTACTATGATCTGCTGCCTTGCCATAACCCAACTCATTGGAGTCAACAAACTATGGGCTAAAACCTTTGAAACAATGAGCCAAAAATAAACCTTTCTCCATGTAAATTGATTATCTCAAATATTTGTTACAGTGATGAAAAGCAGACTATTGCAATACTTCACCAAAGTGTATATGTATTTATATGTAAGAGTATGTGTGCATTTGTCTATTAATCTACATCTGTCTATCTATCTATCATCTATCTATCTATCTATCTATCTATCTATCTATCTATCTATCTATCTATCTATCTAATTTCACTCCTTATTTACCTGCCTATAATGCTGTAAGACAGTAGGTAGTCAACACATTAATTCTCTTTCTCTTCATCTTATTAAGTGTCCAATATTTACCATACAGTTTAAATAAATCTTTTTGAATGAATTAACACTTTGTCTTTTAGAACAACATAAGATTATGAGGTGATTTAATCAGGAAAGTTTTCTTCCACTTTCTCATATAGTAACTAATTTAGCTAATTTTTTATCCCAATGACCTAGAAAGACTTTTGTGTTTCAAAGATGATAGTCACCTTACTTGTCCAAAATTTTTACTCTGTTCTGTGAAAAATCTGAAATTTCTTTTTATTTCCCACAAATTTCAATATATTTTTACATTATTTGAATTTACGTCTCAAAATATTGAAAGTTGAAGAGCTTAAAAGATACAGTGAATCTCAGAGCTGAAGAGGTACACAATTTAAACTAATGTATTCATTTCGATTGGACTAACCTTTCCCCTAAATTTCTGGAAAGGTGTAAATGTTTAGAGACTTCTGGTTGTTGACAAAATGAGGTCACATAAAAACCTTGGTTAAATGAACCTATAAAATAATAGCTTATAATCTATGTGTACTTAGAAGCATTTATCAAGCCCTATAAAACTTTTTGTGTAATATCTAACCATCTTAATACCATTTAGGGATTATTTATTTAATCAGACATAAAAATATCTCAAAATATCATTTTAGAATTTGTTTTTAATAAATATTTCAACTACTTTGTAATTTTTGCTTATATTTTTCTTTGCTTAAATTCTTTTATTGCTACATACCTGTACATGATGTATCTTGGTTCTTATTTTTTCCCCATTCCCTGTGCTCCCTTCACCTCCTCCACCCTTCCCTAATTACAAAGAGTTTGCTTCCATTTTTTCCCTTCCTTATCATTTTGAAGACATTTTAAGATTTTAAAAAATTCTAGGTTAAAAATGTCTAATTAATCTCCATTTTTCAACAAGGAAAATATTGAATTTTTCAGGTAAGAGGCAAGTCCATACATAGGGCATTGCTCACTCACATTGATGATAACTGTTTACTACTGTGCTGTTAGACAGAAATCACAGAAATTGTATTTTTGAATGAAATACAATGCTTTGAAACATTATAAAATATAAAAACATGGTAAAGTATTAAGGCAAGGCAAATTAATCTTAGCCACTTTCGTACAAAGACAATTTTTAGTTAAGTTGGAAAATAATTTACATATCTTTGGGCTGTTTATTAAGGCTATATACATACATTTAGCTCTCTTCCTTCCAAGTTTGATGCCACAATAACCTTGAGAAAATGCTGAGATGGACTCTTTGTCAGCCAAGGTCTCTGAGTGACTACAATGAACAGCATTCTTTTTCTGACCTTTGTTGTATTGTACATGGAACACAAGTGAAAAATATAATGGTTGCCCAATCCTACAGTTTTTGATTTTGAAATAAAATGGAGCCTTTTAAAATTGATTCACTGTTATCTGGAAATGATACTGCTTGTGTATATAAATTATATAATGAATATTGAAATAAATACAGAAAGTTATAGATTATAGTAACTATTAGTAGTTTTTTAATTCATTAACTTTATTGGTATATTTTAGGTATATAATATGATGACATTCATCATTGAAGATTTGTACCTTTACATGATGTATCTTGGTTCTTATTATTTTCCCCATTCCCCTGATCTCCCTTCAACACCTCCGCCCCTCCCTATCTACAAAGACTTTCTTTTTCTTCTTTTTCTCATAATAATTCCATTCTCTTCTTTCTTTTCCCCTACCCCTCCCATTTCCCCTTTCCATCTGCACCTCTTCTTCCTATTTCACATTATGTACTATATCTTTTAGGCCATGTTTACACTTTCAGTTTCTCACACTAGACAAACTATTAGGTATTTACACGTGTGCTCTATTTATTTCACTTAAGAGTATAGCCTCAATGTGCATCCATTTATCTATAAATGTCATTAGTTTCTCATTCTTTATGGTTGAGTAGTACCCCATTTTATAAAAAAAACCACATTTTCTTTATCCAGTCTCCAGTTGAGGGGCAATTGGGCTGATTTCAAGTTTTACCTATTACAAATTGTGCTGTTATGAACATGGGTGCACATATATCACTGTGGTATGATTCTTTTAATTCTTTTGGGAAGATACCCATCAGGGAAGTAGCTGGGTCAAAAGGAACTTCCAGTCCTAGTTCTTTGAGGTATCTCCATACTGAATTCTCAGTGGTTGCACCAGTCTACACTCCCACCAGCAGTGGAGTAGGGTTCCTCTTTCCCCACAGCCCTGCCAGCCTTTGTTATTGGTTGATTTCATGACATCAGCCATTCTTTCTGGAGTGAGATGGAATCTCAGTATTGTTTTCATTTAGTAGTTTTATCCTTAAAAACAAGATATATATAGTTCATCGTGTTGTATTGGAAAGGAATAGCTGATTAATATTTGTTTATGACTATTTTAATGAACATCAAATCTTGAGAATTGTTGAAAAAATACAATTTGACAAAACATGTTAACTATCCAGTCCAGTAAAAGAGCATAGGCACTCTGTAAGCACTCTGTAAGCCTGTTTTCTTCTTTTTGTAACTTTCATGTATAAGATATATAACTATACCTTTTCAGGGAGAATTTAGAACTTGAATAAACTAGCTACTGTCCATGCAAGCTTGAATGATTGAATTCTTAGACTACTATGTTAATAAAAACTCAACTCTCGCTATCACTGGTTTATAGTTTTTTGGGGGGAAGAGTATAGATTTTTTTTAAATCAACGCTTGTAGTACTATAATTATTAGTAATTTTCTAGTATAAACTAATCATACTTTATGGGTTTGTATATTTATATTCATTAATTATACTCAGTACTTAAGGCAAATCATAAATCATACATGTATATATGCTGTAAAATGACTAGCATGTCAGGTTTGATACATGATATATGTAGTGATTTCTGATGCTTATATGCTTGTACATATAATGCTTAACATATTCTTACTGTCTAGCAGATGCTAGGCACTTTGATCCACTATAATCATTAAATCTTCAGAACTGCTATCTTATCTACTGTACTCTTATTTTCTGCATTCATAAAAGAAGTTTTACTAAAAATTTTGTTTCAATTTTCCAAATAGTTTCTGACACATAAAAATGAACAAAAACAGAACTAAACTAATTGGATTTAACTACTTCCAGATTACAATGTTTTTTTCAAAATGAAAGTTGCCAAATTTATATGCAGGAAATATGATATTTCTGACAAACTTCTGCCACATTTACTGCTGCTATCACTTTAATTTTGGGCTTTATCATTTCACACAGCAATAACTGTAATATATTTTAACTGGCTTATTGCTGCCTGCTTTCTGCTCCCTCCATCTTATCTATTTTTTTTCCATTAAGTTTATTGGTACATTTTAGGTATATAATACAGTTACATTCATCATTGGGATCTTGCACTTTACATGATGTAGCTTGGTTCTTATTTTTTCTCCATTCCCCTGCCCTCCCTTACCCCCTCCACCCTTCCCCATGTACAAAGACTTTGTTTCTATTTTTTTCCTTTTCACATATCTTCTCTTTTTCTTTCATTCCTTTCCCCTACCCCTCCCAATTCCCCTACTCCTTTAGAGCTTTTCTTCCTATTACACAATATCAATTATACATTTCAATCCTTATTTACACTTCTAATTTTTCACTCCAGAGAAAATATTTGGTATTTATTTATGTGTATCCTATTTATTTCACTTACCAACATCACCTCAAGGTGCATCCACTTAGCTATAAATGTCTCTAGTTTCTTGTTATTTATGGCTGAGTAGTACTCCGTTTTATTAACAAAAACACATCTTCTTTATCCAGTCTCCAGTTGATGGGTAATTGAGCTGTTTCCAAGTTTTAGCTTTTACAAACTCTGCCAGTATAAATATGGTTTAGCATATATCACTGTGGTATGATTCTTTTCACTCTTTTGGGAGGATACCCAGAAGAGGAATAGCTGGGTCAAATCAGGCTTTGAATCCTATTTGTTTCAGGTATATCCATATTGATTTTCACAGTGGTTGCACCAGTCTGCACTCTCATCAACAATGGAGAAGGGGTTACTTTCTCCCCACAACCCTGCCAACATTTGTTATTGGTTGATTTCTTGATAGCAGCCATTCTTTCTGGGTTGAGGTGGAATCTCAATATTGTTTTCATCTGCATCTCTTGAATGACCATTGATGGTGAAAATTTTTTCATATGTTTATTTGCTGCTTTTATTTCTTTGCCTGAGAAATGTCTGTTCATTTCAGATGCCCATTTTTGAATTGGGTCATTATATTTGGGGGGTCTGATTTTTAAAAGTTCTTTATATATTCTAGATAGTAGACCTTTGTCTGAGGAACAGCTGGTAAAATTTTTTTCCCACATTGTGCGTGGTCTTTTAGCTCTGTTGGTGGTTTCTCCTGCAGCACAGAAATTTATTAAAAACATGAGATCCCAGTTGTTGATTCTTTGTGCTAGTTCCCATGCTACTGAGGATTTGTTTGTAAAGTCTTTTCCTATGCCAATGTCTTCAAGAGTTTTACCTAAGTTATCTTCCAGCAAGTTTAGTGTTTCTGTTTTAATATTAGATCTTTAATCCACTTGGATTTTAGTTTAGCTCATGGTGAAAGAGAGGGGCCTAGTTTTAATCTTTGG
>NW_004624761.1:20949611-20989123 GCF_000247695.1 Heterocephalus glaber
ACAGCCCAAGTGCCCATCGACTGGAAACTAGATAAAGAAGATGTGGTTTTTTTAATAAAATGGAGTACTACTCAGCCATAAAGAATAAGAAACTAGAGATATTTATAGCTAAATGGATGGATATTGAGTCCATACTCTTAAGTGAAATAAATAGGACACACGTGTAAATACCAAATAGTTTATCTAGTGTGAGAAACTGACAGTGTAAATAAGGATTAAAATGACTACAATGAATAATTGATAATTTGAGTTAGGAAAAGGTCCAAAGATGTAGAGATGGTGGGAGAGGAAGGGGAAAGGGAAGAACGGAAAGGAAAAATTATGAGAAAAGAAAAAAAATGGAAACAAAATCTATGTAAATAGGGAATGGTGGAGCGGGTGAAGGGCACATAGGTAACGGGGGAAAAATAAAAACTAAGATCCATCATGTACAGCTTCAAGTACACAATGATAAATGTAAACATACTGTATACCTAAAATGCACCAATAAAAGAATTAAAAAGAAATAAAAAGGCCAACCAACCAAGTAACAAAACCAATCAATTGGTCAATCATTTACTGGGAAAATTAATTAAATAGACATGTCTCAAAAGAAATACAAATGACCAAAAAGGGATAGGAAAAATTGTTCAACAACTTCAGCCATCAGGGAACACAAATCAAAACTACATTGTGACTCCATGTCACCTCAGTAAAAATGCCTATCATCACGAATATGAATAACAAATTGACCCAGCTTCTCCCCTTTTAGCTATCTTCCCCCAAAAGTTAGAGACTTATGCCTACCCATGTAAACAGCAGCACAATTTATAGTAGCAAAATCTTGGAAGTGGCCCATATGCCCATCAATATTTGCATGGATGAAGAAAATGTTTTATTTACACAGCACAGAGTAGTTGTTTGCCATAAAGATAAACTTGAGTCATTTATAGGAAAATGGATGTACATTGAGACTATAATGTTAATGAACTAAATTATACATACAAGCATAAATATCACATTGTTTCTCTTATATGAAAAACCCAGAGTGAAAATAAAAAGCAAAGTAAATGACAAATAATAGGAAGTAGGCGATGGATCATCCTTAAATGTAAAGGGGATCAAGAGATGAAGAGGGGAGCAGGGAATAAAAGATGAAGAAAAGAAATTTGGATGTCCTATGTACATGTACCAACTACATACAATGAATATAAACTTTATTTACTTCAAGCTTGTGCAAAAAGCAGGGTGTCAAGGGATAGGTCAAAGAGGGAGGGAGCAAAGGGAAAGGGGATGAAAAAAGGAATTAAGATATGTTATGTGTACATACCAATGCAGCCCAAGGAATATAAACACTATGTACTGTAAACATTGTGTACTAATAAACTAAAATATTAAAAAATACAAATAACAGTAAATTCTATTGGTGGGATTGCAAATTCACAAAGCTATATGGAATATCAATATGGAGATTCCTCAAAAAACTGAAAATAAAGCTGTCTTAGTTACTTTTTTCTCTTGCTAAGGCAAAATATCCAACACCCAAAGTTAAAGGGAAAAGGATTTATTTAGCTCACAGTTTGCAGAAATTTCAGTCCATAATTGGCTGGCTCCAAGGCAGAGTTGCACATGGCAGAGGGGTGACACAGAGGAGAAACAGTTCATGGCACCTACACAGTAGCAAAAGCAACAAGGGAACTTTAATGGCGTCTTTCTGCCTCTTTTATCTCAACCAGACTACTAGGATTAAGGTGGTGTCAAACCAATCAGTGTACTGGTTTAGTAACTACACACCCTTAATCCCAACATCACATACACTAAATTCAGCCACTTATGACCTCATGAGACTTTGGGGGGACATCTAGACCCTAATCATAACAAAATCTATTATTTCTTCTAGGTTTAACACTCCTTAGTATAGTCTCAAAATAATTAAGTCAGTCTGATACAGAGATACCAGAATACAATTTACAAGAGCTAAGCTATGGAAATACCCTAAGTGTTTATCAACAGTGGACTGTATTTAAAAAATCTGCCATATATATATAATAACATGTATATCATATATATTACATATATGATCAAAATATGTTATATGCATGTTTGATTATGCCAAAATGAATAAAAGCCCAAGGTTTTCTTTAAGAAATGAAGCATATCGTATATTGCAAATTATTTACATGCCAATTGAACAATAAGTGAGGTCATTTTTTGCTTACATTTTACAAATTTCTGTATTGAACATAAATGATTTACTGAGGTTATGAAATCTATTTGTACTCACATGTCTAGAAAAGCACAAGAACAGAGCATCTAAAACATGTCTCCAAAACATTTCTCACTTTATTAAAATGAGAACAACATTTATTTTTCTATTAGTCCCAGTTTTTTCTCTTCATAGAGAGCTTTGCAGAGATAGCCAAAATATTGTATGGTTTAATTTGCTTTCTCAAATGCTCATTGAAGATATTTGTCTCAATAACTTCAGTTTCCTAAATGGATTGGTCTAGTTTTTTGAGATGGTACTTTAGCAGCATAGCTTTTTATTTGTCGAGTAGGATTTCCAAAATTGAAATAATCCAAATGTAGTTTGTTTCAGATTGAAGTATAAACTTTTCTTGTAGTGATGTTTAGAAAAGGCTTTTATTAATCTTAATTTTTTTAAATTTAATTTAAATGGGTGTTCTTTGATTTCAGATTACATAGTAAGATAATGAGAAAACATTTTGAATATGTAGTTGCATAAAACCTGTACTCTTTTAATTTCCTTTACACATGGATTTTGGTCATATCAATTATTACCTCTCTATAATTTTTGACACATTTTTTAAACTAAGTGTAGTTTTGTTTCTGTCTAAGATGTAGAAGTTGCAAAGAATGTCACTCTGACTATTAATTAGGAAAAATGAATTATAAAATCAGTGATTTGTTTAGCTCATCACAGACTTAAAATTACAAGGTAAATGAGTAATTTCTAATTTTTAAAGAGGACAAATGAGACACATGGATTGTCTGTTTCACTTTTGGCACAGTACAGAGGAAAAAGGAAATCACCATAAAACTGTTTAAGAATAAATCAATTAGAAGTTTAAGAAATAATCATAGGCTAATTTCAGTTTAATGTGTCAGTAACCCCCAGACAAAATGAGACTTCACATTATTCATCTGTGTGATCTGAAAGCAAAAAACACTCATCTAGTTTAGTAGAAAGCTCTTCTCAAGTGTGATTCACTTTGTTCTCAGAGGAAAAATAAAGGGCAGGGCCAAAATTTGAGCACAATTGCATTCAGGAGTGCATGTGGACATGAGGTATGAGATAGAGGAGCAGATGGAAGTTCTATGTCCTTTCTGCCTCCTTGGATTCATCTCTGTCATGAGGAGAAGACTTAAAACAAATAGGGAAGGGGTAGCAAACATTCACACTGTGGTAAAGAGAAAGATTCATTGCTGCTGGGAGATGTTTCCTAGATTCTACATCAACATTGGGCAGATGTGTTGTATCACTGTAAAAGAGACAGGAAACTCTCACCCACAACCAACCAATGATTGAGGGCAATTTGTCATCCATAAGGATGCAGAGCATAAATGTAGAGAAAGCTCTCCTCCAAAGTGCAGTTATGCAAATGGGGTCTTAAGACTGAGGCTATATCTGGAGAACAGCATGCCCTCCTCACCACACTCGTTCTACAAACTATGAATCATAAATGAAGAGTAATTTGATAACATACTTCATCATTGTCAAAGTATTTTCTTCTTCAAAAGACATTTCAAAAGAAAATAAAAAATGAGATATAGCCTTGGAGAAAATATTTGTAAATCACTTATCCATTAAAAGAATGGTATCCAGAATATATAAAGAACTCTCATAATTCAGTAATAACATTATTAAAATAGAAAAACCTTCGAAGAGATTACTCATCATAAAAGAAATATAGATGAAAAGTGAGTACACTTAAGATGTTCAACAGCAGTACTAACAGGGAAATGCAAATAAAAACAAAAATAAGATTTTATTATATACATATGAGCATGGTTAAAAATGGTAATGCCAAGTCTTAACAAGGATACAGAGACTATTTTACATTGCTGCAGAATGCACAATGCAACAATGGCTTTGGAATGCAGTTTAGTAGCTCGTATATAATATGTAAAGTGTACCTATATATATTATAATATGAAACCAAGCAATTGCCCTTCTTGGAATCTACCCAAGAGAAAGAATGAAGATGCCCTCAAAAGAACGATACATAAATGCTTACATCAGAAACTGGAAAGAAGGCAAACATCAATCATCTTTTGTATCCTAACTCTTTTAACCCTAACTAAATCTTGGAACATCCATCCAATACAATGCTGTTTAATTGCATTTGGGAACTAAAAGGAACTTATAAATATTTAATATTTATAAATATCTAATGAAGCAGAATCTCAAATTTAAAGACAGAGACACATAGAACTACATACTTATCATTCTATTTATATGACAAAGGCAAAATTATACTGCCTAAAATTAGACCACTAATTTCTAGGAAATGAAATTATTTTAAATCTTCATAGTTGTAGTGGTTACAAAACTGTATACATTTGTCAAAACCAGCAGAGTTGCACAACTAATAGAATAAGTGTTACCATATGTAGATCATATCTCAATAGCTACAGTTGAAATCAACCTAAATTATATTCTTTTTACTCATCCCTGTTATATTTTAACTACAATATGATTTTTCAAAAACTTAATTCTATTATCTCCTGTATAAATGAGCTTTCTGTCTCAGCCTCATGCTTTCACTTCTTGAAAAGGATGCCTTTTAATCATTCAATCCTTACCCCAATTATTTGGTTGATTTACCATTGAATCCACACAGATAATAACTGTTATACAGGGTGAAGCACTGTGAAATACAAGTAAATCAAAACCACCATCCTGTACCCAGCATGCCAGTAATAAGTGTTCATGATTTTACCATGTATGTCAGCAATGTGATCAACTCAGAGAGAGAGAATTGATGAAATTATCATGAGGTAACAACAATCTCTTTCTTGAATTCCACTATAAAAAATAATTAAACTTCTGAGCTATGTCATATGTAAATTAATATGAAAAAACATATCATTTGGCCTTATTTCATTAACACACTGCATCTTTTTTATTTTAGGGCTGTATAGGTTCATAGTAACTGCACTGGGATTTGTAATTTAAGTGGTGTTTACTGTGGGTCTCGAGTATAAGCTAGCAAACATGCAAGTTAATGACTACATGAATACTTAGGATATTGGTTCTTAGAGGGAAACTCTTATATGTAACCCAATATTTGCTGAATTAATGAGAAATATACAGAAGTTATTCTCAGAAAATTAAAACGCATACATATATTACTTGTGCAAAAAAATTTAGACTATGGATCTTATCCATCCTTTCTTTAAGAAGTCAGTGATTTCTATCAGAAAGCTCACCAATATATGTATAATTGCATTGGCATATTAATAGTTGCTAAGATCTAGAAAATATGTAATATTCTTAGAAAAGTGATAAATTTAAAGAAGCAATAATTAATTTACTCTATATCTTTGATAAAATATATATTCACTGAATTTTCCCATCACATTTGATAAAATTCAAGTCTAAATAAACTTTATATAAGAATTTCCTAAGAAGTTCCTTTAGTACACATTTCAGAATTTCACCTACTGAAACTCTGAATCAGATTTAGAGTGTGGTGGAATTTGTATATTTAAAGGCTTCACTAGGTCTTCCTGTTAAGCAGCCATGTTGGAAATATTTTTCAAAAGTAAATAATACCTGGCCTCTCAAAGTTTACAAAGGCAAACAATTATCTAAAAAAAATTCTTTAAGTTAAACTTCTTTTCAATAGGAAATTAAAAATGGTAAATTTGTTCCTAAAGACCATAGATAATGACCTCTATATAATCATTTCAAGAAGTTTGAGCAGAATAATTTCTGGTTGCCTTTAGGAATAATGAAGGAATCTTTTAAATGAACTACTGTCTTCATAGAAATACTGCTTTACTCCTAAAATAAAATTTGATTCCCAAAGAATACACATCTATTTATAATTTCTATGATGGACTAGGGTGCTTTCTCCTCACCATCTATTTTACCTGTTTTAATGTTTTAATAAATTTTTCCTCATTTTATTCTTTTCTCATGGTTTATGTGTCTCATGCTGCAGAGATTAATTGTCCATGCTCCTATTCTTTGTCACTAGCCTAGATATACAGAAAAATATATCCCACGATTATTTTTCAAGTCTAGTTTTGGCAAACCATCCAACAATCTACAATTCTGGAGGACTTCTCTCGTAGTAAAATTGTAATTATCTAAGTTTCTTTCTATCTTTTTTTTTTTCTTGGTACCGGTGATTGCACTCCGGATCTTGCACTTGCAAGGCAAGAGGCAGCACCACTGAGCTAAATCCCTGGCCCACATCTCAATTTCTAATGAACAATCTCCCCTCACATGAACATTTGCATACTCTACCCTTTCATTTAAATCTGTTGACAAGTTTCTAGTTCTTGGTTGTGCCTTCATGACTTAAAATTTTATCATTTATCATAGGTAGGTTGATAGATATAAGTAAACAATTCATCCAAAATTACATTTTATTTAATAATTTTAGCATGTCAAATATTGGTAGGTATTAATAACATAAAGTCAAAAGGGAATGCTTCACCCATAGATATCTTCCCATATTACAAGCACCACAACATAAAATGTCAACTGCTATAAATGCACTGCATACAGAGTGTACTTGAAATACAGAAAAAATAGATGTCTGTATCTAATGGTGACTACTGCATTTATATAGGATCTGTCCAAAAAGATTTAATGTAAAAATATTTCTTACAATGTAGAATACAAGAATAACTTATTCTCAAATATTGAAGTGTTAATATTCTTGAAGAAACTGTAATTTGGACCTTTCTCAGAGCCCCCTTCTTGTTTGCTCAAAAGAACTCAGCCTACTTTGAAAGTCCAAAGTAACTAGAGATCACCAAGGAAGGAGATTGGATGTGAGGGGACAGAGAAAAAGGACTGTAACCTAGGATGTTTCTCACAAACTCTTGACAACTCAAGTAGCTTACAGACTAAAATGACATCTTTGGAAGTGACCAACTTAATTATTGTTCTACCAGTTGACTAGATGATGCCTTTAAGACATGGTGCTATTTTGTAGGTTAAGTATTAGATTCTGATACAGACATATTAAACATTAAACACTCACCAAACCACATCATGCTTAGTAAGTACAAGTCTATGTTGTTGAATCAATGTATAATTTTTATCACTGCTATCATGTCTATTGTGTTAGATACAGAAGAATGTATGTTATAAGGACAGAGGTGAGTGGGTAAAGAAACTGGCTGATATCAAAACAGCAGAGCATTGTTTGAAGGATCTGTATTCCATTATGACAACTCAAGCTGTATCTTTCTTTATCAGATGTGGAGTTTTTATTCCTATACACATCAATAAAATTTTAAATATTGATCATCTACTTCAGTTCTAAAGACACATGATCAATCAGAAAACAGTCTTAGTTTTGATGATGTAACAGAATACCATAGACCTGATCAGTATTTGCATTTCCAAGGATATTTCAACTTTATCATTATAGATTACTTTTAGTAAAGATTTAGTCAACTAGAAAAGCAAAACTGTTAGAGACACTCTTACCTCCTTGACTTACCACGTCATATCCAGAATAGCTTAGTGCATTGATTCACTGCAGCCATCTTGGCAATGGAATATTATAACCTTTCTATTCTGATAAAACACACTTAGAACACGTTCTCAGACAGGCTCAGCAGACTTCTATCAATAAACAGAGAAACAACTCCTTTGGTGATTGTTTCATTCCTCATGGGGCTAAGAGGAAACTTGAGAATACAAATGGTTTCTTGGTATTTATACATACTTGCTATGTTCTTTGTCAGATCAAAAACTGCAGTGAGACAAGTGAGGGAAGAAATACACAAGTAGAAGAAAATTCTCTCTCTTTCTCTTTCTCTCTCTCTCTCTCTCTCTCTCTCTCTCTGCTTCCTTCAACTCAAATTATCAAAGGAAACTGTATTATTCTTTAGTTGTTAGTCAAAGCTACATAAGTAGACCTATTATTGGATATAAACTGGATCAGAAGGGAGTTAGGTACTGGATAGGACCCATTCAAAGATACCAGGGGGCTACTATTTCAATGGCAGTTCTGCTAGCAGGCATTTTAAAAATAAAACGTATTAGGCTATACATGCAGTGAGTGAGTAATTGATATAATAAAGCTCCATCAAAACCTTGAGGGCTTTCATTAAATGCCAGGCTGCAATAAATCTTTAAGTACTAGACCTCTTGCATGTAAGTGTCTTATATCTTAAACAGGACTATATACCTTTGAAACATTGCTGCTTACTAGCCATTCTTCAAAACTTTTTTCCCATTTTTGACATTTTAATAGGATGGTTATTTATTATGAAACTTGAAATGTTTTCATGACAGTGTGTCCTGGTAGATAAGTCACTGAAATAACTGTGTTGGTTAAGCTGAGAGGGACATAGTGGCCTTGGCAGAAATATGAACAATATCCTTTAAAGAAAATATGATTCATCTGCCTTGCAAAGGATGCTACCATGTAGCAGTTCAAAACATGGGCACTGAAACTGACTGTAAATTCAAATATCACTCTCCCCCTCACTTACTGTGCATCCTGAGAAAGCTACTAAATCTCTGCCCTACATTTTTGTCATTTAAAAAAATAAAGGAATTATAATAAAGACTGTCAGTCAAGACCATTGAAGGATTTCAATAAGCAAAATTATCCAGATCAATTAAGATACCCAATGTGTATCAAACAATGATAGCTATATAATTGTTACTACTTAATTATTTGGATTTCTTTATCATGCCTTCTTTATGTGCTGTCATTTTGTGCTGATAATCAATAGTAATAACAATAATAATTAATATTGCTGTCACTTAATAATTTAAAAGTATGCTAAGGCCTTAGTATGCTGAGCACTTAATATGCTAAGGTTATTTTGTTTGATCTTCATACTAATTCATTTTGATAAGTATAATTGTCATATCTATGTTGCAATAGAATATTTGAGGTGCAGAGAGTTGTGATTGCGAGAGATCACAAAAATAATTAATGTAGGCAAAATTTAAATTTATGTTAACTGCCTCCAAATTCCTTCTTTATCTAAGCTTAATTTTAGACTCATGATGCTTGCTTGGATTTACTCTCTGTGTTAGTTACTCTTCTTGTTACTGAGACAAAATACTCAACATCTAAAATTAGAGGAGGAAAGGTTTATTTAGCTCACAGTTTATAGAAGTTTTAATCCATAATCAGCTGGCTCCAAGCCAGGGTGGCATGGCAGAGAGGGTTCACAAAGAAGAGTTCCTGGCAGCCGTAAGATAGCAAAGAAACAAGGGCCCTTAACAGCAATGTCATAATGTTCCTTTTATCTTATCCAGACTACAGGGATTAGGGCAGTGCCAAACCAATCAGTGTACTGGTTTAGTAATCACACACCCTTAATCCTAGCATCACACACTGTAGATTTGAGCCACCTCTTAAAAATCCACCTATGACCACATGAGGCTTTGGGAGGACATCTATATACAAGCCATAACACTCTCCAGGGTCCAGGTCATCATCAATTATAAAGGGCAACTATAAGGTAGACCTTTCAGTTATGTTTTCTAATAATGCCATATCAATCCTTCTGTTATAGTTTACATCTAGATGTCCACCCAAAGCCATATAGGCCCTTGGATGGGACTTTTGGTAGATGATACTTTTAGGACTTTTAGAGTTGTGATAATCTCCAGTGGATTAGTTCCTAGGATCTGAGTTCCTGGAAAATCATATCTCACTCCCCTGCTTCTCCCTTGACTCACTCTCTGCTTCCACACCATCATAACATGAGCAGGTTCTCCTCTGCAATTCCCCTCTGCCATGCCACCCTGCCTTGGAGCCAGTGAGATATTGACTGAAACCTCTACAAACTGTGAGCAAAAATGAAATTTTCCTCCTTTAACATTTGTCAAGTGTCAAGTGCTGTGTCTCAGGAAGGAGGAAAGTGACTAAAATATCAGCAAATTCCATCTTAAAATCCTATTTTTATAAAGAAAATATGCTGACAAAATGTAGTATTATGCTCAGAATTATAGAAATAGTAATATGAAAATGTAGATTATTAATCTTTATTTATTTATTCAACGATGGTATTATGATGTTATGTCAGATATTGGGAATAGTGACAGTCAATAGAAAACATATATCAAGCTAATGATTATACAACTTTTTTTCAGAAAGAAAATTTAACTCATTTTATAAAAAGTTTGAGAGAATATAATAACATGTCTGTTTTGCTTACTTTGGTATTTTTAGTGTAGAGAAGAGTGCTTGAAACTCAGGTGTTCTGTGACTGGTTCTTGAATTAAGGGAATGAATGCATTATAAAATAGAGCAAGTATCGGGAAGGAAATGCACAGAGTGCTAATTGAGAAGTCAACTTAAACCGAGGAAGCAGGGGTTCTCCAAAGATGTGTCAGTTAGGCTGAGACTGAGGATGACAAAGAAATCCCCAAATAAAGGGTGGAAGAATGGAAACAGGGTTGTCTGGCTATAGAGAAATCATCTGCAAAACCATAAGGAAAAGATAAGGCATGGCAGTAATGAAATTGAAGGAAACACATTCTTCCTGGAACACAAGGAGATGAGAAAACTGTAATGATGAGGCAGGAGAGAAAGGTAAGGGTCAGGAGCTGTAAGGTCACAAATGTTATCATAATAATATTGCATTTTGTTCTAAGTATGATAGGAGATCTAAATGGTTGAAGCAGAACAGAATTTCAGATTTCTGCTTTGTAAAAGATCATTCTGGCACTTATATAATAAATAAATAAGAGAGGCAAAAATTGCAAATGGAAAGGGATTGCAGCAGTCTAATACCTGATGGCCACTTGGATTGACAGTGGATACAGAAAAATGTAGGATAATGATAATTACAGTAATACCATTAAGATTATCTCAGCACTTAGTAAGTGCCGAGCACTCTTCTGTTTCATAAAAACTATACAATTTTATTTTCACATAAACAGTGTGTAACTCATTAAAGTTTGGATCTAAAATGCCTCCCCCCAAGTCAGCTGATAGACTTTGAGGAAGTGGCTGTATCATGAGGGTTAACCTCATCAATGGATCAATACACTGAGGAGTTCATGGCTGAATGGACTGTGGGGAGGTGGGCCCTGGACAAGGGGGTGGGTCACGGGAATGTGGCCTTGGGCCCTATATCTTGTCTCAGCCCCTCCTCCCTGTCTCTTTTCTTTCCTGACTTCCTTCCAACTGCCATGAGAGGAGGAGCTCTGCTTCACCACACCCTCTATGCCATGACATTTCTGCCTCGCCAGTGGCCCAAGAAATGAAGCCAGCTAGCTGCTCCTGGACTGAAGCCTTTGAAATTGTTTCAGAATGCAACTTTTCTCTTTTAAGTTGTTTTGCTGAGGTATTTTGTCACAGTGATGGAGTACTAATGGAGAAAACAAGTCTCTGAAAAGAGAAGTGTGCTTTCCATCTTTAGATAGTTAATAAGTAGAGGATCTTGGGTGTGACCATAGGCTATCCTTTAAACTGGAAATAAGATTTGGAGATAATGAAAATGTTTGATGATAGATTATCTCTGGGGAAAACTGAGGTCTACAGGCCAGGAATTTAGCTCAGTGGTGCCAGGCCTTGCAAGTGAAAGGTCCTGAGTTCAATCCCTGGTACCAAAAACCAAAAGAACGAAACAAAACAAACAAAACAAAAAACAAAAGAACAGTAAGATCTATTGTTTGATTATCTGGCTGGTATATGTTTAGTATATATTTTTAAAACCCAATAGATATTTTTTGACCTCCAGTATTATTTGAGGTGATAGACTTTAAGTATTTACAGCAGTATATACAGATTTTGAATAGATGTCATTACTAAAGGCAACAATTTGATGTAAGAGGAAAACAAGCTGAGCTGATATTTGAACACTGAAATGTAGATTTTAAAAAGATAGAATTAGCATCCAAAGAATTCTTAAATATAGGGCAAGTAGAGAAAAGACATAAAGGGAAAAACAGGAATATTTTTATATCTAAGAGGGTTTTGAAAAAATGGGATGGTCAGCTAGATCAAATACAGATGAGTTCATACAAAGTGAGTGTTGGAAACTACCACTGGATTTAGCAACATGGCACCATTAGTGTTACAAAGGCAAAAGCCAGACCAAAGAGTTTGGAGAGTGAATGGGAGTTGAAGAAGCAAAGTATGGCTATCAATGACAGTGAAACTATGAGCACAGAGACAAAGAGGGTGAGGAAGCTAATGATCTGTTTCCCCATGAATGTTCTTCAATGAGGCATTGCAGTTTGCCTAATGAGTGCATGGTATCTGCTTTGCTTTATTCAGAATTTAATAGATTCCATCAGACACACACACACACACACACACACACACACGCACATTTGCATACAGAGTTGGTTTGTCAAATCAAATGAGTGACTGATAGGGGTCAAGGAATGGCCAATATACAAAGCTATCATTCTTTTCTTTCCTTCTTTTTATTTTTGAGGTTCTAGAGGGATTATATACTTTTATATGACTTCTAGGGAAATATAATTGTGATAAAATCAGATTGAAATCAGGTTCTAAGAAAACATACATTACAAAAAGAAAAAATACCAAAACAAAGAGACACAGAACTAAAGAGTCAGATAAGTGTGCATGAAAGAGAGTGAAAAACTGAAAATTATTTAGCACAAAATTGTCAAAATCAGATTTAGGGAAATATGAGAAATGTTCCCCTATTCTAATCCTTTATCCTTTATACTGTGCTCTGACCTAAGAATATATACTTCACCTTTCCTTCATTAATTTCTCTTGAAGTGCTCTCAGCATCTTTCAGTTACATATTAGAAGAGTAAGAGTAAAACCTTGTTAAGAATTACTGATGAGATTATTAAATGTGAGCTATAACACTAGGCAATATCATATTCCCACTCTTATTGCAAAACTGTTACCTAATCTTAAGAAAATGCAAGGGGTAACTAGACCAGTATTTGTTATTCAAAACATACTTCTAGTGAATTAATTCCTACTTCCCTGGCTAATCAGATCAGCGAATTAGCTTGTGCATCCAATGATACAGTTAAATAACTATCCAAAGTACATTCTTAATCAAAATGTGTGGAGGAGAGAAAAGAAAATTCACAACAATCTGGATTTATATTATCACCTTTTACTTAAATCTAGTCAGCTCAAAATATTTTATGAGCTGTTACTGTTTTATAAATTTTTGATATAAACTACTTTGATTAACATGTTTTCTAGAAGAGAAAAATATTGTCTAATTAACATGGAGTGGGAGAAGACAAACAAGGAGGGTCAATATTTATTTTCACTGTAGACTACAAGGATGGAGAATCACACAGATGAGAGAAAAGCCCAGCACTTCAATCTTTGTTATTTCAGGCAAGAAAAAAAAAAATCAGTGACCTTGTTACCCCCATTCCATTCCTCTAAGTGATTTCAGTGGGCAGTGCAGCAACAGTTTCCTTACCGCCATGCACAAACACTGTTACTTCTGGCTTAAAATATTTGCTGGGAAACAAATATTCCCAAGTAACTAGGTGGTACGTTTCACGTCAGTCCTGCAGCCTGGCAATTCTAGGAGTGATTAATGAGACACCCAAGACCACAACCTCAGGTGACTTCCATGGGAAGCAGGGATTTAGCAGGGCGTAAAGGCAGAAGATGGCTGGGCACAGAGCCTGTTTCACCGCCGCCGCCTTCTTTGATAGTGCAGTTGTTCCAGCTGCCAGAGGCTTTCTGGTTCCCATGGCAACTCTGGGGCTCTGCTAGGAACTCAGAGCAGAGCCTTTGAAGTTAGGTACCAAACACTGGAGCCCAACAAACGCAAAGGCAACAGAAGAGGGGAAAGAGCAAGGATCACCCATGTAGGATCCCCACAATTCCTATGGGTAAGAGAGCCTTTCCACAATCAGATTTCTGTTTTTATGTTTGTAAAATGAGATTGTTTCCTCCTTGCCATTCCTCATTAGGATCATGTTTTTGGTCCTTGTTTGGAAAAGTATACTGCAAATGCTCTCACTGGAAAGGAGGCGCTGGGGTGGGGGCAGGTCGACTGGGTACCCAGAGAGAACGCAGGAGCCCGCTCATTCATTCATTCATTCATTCATTCATTCATTCATTCATATTCAACATCTCCCGAGAACTTCTTCCTGCAGGGCACTATGTCAGCTACTAGGTCTGCAAAGAGAAATAAGACTCCGGCCCACCTTCAAAGTTAACAAATGATAATTAACCCAGATTAACAGAATCCTCCCCAGCCGAGGGAAAACCAGTTAGGCCCTGCTTGTTTCTCCCGGGTCTCTCCGGAATCCAAGCCTGGAGAGGAAGGAAGCAGCGCCTGGAAACAGAGGAGGGAAGGCGGGCGGGAAGAAGGAGCCAGCCCGTTCTTTCCCTGGGAAGAGAGTCTGTCAAGGCCACTCAAACGCTTCTCTGCGGCTGGGAGGGAGAGGGGTTTATTTTTCTTTTAAAAAAAACGGAGCCCTTTTCCCTACTGGGCTCGATTTCTAGTAGGGGAAGCTCCGCCTCTTTGGGCCGGTGATTGGCCCAACTCTTCTCGGGATAATTTATGCTGTCCTCCTCTCGGTCTGATTGGCTGCCCGCTCAGTTCCGCTGGGAGTCGCATCCTACCTGGTGAGGAGGTGTATCGCCTTTCCACACTCGCCCTGCTCCTACTCTGCGGGTGCTGAGGAGGGAAGCAAAGTCCTGGAGACTGAGCCAGTACAGCACCAACAGAAAAAGAGATCCCGATCCGATCCGATGGGTTCTTGGGAAGCTTTTCTCTTCTCCCCTTTTCTTCTGTGGAGTCAAAGTAGAGGGGTGAGATTGATGTTCTTATTACTGACTCTGCATTTAGGAAACTGGTGAGTAAATTCAAGGACTTAAAACTATTCTTTGCTTCTCTACCTCTTCCCCCCTTCTTTAAAAAAGAAAATCATCCTAAGTAATTTGCATTTCTGAGAAACATGTACAATATTTGCCATCATTTTATTTTCTGATTTTATCTCTTCACTCTCAGCATGAAATTAGCTTATTTCTGAAGCATAGAGGTTCATTCAATGGCTCTATGACTTCAAACAGTGTAAAGTAGTAAAGGTTCCCGATGGGAGGGAATGTAGGAGACTAGAAATGACTGCTACTACATTTCCTGAAAGAATGCTTTGATGAACTTTCTAGATGATTTTGCATTTCAAAGACAAAGTTATCTCCTAAACTTCTTATTACACAGCATGGTTTGCATGATGCTTTTCTATATATGAATCTAGTCTTTCTCTTTCTTCTTGGTAACTTGCTGGAATAAACCAGTGTTTTACAAGAAAGATAATAAATTTGGCTAAAATCTCTTTCAGAGTTGAAAATGTGCAATGTTTAAATCAGAGATGATTCTTTATGTTTTATTTGAACCAGGAATGTTTTATTTTAATTGGCAGTCCACTAGAAATTTAAAAAACGTATGGTTATGTGAACGTGTTGGGTCTATGTGTGTAATGTGACCAATCACAAGCCTCTAGTCTGACAGGAACAAGACTGGGCTGTAATACCTCTCAATAAAACTTTGGAAGCATTCTGTTAGGAAAATGGACTTCTCTGGTACACACCTGAAGCATGTGAAAGAATGAAGGAAGAAAAGTTTTAAAATATGTCGATTAAAACCTAGTTATTATAAATGGCATAGATATACTACCCAAGAAAATATAACTTATTTTACCTAAGTACACATTTACAATGATATTATTCAATTATAATCCTACTTAGAAGTTGAGTAAAGTACAATCACTGTGCATATGGGAGTCTACCATTACACTATATCATTACTTTATAAATCACTATTATAATTTCAGTATATGGCCAGAGTGAATAATTTTAGTATTACCAGCAGATGGAACAACTATATTGAATTAAAGTCTATTTGCCTTGCTAGACACATTTTGTCGTTTAGTGGCTTTCTTTTTTTTTTTCAAATATTACAGTTTATTTACCCCTTTTCCCTTAGCGGTCTAAATACACAATCTCATGTATTAAGAATCTTTAACCTCTCTAGACACAGTTGCTTCATCGACCAAATGATTGCTTCCGGTTTTCACATTCAGTACATCTAAGGTTTGAACTGAAACAAAATGACTCAAGTGTTGCTTCACTGGCTTTTCTTTGTATCTGTGAAGAGGCAAATTCTAAATATGAATGCCATGTACATTTTTACCATATACAGAGGGAGGCAGTGAGCGTGCTGTGATAGTTAAATTGATAAATAATTCATTTCATCATAATAATATAGAATCTAGATTATTCTAGGTAATGAATAGATACATATTCAAATAAATCTATTTGTTGCTGTTAGAATTCTTTTCTTTCTGCCTCAGTTATGAAAGTTTGTCTTCACCCTTTAAAGTAGCTAAAGTAGTGCTGAACTTACCCTTTTAATATTTAATTAGAGATAACTGATTTCAACATGTATATATCACATACAATCATATTTCCCTTTCTCTTTACCCTTTTCTAGAGAGACATTTTAAAACTAACCATAGATAGTTCTGCCTGTAGCAATATTGTTGGCATACTGATTTCTAAAGTAAATCTATAAAGTCTTCTATGTTGTGATTTACTAAATTTGAAACCATTATGTCTTATACCTAATCAGAGGCAAAAATGTGTTCCCATATTAGTTTCCATCAAGAGCATAAAGGAGAGACAATATATTGATTTTTGTACTGCTGAATTATGAAAACTGACCCTGTTATAACTAAAAGCTGTAGTCATGGATCCTGAGTTTATTTCTCCAGGAGGCTCTATGGTAGCTTGTCAAGTTGTTTCTATTTCTTCACCCTGATTTAACTTTTTTGCAGTGTTGAAAAATATCTCACTCTAATCAGGTTTTCAAAAAGAACTGAAAAATTACCTTGAGAATTTAGTTGTTATGAAAACCACCTAAGATAAGCTTTGACTGAGAAGTTGTATTTTGAGAAATAAATTAATTTGTTTTTATTTTTAAAATTTCTAAGAATCACTAATCATAGAAAGTTTTCCAGATTAAAATGTTCAAAAATATACATATATACATATTAACAATATGTTATTTTTAACTAGCTTTAGTAATATATTTTGTGTATTGGGATAGTGAATGATTTTTATTTAGGTGTTGAGATTTGTGTTTAATTTTCTAGTAAAATGCATGTAAACATGAGAAAAATATTAATATGTGGTGATGCTCCATGATAATTACACATTCAAAAAACTGAGAGACAAAATTATTTCAAAGCTAAAATATAAACCCTCTTGTATAATTGATAATCCTCTTGTGTATAGAGTATTTTAGGATATCCAACAAGCAATACCCTTCTTCAATTTCAATTTCTTCAATTTCATTCCATTCTATACTACAAAGCACAGATCTGGCTAAGCAAGAAAGGGAATGTTTGGGATTTTATTTGAACCCCCAATAGATTACTCTAATTTTTCATTTTTATATAAAGGTGATTACAATTTGTATAGGAACATAAGAAAGTAGGTGGAGGCCCACAAGAGAAGAGACAAAGGATAGAAAACTGAAAAAAAAAAGTCTGTTGAGATGATGACAGATTGATATGATCACATATGATAAATGCCTGCCATGGAGCATGAAGGGAGAATGAGCACATGTGGAATATATAAGCTTCAGGAGAACAATTCATATGTACGAAGGTATCAAGTAAGAATCCTGAACTTTACCATCAAATTTAAACTCTAGTTTCAGCTCTACCATTGGAATGATTTCAGGCATGTCTTTGAGGCAAAGGGTCCTCATTTATCATCTGCATTTACAGATTGTTTCAAGACCAAGAAAGACAATTTGTGCAATGAACCTAGCACTTAACATTTGTCTGTAAGGAAGGACATAATAACAGATACTTTGTGAAATAACAGTGAATCAAGAAATTGTTTATCTTTGTTAAAGTCATTTTAAATATAGTTGAATGAAGTCCTTTATTTACATGTCATCAAACATCTTTTTAGTTTTGGAGAGATCATTCATTTATTCAATAATTTTTTTATGGAATGCCTGCTGTGTGGTAAAGGCAGTGCACTGTGTTAAATTTTAGGTGATGAATTGAGTATATACATATACTACCTGCAGGGAGCCTGTCCATCTAGATGTAGGGTATTGATGAAAGGAAAACATCTTTTACTTGAAAGAAGTAAGTATACCATCAGCACTACAAAGATAAACAGAGTTAAACTTTTGAAGTCAGAAAATGCTTCTTGTGGGTTGTGTCTAGATGTCCCCACAAAGCCTTATGCAGGCATTGGTGGGGCTTTTCAGAGGTGGCTAAATCTAAAGTGTGTGATGCTGGGATTAAGGGTGTGTGATTACTAAATTAGTCCACTGATTAGTTTGGCAAAGTTCTGGGTGTGGATAATGGGAAGGCCCATCCTGGGTGTGAGTGCTACCTCCCCTAAGAGTGTACAGCTTGAGCAGACTATAAGGAACAGAAAGAGGGCTGCTGTCATCAATTGCTGCTTTTGCTGCCTCCTGTCTTTTGTCTTCTATGCTATGGGCTGTTTTTTTTTCCTTTGTGATGCCCTTCTGCCATGTAACCCTGCCTTGGAGCCAGCCAATTCTGGACTAAGGTCTCTACAAACTGTGAGCCAAAATAAACTTTTCTTCCTTTTGTTTAGGTGTTGGTTATTTTGGCTCAGCAACCAGAAAATTAAGATAATGCTAATATAGCGAATCATAATCAAGAAAAGAGAAATAAAGACATACATTATTTCTCATAAGCAATACCATAAGATTATGGAGAAAATACCTTCACAATTCTGATGACAAATGTTCAGCTGAGAAAATTATACTTATCAAATTTCCAACCAAGCATGAAGTAGAATAAAGCCTAGATAATATTATTCACCTCATTTTACAAATGGGAAAACGGAGGCACAGAGACTTTAGGAACTTATTAATCATATTCCTGCTGATAAGTTCTGGATCCAAGACTTAAATTCATATTTCTAGAACTTGCATTTTAAAACAACAAAGCACTCAGTACAAATTCAAGATACAATGCTGCTTCAGTTCATGAACTTAATTTGTCCTAGGATTCTGGGGGAAAAGGCTGCATTTGTGTTCATGATTGAAAGATGACTGTGGTCCTATTCTTCCCTGGATGTGGAGTTCATGAATGGAAGCAAAACTTTGCCCAATGTTTCTGTTTACGAACAGAAGCATTGGTGAAGCAAAGCATTATTGTAAATCAAAATCAAATGTGGATGAAAGCAAACTAAAAACAAAAAAGAAAGAAAGAAAAAAGAAAGAGAAGGAAGAAGGAAATAATAGGAAAGGAGAAAGAAAGGAAAGGTGAGAAGAAGGGAATGGAGGAGAGGGGAGAAACGAGAAGGGAAATGAAGGAAAAGAAAGGGAAGATGTTATGGTTTAGATCTAGATGTTCCCCCAAAGACTCATGTGTTCATAGGTGCTTTGGGGGAGATTGCATCATAGGTGCGTGATACTCATCAATGGCTTAGTCAGTAATGAGTTTATAGCTAAATGTGATGTTGGGAGGTAAAGTCTCGTAGGAGGAGGTGGGTCACTGGGGGTGTGGCCTGGAAGGGTCTGTCTCCCTCCCTCTTCCTTGAACTCTCTCTGCTTCCTGTTTGCCATGCCATGAACTCTTTCTCCTCTATCATGCTACCCTGCCTCAGAGCCAGCCAACTGTGGCCTCAAACCTCTACAAACTGAGCTAAAATAAGCCTTTCCTCCTTAGAGTTGTGTCTAAGCAACAAGAAAGTAACGAAGACAGAAGGGAAGAAAAAAGCAGGGGAAGGGGATATAATTCTTGTTTCATTGATACCAGCATAATAAGTAGAAAAAAATCCACCTATCACATACTTTCTGGAATACAAGGGGTGTGCTACAATGATGTTTTTAGGAGAAACTTTGACACCTTGAAATACTTGGTCTAGAAAAGAAGACCAAAAGATAATGAATTAAAGAAAACAATTTTTAGTGTCGATAAATTTTGTAGACGAGTTACTATTTTTAAGGATGCTTTGTAGAATCTTGGTTGATTTTATCATATAGATATACCAGGCACATATAGATATAACCAGATTGTGACAGTTACTTGAAGGTGGATTTTTCTTCCAGGAAAAAAAGTCTTTTAACAAGATAATGAGGAACTTATGACTAGATCTGCTCAAGCAGTGGCTTATCAGTATGTTTTTGTACTCAGTAGGAGACGAATAAAATTTATGGTTTTTTTCCCTATTTTAGAAAATTTCAGACTCTAAATCCCTCAGTACTAAAATAGTTTGGCCAATCAAAGTTCCATTTTTCAGGAAATAGTCTTAGGTATTCAGTCACTCAATAAACATTTATTGCACTTCATTCAGAAACTTACTTATTCAGTGTCCACTATGGGTTATCCAGAGTCCTGGGATCTGGAGATAAAGTGGTAAACAAGAAAAAATCCTTGCCCTTTGTGTAGTAAATACAGGCCATATATGTGATAGGTTTGATAGATGCACATCACAGAGAGAAGGGAGGTCTTGCTCCTGTTGAGCTAGTGTTGGTAGTTTGTTCAGATGGTTTATTAACAGAATGGTGATAATTATTTTAATTGCTACTAATAATTCTAGATGAGGTACAGTGGAAATACTGAGGAGGCTCCCCTTAGTAGTTGCCCCAATGCAAATCTGGAGAAGATTGTATGCTTTCTGTTGTCATAGGCTGTTTAAGTCGAACTTTGTGAAGGACATGGAGAGAAACAAATAACCTGATTGTGACAAGAGATTTGTTTCATAGTTGGGTAGGCTTTATGTATTTAGTACATATTTGAAGTACATAATGTTTATATTACTTCTTGAGAGTGGGTACATGTATATAACACATCCTAATTCCATTTTTAATCTCTTTTATTTCCTCTTCTTTCCCTCTCTCTCCAGCTCTTTTTTATATTATTAATTTTATTGGTACATTTTAGGTATGCAATATAATGACATTCATCATTGGGAATTTTTTCCCCATTCTCCTGCCCTCCCTTCAACCCCTCCATCTCTCCCTATTTACAAAGACTTTGTTTCCATTTTTTTCATTTTCTCATATTAATTCCATTCCCTTCTTTCCTTTCCCCTACCCTTCCCCCTTTCAATTTGCCCCTTTTATTACTATTTCACATTACCTATTACACGTTAGTCCTTATTTACACTTTCAGTTTCTCACACCAGAGAAACTATTTGGTATTTACACATGTGTGTCCTATTTACTTCACTCAAGAATATTGCCTCGGGCCGGGGATTTAGCTCAGTGGTTCCACCACCTGCTTCACAAGCACAAGGTCCTGAGTTTGATCCCTGGAACCAAAAATAAAAAATGAATATTGCCTCAATATGCATCCATTTAGCTATAAATGTCTCTAATTTCTCATTCTTTATGGCTGAGTAGTACTCCATTTTACAGAAAAACCACATTTTCTTTATCCAGTCTCCATTTGATGGGCAACTGGGCTGTTTCCAAGTTTTAGCTATCACAATCTGTGCTGCTATGAACATGGATGCACATATATCACTGGGGTCTAATTCTTTTGATTCTTTGGGAAAGATACCCAGCAGAGAAATAACTGGGTCAAATGGGACTTCCAGTCCTAGTTCTTTGAGGTATATCCATACTGATTTCCACAGTGGTTGCACCAGTCTGCACTCCCACCAACAATGGAGGAGGACTCCTTCCTCTCCAAACCCATGCCAGCATTTGTTATTGGTTGATTTCTTGATAGCAGCCATTCTTTCTGGGGTGAGGTGGAATCTCAGTGTTGTTTTCATTTGCATTTCTAAAATGCCCAGTGATGTTGAACATTTTTTCATATGTTTATTTGCTATTTCTACCTCTTTGTCTGAGAAATGTCTGTTCATTTCAGATGCCCATTTTATTTATAATTTGGATTTCTCATATAAGAGAAACCATGCAATATTTAACTTTATGTATTTGATTTATTGTACTTTACATGATGGTGTCAAGTTGCATCCATCTTCCTAGAAAAAGTCGTTTATCTTTATGGCAGAGAACTACTACATTGTGTATAAATTGCATGTTTTCTTTTTCCAGTCATTTCTTTTACTCTGATCATCTACTTGTAGCATTAAAATAATCACATCTGCTTAACGCTATATGATTTAGGATGGTATTGAAATTCTGAGCTGTAAGAATCCTTTTCTTTTGAAGAAAATGTGTTCTAAAATTTAATGTTACTTCTTATTTTTGGACAAACACAATAATAAAGTAATAGAAACTATGCTAACAATAGAGACATGGAAGTAAACATAGATCCTGCTCTCCAAACTATAGTTGGATTGGATAGATCAGAAAATCTATGATTTAAATATATTGAGTTTCACATAAATATTTTCATATAGTCTGATCAGAATGTGATTTGGTTCCCTAGATAGCTTATGACTGCTGGAATGGAGGGGGCTGGTCACTGGGCTAATTTGGGGGAGATTTTTAGGATCATCACTGGCAAGTTTCCACAGTGTGTGTTGCTTTAGTACAGGGACAAAGTCATCTCTCAGTGTTCTAGAAGTGAATCATTATCAGAGTAATTTTCCCATGTCATACAGTGTCCTGAGTAACAAGTACCTTTTCCACTAAATAGCCATGTTAATTATCACAAAGTAGCCATATTGGCTGGATTGAATATACATGCTACTTGGACATCTGTATTCTCTAACTTAATTTGTTGTTTTGACTGATTAGTATACACCTATTTCTGGGATTTCTTTAATGACAATTGCTTTTGAAAAACCTCATATTGTCATATCTAGAGTACATTAAAAAAATTGTTGCTAATTTCTGTAATGATCATTTGTATTATCTCCTTTTTGAAATGAATAATTCAAGATGATCTCATGTTAGTGAAAATGTTTTGCTCTTATGTTAAGATTTAAAGGCTGAAAACAGGTAAAAGGCATACACTTCTGCATTCAGTGGGACTAATTCTCATTTCTTTCACTTTTAAGGTCTGGTAGTATATTTTATAATTTAATAAGCCTCAATCTTATGTCTTTGCTTTGCAAAATTTTTAGCAGAATTGAAGCATTTATCTGATGATAAAAGCATCAAAGATTTAGAAAATGAGAGTGTCATGAAGGGTTTTATCATTTATAAATGTAATTTATGTCCTGTCAGGTTCTATGGATGTAAAGTAAAACAACAGAGAATGTGTTTTTCATTTTAATGTACTCTATACTCAGTGGTCTTTTAAAGAACATGCTGCAGTAAAAGCTATGCTTTCTTTCTCTTCAATTAACAGTCACATAAAAGTGATTTCAAAAGAACATGTATAGTCTCCCCACCCATGAAGACTAGTTATAGGATGCATTTCATAGCTCTCTTAACTTATGAAATTATTCCATTATAGTCCCTAGCTTTTCTGTGGGCCTTGTATTTTGTATGGATACAGATACACACAAGTGCATGTCTTTCAAGTTTTTTTTCAATATTTCCCAGTTACTTATAATAGGGACATTTCATGCTCGACTAAATGATAAAGAAATCATTTATCTATATTGTCACCATTACTGGGTATGATGGATCTTTTAATTAGTTGCTAATATGATAGCTAACATTTTAAACTGATTTTCCTTTTTCACCACTAAATTTTAACATAATTTTATCTATTAGTCCCCCCACCCAATTCTGCATACCAACTATGTTGTAAATTTCTTTCAGTGGATCTTTTGTCTCTAGTGTTGCCTAAGGTGACCTATTGTGATCGATAATTCTCTTTAAGTTTTTTTGTTAGTTTTTCTCTGTTCCTAGTTTGCTTGCACATTACCTATACTGGCTTCCTTACTCCAAAGGCCAAAGTACATTTTCAGTGTTTTCTTCAATAATTTTATACTTTGGCTGCTATATTTTGATCTTTAGTGTATTTGAAATTTTCTTTGCAAGTTAAAATTTGATATTGATTTTTTTCATCCTTTCATTTCTAAACAAATCAGATCACTTTTGTCATACTCAAAATATCTTTACAATTGGTATCTTGTTTTCAATGCGTTATCTTGTTCTCATTGATTTCTTTATGTTTTGCTACAATAGGCTTTGATTACAGCAACTTTGTTTTCTTTTTATTTTCACAGTACAAATTCCATCTAATAATTCTTTTTCAGTAATTTCTTATAAAGTGTCATACTTAACTGATTGTTAACTAGAATTATTTTAACTTGTTACACATAAAATACAAGATTTGGATTATAGCTGTTTAATATACAATTTAAGAATGAGGTATTAATAACATTGTTTTATAGCAAAAATATTTACTGTCTTTATATTTTTCTATCTTTATATTCCTCAATTCATTCTTTTGGTTTTGTTTACATTAGAGTTATATTTTTCCATTACATTTTCTCTTAATCATATTGTAGTTTGTGTTGCAACTGTGAAAGGCTTTTTCCTTTTATTTATGCTAAGTTAGTACTAATACCAGGAAGCTACTACAATTTGAACTTAAATTTATGTAAGGATACCTATCATAATTCTTTCATAGTGCCCAATAATTTTATTTATTTTCCAGTTCACTGTAATTTTACCTGAAATTGACATGATATACTTTAACCTCTTTTCCATTCATTCACTTACTTAGTAATTTTATGGTCTTTATGCTTTTACTATATGTCAGACTTTGGGCTAGTTTTTAACAATATCTTGTTGAATTCCTTAACAGTATGATCAATCTATGGTAGAGCTAAGCATTAAACAGATTGAAAGCACACAGTGGGCCACATTCACCCAAGATTCTAAATTTGGTCTCTTATTAAATTTCCAAAGCATTTGCATCCATGTGTATCAACTGATGGATCCCATTTTCCATCAAGTTAATAAAATAATCATATAATCAATAAACAATCATTTTAAAACCTCCTTAAAGCTCTAAAAGTTCAAATTTTTAATTCTGTTGTCATTTTACTTATGTCACTTCTCAACAAGTTTTAATAAACAATAATATGAGCAATAATATTCAGAGCTTGAACTCTAGAAAGGAGCTTTGCAAAAATGAATTTAGCTGCTAGAATATAAAGGCAAAAGATGATCTATGATCAAAATACATGGTGAATTTTCAAATTAAAAAATTATTACAGTAAAAGACACATTGCCATTAATTTGCCTCAACAGACACACTTATACCATTGTTCTTGTCACTTTCTGAAGCAATTGTGGTAGTCTTCTTCCTGAGTGTCTTTAGTTGCACTACCATGGATATCTAGATATCCCAAATCAATTCAAAATGTTTATCTTTCATGGTTATTTTGACTTTGGAGAAGGAGCAGAAGTCATAAGGGCCAGATATAGTGAATAATCAGAGGAGTTTACACTGTCATGTTTTTATTAGCTGCCTTTCTGTTGGATAGCACTCATCGGCAGCTTTCACCATATTTTTTAATCACACCTTATAAAGACACTCAAGAAAAAAGACTTCCAGAACTGCTTCAGAAAGTGGACACAATGATGGGCTAACTATTTCAGAAGCAGGGGAGTATATTTTGAGGAGTTTTAAAGACAATGTATCTTTTATCCTAATTTTAAAAGCTTAGAGACATTTATAGCCAATTGGGTGCACATTGAGGTGATACTCTTAAGTGAAATAAATAGGACACACATGTGTAAATACCAAATAGTTTCTCTAGTGTGAGAAACTGAAAGTGTAAATAAGGAATAAAGGTATAATAGATAATACGAAATAGGAAGAAAAGGGGCAAAAGGGAAGGGGAAGTGGGAGGGGTAGGGGAAAGGAAAGAAGGGAATGGAATTAATATGTGAAAATGAAAAAATGGAAACAAAGTCTTTGTAAATAGGGAAGGATGGAGGGGGTGAAGGGAGGGCTAGGAATGGGGAAAAAATAAGAACCAAGATGCATCATGTAAAGGTACAAGTTTCCAATGAGAAATGTAAATGTGTTGTATACCTAAAATGTACCAATAAAAGAATTTAAGAAAAAAAAGAAATTAGATAGATTACATAAAGGCACAAATTTCTAATGATGAATGTCATTATATTGTATAAGTAAAATGCACCAATAAAATTAATTTTTAAAAAGCTTAATATATTTTGTTCACTCATAAAATATTTTTAATTTTTATTTTCCTTGACTTTCATATATAAATAATATCATGACTTATATTTACCTTTGGAAAGGCAATTCTTACAGACTTTGGCATTAGAATATTTTGTACTCAGAAATTTAAAAATAGGTACACATTTCTTTCTAGTTAAGCAACAAGTTCAGGAAAGAAATCTATGCTTATAGAAATGTGTATGACATCTGTAAGTAAATAATACTTAACTTATCCTGAGCAGTAGGTCACTGATGGGGCTATATTTTTAAAAATTTATTCAATAAAGGGGCCAGGGATTTAGCTCAATGGTGCCATCGCCTGCCTCGCAAGCACAAGGTCCTGAGTTCGATCCCTGGTACCCCCCCCAAAAAATTATTCAATAAATATGTATTGAACTCCTCCTGTATGACATATAATTTTCTAGACATTTGGTATAAATTAATAAAGCACAAACAAAATCACTTCTGCCCTTTTACCACTGAGACTCAGAAAGGGAAATCTTCAACAAGAAATAAATATAATATTGTTGTTGTGAAATTTTCTTTTCCTGAAGGCCTAACTAATCAGATATAATTTAATGTTGCTACAACTATTTTATCAATTACATATAGAATTTTAGAATATGATTAAGGCTGCAGAGAAAAAAGTGAACTGAGTAAGGAATTATGAAATTTGGAGCCATGACAGATTTTAATATTAAATAGAGGGATCGAGTAATATTGAAAAATTACCAGAAATAGGTTAAATATTAGCCACACTAAGGTGCAGTTAAGGGCAGAGGAGTTTGAGATGGGAGACCAGATTGTGAGCACATGGTAGGCATTATTTGTTTGAATGAAATAAGGAATCATCTAATTTGGATCCAGTCTTTTGGGCATCAAAATGATACAACATTATCCAAATGTTTAAAATATTTCTCCAGTTTTTATATTGATAATTAACTATAGAGATTCTCCAGGTAGGAGTAGAGAGACCCAAGAGGAAACTTTTTCAATAATTAAGAGGCTTTCTAATGAATTCTATCTGTGCCAGTTCCTAACAGTGACAATTTGGGAAAGTTATTTAAACTTCTTATAGCCTTAGTTATATTCAATTATAAAAGCCCATCAAAATGCCTACCTATAGAACACATGCTCATTTATTCATTCTTGAAACCAGTAATAACTGAGTGCCCATTTTGCGCCAGGCGCTCTTTAGGCCCTGTGGTTGTATTAGTAAACAAAATGGCGCAATTCCCATAGTTTGGATAGTGGCAAAAACTAACACAATGTGTTCAAACTCTAGCAAAATGCCTATTATTAAGGTTGCTGTGAAAGAGTAAATTCCTTTCATTTTTAATAAATTTTATGACATATTAGATCAGAAATTCCACCTTTAGCTCTTACTTGAAGATTCCATGAATGGACTACATTAAGCAAGTAGGAATTGAAGAGAATTGTCTTCCAGGTCAAGAAATTCAGCAGAACTCTACTCCTCACAAAAAGATTTGGCAACACATTAAACTGTGTCAAAATTTTAGTATATTCATAAGCAGGAATTTAAAAAAAATTAACTTGACACTGGCAGACCATACTATTGTTTTTTTGTGGCTTTTTTGTGAGAGCTCTTACATTAGAAACTTTCATATATCTAATAATTATTGAGCTTAAAATATTGGCCATCCTGAACTTAAAGTTGAGCAAAGAAGGGTCAAACAGTTTGTTTTGTAGCTTAAGAAATCCATATAATGAAATTAAAAATTCATTTCCTTTTGTCACCTAGTTTTCTCAGTATTATATTTATTATTAATTTTTATTTTTATTGGGACATGTTTGCAGTAAATAATGATTATATTCATCGTGGAGAGTCGGTTCATTTACATAACACATGTTTTCATTTTATACTTATCATCATCTTCCATAGAATATATTCCCCAAGTATTTCCAATTGACAGATAAAGAACTGTTCTCTAATGCTATTTCTTATAAATATTAAAATATTCAATGAATGCTTACAATGTACTGGGAAATCTACTGGATTTTATCCATCATACTTGTAGAGTCATGTTTCTTCTAGTATTGATATTTATCTATCATACACTAATACTTATTAAAAATGGAATTAAATATTTATTAGTAGGGCAGGGATTAGCTCAGTGGCGCCATGCCTGCCTCACAAGCACAAGGTCTTGAGTTCGATCTCCGGTACCAGAAAAAAAAATGGTGACACATACCTGTAATTCTAGGACTCTAGCAGTCTGAGGCAAGAGATTGGCACATTTGAACCCAATTTGGGCAATTTAGTAATACCCTGCCTCAAAATTTAAAAAAAAAATTATTAAAAAATTTTTTATTTTTGATTTTACCTATTAAAAGTGAGTTATCACCAAGAGTAGAATGGATTCAGAGATCCCGTTTAAGGAACACACTGGTCATAATTATAAAATACTTAAAAAGCCAAAATCTTTAGTAAGAAATATTGTTTAATTGGGACATTTATAGAATAGATTTTTGTTGTTGAAAATAAATTAACAGTTATTCTGGAGAATATAAATTAAGATAAGGCAGGATTGCCGATATTACCCAAAATAATGTCAAGGGGATAATCAAATATACTCAATGGTCTAAAACTGTATAATTTTTAGATTACAGTCATAATTGCATATATGAGACAAAGAGCAGGACAGAGAGGAGTTTGAGAGGGAAAGAAGATAGATAAAAAGGTGTGAGGGAAAGAGATAAAGGGAGAAAGCATGAATTTGAATGGAAATGAGGATTTATATGTGCATTTTTATGTGTATATGTATTTGTAGAATTTAGAATGATTGTATTGCAATGCTAAATAATAACATTTATAATGAAATAAAGCACTTAAAAATAAAGCATTGTGTACTTTATTTAATTGTATTATCAGGAAAACATATAACAATCAATTTACTCATATTATTCCACAAAAGACATTGAAACTTCACTGAGAAATGACAAACTACAATGAGTTGCTAATTAGTGAAAAGTGAAAAAGAAAACGTATTCAGTAGTGCAAGGGTGAACAACAGACAATTGTGAAATCATACTCATAATAGTGATATAAAGGGGGCTACACTGGGAGCTAAAAGGAGAATGAAGCAACACCCATGACTCCCCTTCCCTCATGATTGTTTTCATATCCAGCTTAATCCCTGGGAAATTATTATATGTAGTCACTTACAATTATTATTACAAAAATATTACTTAAAATATTTCTGAAGACCAGGATAAAGTAATAAGAAAAGGAAGTATTAGGTGAAAGAAAAGAAATGAATATAACCAGTAATTATTGAACTTAAAATACTGAACATCTGAGCTTAATTCATTTGAACAGAGTAAGGCAAACTGTTCATTGTTTAAGTCCTGAGCTTATAAGCTTTTATGTAAATTGGAGTTAGTAATAGTGTTCTTACTAGACTATATTTTCAGCTCATAAAGCCTATGCATTTGAAATGTTAGCTGGTAGACAAGGTTATTCACTCTGCTGAAGAAATCTCTACATATAACATAAGGTCTGCTATTAGCTACCTCAGCAGATGTTGGGCTCAAACATGTAATGGTGAATTAGGGGCACTGGCTTTTCTCTGGATGTCTTGTCACTTTCTTGTCACTATAAAATGAAGCAAGGAGCATCTTTCTTCCCTTATCTAACCGTGCTTGTCTAAGGTGTTCGGTGCAATAATATTGTTTTCATACTGAATAAGGAAACCACATTTAAGCAAAATAAATAAACAAATACATAAATGACTAGCTATAGAGTATCCCCTGGTACCCAAGGAAGAATTGAATGACCAAGTATCAGGGAAACTGGAAATGGGCAGAATTGAGGTCTTGGCAGCAGAAATGACTGTATCTTTTTCTTAAACTAAGACATTAGTTGGATTCCACTACAAACTAACAATTTTTTCCTGTCAGAAATGAAAGGCCATCTGTACCTGGCATTCATGTGTTTATACCTTTTAAGTAAATAAACTAAGATATGGGTTCCTGGAGCTATAAACAGACGGGCTTAGAACAGATGCTTTAGAGTTGTCTTTAGACAAAGACAAATTAGACATAAATAAGATAACATGTAAGTATCTATAAAACTAGACATTTGGGGCAGCAGAGCAAAGAGCTACTGCAACCTTGAGAAGAAAATAATTCTGGCCAATTTCTTCTTGTTTGATTTTATTTTTATGACCATATGCACATTAGTTTGTAAGAATTTTCAGAAACTTGGAGTAGTATTTGTCTGGAAATAGATTTTGATTAAATACATATTTGATATTTAGGTTCAATTTGTCTATATCAATAGTCACAGGTGAGTCATGTTTGTGAAATATAAGTTAATTTTTTTAATTTTAAAAATTTCCCTCAAGTGGCTAATTCTCCTTTAAAAATATTCCTTTCTCTTGCTAATTGTTCAGTATAAGCCAAATTCTCCAAAGCACCTAAACGTCCAGGCAGGCAAGATACTCCTACAGGCAGTGCAGAGATACTCTGACTTCAATTTAAAAATACCAGCTGTGTTCATACATAGCTGCTTTTTTTTGTCTTCTTTCAGCTTCAGCAAATTGGCTTTCTTTTCATTTTGTTTTGTGTTAACCAAGCTTGTTTTAGAAAAGACCCACATCTGCCAACAGTGCATCTGGATTTTTTAGTTGTTTTTACTTTGCATCAAATTTGCCCCTAAATTCAGAAAGACCCCTTCTGCCAGGTCCCTCAGATATCTACAGCCCTTCCATTCATTCTGACTTTCTCAAATATTCTTGTTTATCAAAGCTAGTGTTTGAGAATTTATTTTCTTACTGTCTTTGTTTTTGCTGTTGTTGACTTCTCAGAAAGGAAGATTAGGATGTCCAATTTACCATTTCAAAATGAAGTCCTAAATTTCCTTTTATGGTTGCATTGATTTTTAATATTTGTATATAAATATATACAAAGATCTAAACTTTGAGAATTTGATGAGAAAACTGTGGCTCCAATACCTTTAATGAGTTATTTAAGTTGCACACTATCATTAAAAGATTAAGATGATTACAAAACCTAAATCTTCTACCTTTTGTGTGTGAGCTTGCCTTCAGGCGCTGTCATGTTCATCTTTGCATCGTCACCATCCAAAACATTTCTTAATACCCAAGAGCCACTTAATAGATTCTTATATAAAGTTTAATAAAATATTTAAAAAAAATTTTTTGATATCGAACTCGGGTCCTTGTGCTTGCGAGGCAGGTGGCAGAACCATTGAGCTAAATCCCCAGCCAAAATATTGTTAATTTTTTAAAGTTACTATTAAAATACAAACAGGAATGTAATTCACATAATGACCAATAGTTATGAATAAATGTCATTCATAGAGCACTATTTACTTAACAAAAAGATTATTATGAGTATTCTACTTACTGATAAGAGAATGTGATGGAGAGATGATTAGGTTCCATGCTTATTCATTAGATTGGCAAATGAATTTTGTGACCATGTGTTAATAAATTATTTTAGCTACATATATCTTTGTATCATTTATGGATACATATGTATATAGCAAATACAGTAATTAATATTTAGTATATTTATTATAGCACTGTACCATGTTCATTACAACTATTAAGTCATTGGAAAAGGAGAGAAATGTAAAGGAGTTTACATCTATACTGAATGTTGTGTTAACAGACAGTTGATGATTCCATTATTATGTGTTGTTTTAGGGTTTCTAAAATATTTCATAGTAACTTATTTTCACAGCAACCTCTCAGCATGTTTTAACTAGAAGACAGTCTTCTACATAACTAATGTACAATATGGTAATTTTGATCAGTGATACATCTAGATTTTTACCTATGACAAATAAAATGATATTAACTATGAGACTAATTTACATTTGCATAATTCATCTCCATGTTTTTATGTAATAAATGTGATGTGACTGGTTTTAATATGGTTATACTTCAGATGTCCTATTTCTAGGTATATTTAATGTGAGGGTGAACAATATACAGGTTATAGAATCTTTGGAGACATTACATGTAGTTAATCATGGAAATCAATAAGAAACTTAGCTTGAATATGGTTCTTGATTGTGATGTAAAACATGTAAAATTTCAATTTCAAGACTACATTTTTTTCCCGTCAATTAGTTATGCTTTTTCTCAAGTAAGTGAAGAAATGTTAATGACACCAAAACAATTCACTTAATTGTATTTATTAATATTAAAATGATAGGAGTAGCAAAATGACCCAGTTAGTTAATTGTATTCAATGATCTTAAAATTATAGTAGTGTAGACAGGATTTCTGAAGATATTTCATTTTCTCTCTGCATAAAAGGCAAGAATTCAGGTCTTTTGACCAAATATATTTACCTGTTATCTAACTTTTGAATTAGTTTACTGATTAATTTATTAGTAACATTCTGTCATATCTAATTGTACAATATCAAGTTATGGTAACCTCAAATAATAACAGCATAAGTAAATTTGCTGTTAACTTTTTGAGAGGCCTGGTTGAATTTTTTCCATGTGGATAACTAATTCAAAAGTGTTGAAGTAGAAATAGTGCTCACAGAATATTTATTATATTTACTTCCCAGTGATTTTTTTACATATATACTTAGTGCAAGAAACAGTGACTCTCTTTTCTCTTCCACTGACATATAAAAAATGGCCTCATCGATATATTTCACTTGCACTTATAACATATTTTCAAACTATGGGGAAAACAGTCTATCAATATTCCCTCAGGGTTTAGTCAAATTTTCAGACAAGTCATTAAGCTGCCCTGAGTTTCATCTCTGCTTCCCTAGCAGATTAATGGAAAAGGCTCCCTCATGTGTCAGAATCAGAGCACTCACAGTCACTTTTATGCGAACCATCTATAGGGTGACTATATAATTTATCATCCGAAGTAGGCCGTTTTGTGAATGAGAAGGTGCTATTAAAAACTATTCAGGGACCACAAGTATAAAGTAGAACTGTCTTGGGCAAATGTCAATGAATAATTACCATGAAAAATAGTTTCTATTAACTGATTGACTTGCTATAGGAATGAACTTTTTCTTCAGTGATAAATATGGCTTTCCTTCATAATTTTATGGAGTAATATTATTTGTATTTAAATCATTTCTTAGTTATTAATTCAAAATTCCTATTTGTTATATAAGACTAGTGCAATCATTAAAGTACTTTTTATGTGAATTTTCTCCTATTATCTGAGAAATTTGTATTAACAATGTTTTCTATTTACAATTTTTACTAACCTTAAAAAGGATTAGTAAGGTTAAAAAGAAGCAATTATATTTATGACTCAGGACTTTCTTTAAAGTTTAAAGATTGTAACTGCAGAAGGTAAGCAGAAGCCTTATGCCAAGGTGAGATTAGATTAGACGTGTTAAGAGAGTTTTGGAAGTCATGTCTGGAAAAGGTAAAGGGGAGTGGAGGAGTAGGATGGGAGGGAAGAGCAGCCTTGGGTAAAACTGAATGACTGACTCCTATGAAAATAGAGAAGAGGAGGCTTGGATCACATGAGGCTCACAGTGCAATGCCCTTTCCAGAAAGCTTTGGCAGGGCCAGTAGTAGTCCTTCAAGGCAAGTTGCCCTTCCGTGGAGGCCTTACCCAGGCAGTCATGGAATGAATCTATACTAATGCAACCTGCATGTTCAGTTATTGCCTGAAAGCAGCCTGGGGCAGCGGGGGTCTATACAGATTCAATGTAGAACTGTGGTGCTGGCAGCTGCACTCAGGCAACTGATGTTCCCAGGCAAATTTTCAGAGATGCCATGAAAATTTTCTTGACAGGTTATAATGTTCTGCCTCTCTCCATAAAAGACTGTACTTAATTATTTATCTTCTATGATTAGAAATTAATTGCTGAGAAGTTTCTGGAATATAAGAAGAGACGGTTCATTTGTAGGTAGGCATTCCTGTCAAATGAACTGCTTTTTGCATATTAATGCAGTATTATAAAATGTGCACAGGAAATTACAGGATCCTATTATCATGCAGGAAAAAATAAACTTTCTATATTTCACATCTTATAGCACATTAAATATACACATTATACTGTTTTCTAAATATTATACATAAATAATAATAGAACCAAGTTGTTTTATGCAATTTTCATATAATATGAAATTGTGAACATAATTTCATGTTTTTGTAGACTCTTCACCATCATCCTGAACAAATCCTCACATGCCATTATATGATTGTCATTATTTATTGTGACACATTTATTATTTAAAATTGTCGCATCTTATAATGCTGTGATAAGCATTCATGTTTATATTTTTCTGTATCCTTTGAATAGTATGTTCTTTATGGGAAAATATGGTCATCCAGATCCAGAATACAATGTTACTTGTCTTTGCATTTCTTTCACTTCACACATTTTCCATACATCATAATCTTTCATAAATGAGTCAAAACATGGTGTTTGCAACTGAGCACAATAAAAACTTTTTTCATCAGACCAGGTGTGATTCTTTGAGATTATTAGTTTATAGACTCAGAACACAGGCTAAAGACTAGGCATTCTCACTATACACAATTCAAATGCACCAAAATGTTGCTGTGTTCTTTTGAATTATAAAATACAAAATCCAACCACTTGGATTATTCGATAAAGGTACAATGAGATGATGCCAGGGAAACTTCAAAGAAAGATAAAGCATGTTTTCAAAGTAAATCCAGCGTTCTTTAAATCCTGGCTATATTACTTAATACTGTAGTAACATATGCTGGAAATTCTTTTTTTTCTCAATTGTAAAATAAGTATATGAATGTTTATTCCATGAGATTAATATGGATGGGGATTAAAATGAAAATAAATGCTATATGTAATAGAAACCAAACACAGTTTCTGAAACACAGTATATTGTAAGTGCAAAATTCCTAGAAATAATATTGAAGACATTCATCATTATAACAAACAATTAGTAAAATTATATAATCAAGAGTCTAAGAGTATTTCTATTGAGGTTAAAATTATACTAATGTAAATTATTTTTAAAATGTCCTTGAGTATATGTTATGATTTATTTATATCTGGATGTTCTTTCAAAGCCTTATGTGCTGAAATGTGCGGGTTTGAAAGGTAATTGGATTAAGGGAGAGTGCAGCTCACTTGTGGTTAGAAGGTGGGGTCTGCTTCAAAGTGGCAGGTCACTGGGGGTGTGGGTCAGAGGTGTGACTTTGGTAGCTGTATCTCCCTTCAGGGTGCCTTGTTTTGCTCTCTGCTCTGCCTGTCTGCTATGAAGTGATCAGCTTTCCTCCATCCACACTCTCCACTGGCCATGCAAGGACATAAACTTCTACAACATAAGCCAAAATAAGCTATTTTCTCCCAACAACAAGGAAAGTACCTAAGATAATGTAAGTCCAAAAAGTCTCAGAGTGTTAAGATAATCCTAGCTGTTTCCCCTAAATGAATATTCACCAGAATATGTGTAAAAGTTATAAACATCTTCCATTCCTCTGAAAGAAATTATAATTTCAGAGATATAGTAATGTTCTTAAAATTCTAAGCTCTTTTTAATCACCCAAATAACAATATAATATTGAAAGTAATTAATTAATACTCTGAAGATAATTTCAATACCATAAAGAGAAGGTATAAATAAATTAACTAATAAAATTTCTTTTCTGTTATTGTCAAAAATGAGAAAAGATGACTTTGTTATATTACTGAGGTCAGTTTTCATATTATCTCTGTGAATAGAATAGAATAGAAAACACTATGAACCTGTGCTTTCTGTTTACTGAGATGTTTTTACAATACAAAATAGTAAAAGCTTTATTTCTCATGGAAATTCCATTTGACTACAATCATATCTCAAGAACAAAACAACTGCTTTATATGTGCAGTAACCTGCCACCAAACCATCTGACAGATATTTCATTCTCTAAAGCTGGGATTAAGAGCTGAGTAGATACCTAAATTTGTATTGTTGCCAATGTGCCAAAAAGTTTAGCTAGGTAAGAAAACTTTCCAGGATCACACACCTGCAGGGATTCTTAATACTTCAGCATTTTCAATATTTGATTTACCTATATATGTACTTATTTATTTAACTTAGAGAAAAAATAATATGAAAATTTGAAGAAAGTCATATATTATTTCAGTAGTATACAATTTACACAGTTAAATAAAATGCATCAATTACTACAATAGAATACTCAAGTGAAAAATCTGTTAATTACATGTGTGATCAAAGTTGAGCTTTATACACTTTGTAATAGCTAATTCATCTGTAGAAGTTGGGCATTAAAGCCTTTATGTTCATTTGTAAATTTCACTCACACTGGAAATGGCATTAAGTTGTTTTCATTGTGAAATGCAGGGTTCAGAACCCTAGGTCTACTGTATTAGCAATGTTACCTTGATCAAGGTAATTAACTTCTCAGATTGCTTTCTCATCTGTAAAGTAATGGAATGTAATAAAATGGAAGGAGCATAGGTCTTGGAATCTAATAGCATCTGACTAGAGGCCTTGAGATTTTGTAACAAATGCAAAGTATTTACATTATACCTTCATGGGGGGGCTAACATTGCTTTGGCTGAGATTTTATGAAGGCTGCCTATATAATTGACATACCATTAATGGGAGGAATTGGTAATATTTTTAGTAGCAGAATGGAGGCACATGTTATTTAACATCTGTAAATTTTGTTTCCTCAAACAGTAAGTGAAAATTAATAGAACTACACAGAAGCTGTTACCAGAGACACACCAAGTTATGCTGTGGTAATGAACTACTCCCAAACATCAGTGACCTCTAATCCTCAATGTTTATTTTTCTCTCAGGCTTCTTGTCCATTGTGTTTCCATTTTGGCTCCATCAATGTCATTCTGATCAGTGGAGTACAATAATTCATTAGCTTCCGAATATGGATGCTTCTCTTGTGGGAGGAAAAACAATGCGGTAAACTTCAATGACATTAAGTCTTCTCCTTGGTAGGGACACATGTCACTAGTTTTCCATAAGCCAAAACTAATCACAGGGCCACACCTTAATTCAACAGGATAGAGAAGTATGTAATCCTTTCAAAAGTAGTATTAACAAGTTAGAAGTCAGTGTGAATTATAATCTCTTGACAGGAAGGACAGGACAGACATTGAGAAAAATAGTGCACCCTATAACCTGTTGATAATTACTATTCATGGAATTATTGTGAATATAAAATAAGGAATTCCTTAAGATTGAGTTTCAATTTGCTATAATAATTGTGTTAGCTTTCTGTTACTATAAAATGATCTGAGCTTATAGAGAGGAAATATTTATTTTGTCTCACAGTTTTGGGGATTTCTCTCTGTCATGAGTTGACCATGTAGCTCTTAGGCCGGGATGAAGCCGCTCATCATGGTGGAAAGCATGTGGCCGGACAAGCTGCTTACTTCATGGCAGATTGGAAGCAAATGGAGAGGGAGAGGAAGAGAGCAGAGTGGCACAGTCACTTTCAAGGGTATTCCCAAGTGACCTAACTTCCTCCCACTAGGTCCTTAATTGTCAAGGTTCTGTCACCTCCCAGTAGTGCCAAAGGGTGGGGATCAGGTCTCAGACACATAAGCCTTTGGGTGCCACTTAAGATCCAAACTATAGTAATGCCCATGAGAGGAGAGGGACCTGCATTTGCTAAGATGCTTAGGTCCAAAGCAAAAGAATTCTGAAGGGAAGTATACAAAGATCAACTAAAGATTTTAAGATATTGTAAGGTTTACTACTGGAGAAAAGCATGTCTCTAAAATATATATAAATAACCTAGCATATCAGAAATTTACCAATGTGAGTGTTGTGTCTTTTGGATCTTTTTCCACTGGAGCACTAGAGATTTATTGCAATTGTCTGTGTTACTAAACCTGGAATTCATTTCCTCTAATTAGGATGAGATTATTTATATGTAATAAAGAAAATTTTGTTACTTTTGATTTATTGTTGTAAACAGCTAACTTATTGCATGTTTCTACCACAGTTCAGAATGAAACTCGATCTTACCCTTGTTAATTCCAGAGGCATGGCCAGAAATATCATCTGGGGAGTCAGGATGTGTGTGTACAATGCTTTTCTTTTCTTATATAGCACTTCATGTACCTTTCCTTACTTCTTTTATACACATACATTTTCATATATTTTCATAGGCTATTATAACTCGTACTCTAATTCTTTACCTTGTAATTTTTATTATTGAGTGTGACAATCTGGGGTCACCATGTAGGTTGTGCAAATGGGGCACTATTTATATGGATAGTCCATCATTATTATGATTATATAGATGACATATTATATTATTATGAGATTATCTTTAATATATTATGATACTGTTTATTATTTTGACATTATGTTTCTTGCACTAAATTCTTAATTTCTGAGTATTATTATATCCAGATAGCTAATAGGATGAAAGCACTGGTCTTACTGGCAGTAACATTTCTGTAATTTTTTCCATCCCTTATTACTCCCTTATGCAATTATACTAATCTTAAACTATTTTGTATATACAGTTTGATTAACTTTATGTCATTCAAAATTTTCTTTGAATTATTTAGTGTCGATAAAATAGATGATGAAGATGATGAGGATTTAACAGTGAACAAAACATGGGTCTTGGCACCAAAAATTCATGAAGGAGATATTACACAAATTCTCAACTCATTGCTTCAAGGTTATGACAATAAACTTCGTCCAGACATAGGAGGTAAGTTAGAGTTATCAATCTGGGATGTTGTTGACTGAAAAAACATCTTCTCTTGTGCTATTTAATCATTTACAAGTTCTTTGAGTATTTGATGTATGTCAGAGACCGTGTTAGGTTTGAGGACTATTAGCTGGAATGACCACTGAAAAGTTCACAGTCTAAAGTGAAACTGGTCATGTAAATGTTTTTAATGTAATTATTTTATAAGTGCTACCATAAAAGGTGCTTCGGGAGAATTTTGAAAAAATGTCCTGAAGGACAGAAATACTCCATAAGAAAGCTAATACTTAAATGGAACTGAGAGATCTAGTTTGGTGCCAGTGCCACATTGTTTTAATGGACATAGAATTATAAATATTGATGATCTATTTAATGGAGGCAATCAAGTTTGTTCAAGATTGTTACTCTCCGTCCTTTAAATTACATATGAATTTTATCACCTTTTCCTATTTCAAATTATCAATTATTCATTTTAATCATTTTTAATTCTTATTTACAGTTTCAGTTTCTCACACTAGAGAAACTATTTGGTATTTACCCATGTGTGTCCTATTTATTTCACTTAAGAGTATGGCCTCAATATGCATCCATTTAGCTATAAATGTCTCTAGTTTCTCATTCTTTATGGCTGAGTA
>NW_004624761.1:20990484-21045158 GCF_000247695.1 Heterocephalus glaber
TTGATTTTTGTGTGTTGACCTTGTATCCAGCTACTTTACTGAATTTGGTTATTAAGTCTAGAAGACTTTTGGTGGAGTTCTTAGGGTCTTCTATATAAATCATGTCATCTGCAAATAATGATAATCTAACTTCTTTGTTTCCTATCTTTATTCCTTTTATTTCTTTCTCTTTTCTAATTGCTATGGCTAATGTTTCCAAAACTATATTAAACAGGAGTGGTGATAGTCAACATCCTTGTCTTGTTTCTGATTTTAGTTCCACGGAATACAGTTTCTGACCATGTAGTATGATATTGGCTGTTGGTTTTTCATAGATGGCTTTTATGAAATTGAGGTAGAGTCTATCTATTCCAATATTTTGTAGGGTTTTTATCAAAAATACATGTTGGATTTTATCATATGCTTTTTCTACATCTATTGAGATGATCATAAATTTTTTTTCCTTGGTTCTATTGATATAGTGTATTACATTTACTGATTTCCATATGTTGAAACATCCCTGCATCCCTGGGATGAATCCCACTTGGTCAGGTTGTATGATTTTCTTGATGATCTTCTATTTTCCAATATCTTATTAAGGATTTTTACATCTATGTTCATTAGTGAGATTGGCCTATAGTTCTCTTTTTTGGGGTCTTTTTCTGCTTTGAAGATCATGGTGATGCTATCTTCCAGGAATGAATTTGGGAATATTGCTTCCCTTTCAACTTCACTGAAGAGTTTAAACAGTAGTGGCAGTAGTTCCTCTCTAAATGTTTTGTAGAACTCAGCAGTGAAACCATCAGGACCCAGGCTTTTCTTATTTGGTAAGTTTTGAATTACATTTTCAATACATTGACTAATACTGGGTCATTTAGAATTTTTAGGTCCTCTTCATTCAACTTTGATAATTCACATGTATCTAGGAATCTGTCCATTTCTTCTATATTTTCCATCATTTTGTTGTATAGGTTCTCCAAGTAGGTATTGATGATCCTCTGGATTTCTGCTGAGTCCGTTGTAATTTCACCCTTTTCATTCCTAATTGCATGGATTTGGGCCTTTTTTCCCCCTTTTTCTGATAAGGTTAGCTAAGGGTTTGTCAATTTTGTTTATTCTTTTGAAGACCCAACTCTTGTCTTCATTGATTCTTTTGTATTGTTCTTAGTCTCCATTGCATTGATGTTTGCCCTGATCTTTATAATTTTCTCCCTTCTAAGCACTTTGGTTTTATCCTGCTCTTCTTTTTCTAGAAGCTTGATGTTCAGCATCAGTTTGTGTAATTGAGCTCACTCTGTTTTCCTAATGTGAGTATTCACTGGTATGAATTTCCCTCATAAGACTGCTTTCATTGTGTCCCATAGATTCAGATATGCTGTATTGGCATTGGCATTTAGTTGTAGGAACTGTCTGATTTCTTCTTTAATTTCCTCTGTGACCCATTGGTTATTCAGAAGTGTGTTGTCCAGTTTCCATGTGTGTATGAAATTTTTGCAGTTTCTTTTGCTATTGATCTCCAATTTCATCTCACTATGGTCTGATAATATACAGGGGATAACTTCAATTCCTTTGTACTTACGTAATCATGTTCTATGAGTGAGTATGTTATCTATTTTAGAGACCGATCCATGTGCAGTTGAAAAGAATGTGTACTCTGATTTTGTGGGGTGAAACATTCTGTAAACATCTGTTAAGTTCATTTGTTTAAGAGTTTGATTGAGTTCTAGTATTTTGTTGTTTATTTTTTTGTCTAGATGATCTATTTGTGAAAGTAGGGTATTAAGGTCCCCCACTACAATTGTATTAATGTTCATTTGGGTTTTTATGTCCATTAATATTCCTTTTGTATAGTTGGGGACATTCATATTTGGTACATATATATTGAGGATTGTCATCTCTTCCTCTTGAATTGTTCCCTTTACAAGGATGTGGTGTCCTTTGTCTCTCTTAATCAGTGTTGGTTTGAAATCCACTTAATCCTCAAAGAGCATAGCTTCTCCTGCATTTTTTCAGGTTCCTGTCAATGGAGCATTGTTTTCCACCCTTTAACTTTCAATCTATCAGTTTCTTTTTAAATTAAGTGTGTTTCTTGTATGCAGTATATTGTTGGAACTTGCTTCTTGACCCATTCTGCCAGTCTTTTTTCTTTTGATTTGTGAACTGAGACCATTAACATTGATGGTTATAACTGATATGTATTGACTTATCTTTGTCATGACTTTTTCTTTTTGTTGGATTCTCCCCCTTTGCATTTAATTTCTCATTGTGCTTGATGGATTCATTTTGCAGGGCTTCCTGGGGTTGTGATCTTTGTTGTCTTTTTCTAGGATAATGTTTAAAAATTTTTGGAGTTCTAGTTTGGCATTCATGAAGTTCATAAGGTGCTCTTTGTCATGAAAGTATCTTATTTCTCCATCAATTTTGAAAGATAGTTTTGCAGGGTACATTGATCTGGGTTGGAGGTTATTTTCTTTTAGGGCTTGAAATACATCACTTCACACTCTTCTTGCTTTGTGGGTTTGTGTTGAGAAGTCTGCTGTGATGCACTTTCCTTTCTGTTGGGCTTTCCATCCTTTCTAATGGCTTTCCTTTGTATGTGATTTGTTTCTTTTCTCTAATTGCTTGTAGAATTTTGTTCTTCTGTTGGGTTTCTGAAATTTTAACTATTATGTGACAATGTGTAGATTTTTTTTTTGATCACAGCTAGTTGTAGTCTTATATGCCTCACTTATCTCTATGTCAAGTTCTTTTCCGCACTTTGGGAAGTTTTCTGCCATGAATTCTGTGAACAGTTTTTTTATGTTGCCTGCACTCTCTCCTGTTTCTTCATTGACTCTAATCAGTCTAACAGCTGCTGAATTGATTTCTCATGGTCACTTACTATTTTTAAGAAATTTTTCTTTTCCTGGTCACTAATTGTGATCCTATCTTTTATAGCTGAAATTCTATCCTCTCATTGACTCATTCTGCTGCTTTCAATGGAGTATTTAATCTCCTGGAAATCTGTTTAAATCTGTTCTTTGAATTCCATTTGTGTCCTTTGTTGGTATTCCATCATGTTCCTCAGCTCCTCTATTTTTTTGTGTATCCACTCTAGATTTATTAATCATGTCTTGTACTATGGGCACAATCTCTGCTGTTATCTGAGAAATTATTTCTGATTTCATTTTTGCAGGTCCTCTTTCATTGCCACCTCAGGGAGTCCAGGTGTTTGAGTATCATATTGTTCCATTTTGTTGTCCTGTGGGTTTGCCTTAGCTGATCTGGAAGTCTGGTTTTGATACTTATTTTCGTGTCTTCTCATTTTAACAGATGCATCCTGCTGTCTTTGTTGAGGCAACTTTTTGCTCACCTAGTGGTCTTGAATTCTCAGCGAGGCCCCCAGCAGCTTTTACTCTGCTGCTCACTAGTACACTAATTTCTGGGTTCAGAGTGGTGGCCTTCTGGATCCCTGAGATGACCTGTTGTCTGAGTGGGCTTCTGGATGGGGCCTGTGCATACTTGGGATGGTATTTAGGTGTGCCTCTCTGTGTAGCTGTTGTCTGGGAGCACCCTTGGTTGGGAGCTGTGGACCCCAGTTCATGTTGTCTCCACAGGCTTTGGCTAGGGTCAGCAAATACTTATCAATGGTATGGGGAAAGCCTCTGGGTATTGCTTGTGTGCCTGTATAGTTCTTCTCCAGATGGGTCCCTGGCTGTTGCCGATGGTATGGTGTACCTCTGGCAGAAACCTGAGCACCTGTGCAGCTCCTTTCTGAACAGCCCTGGCTTGGGCTGGTGTGCAGGAGCCTTTGGGGTCGGGGCAGACCCCGGGCTGGGATCTACCTGCAGCCGCAATGGTCTGGGCCACACAGCTGCTCCCTGGGATCTGAACATACTCACTGATGGAATGGCAGACCTCTGGTGGAAGCCTGCATGCCCGTGCAGCTCCATCTTGTACATTTTTAATCCTTTCCCTTCTCTCTCCTTCTTTACTTTTCCTTTGTCCTCCTTCTCCAATTCTAAAATTTTTGCCTCCCTGTTTCCTGACTTTTTAAAAATTTTACACTTTATTTGTCCTGTGGGTTTCTCCCATAAGTGAAATCATGCAATATTTAACTTTCTGGGTCTGATTTAATCCAGTGTAACTCTTTAATACAAACAAATGTATGTAAACAAAGACTTTCATTTAGCTTGCATTAATATATAGCCAACATAGTGAAATGGAAATCTTTACAGTGTTGAACTTTTATCATATCAAACTTGTAAACATTATCCTTTCCTCTATTTATATATGATTTTAAATGTTATCTTTTCCTTGAAGAGGTATTGCCACCTTGATTAGATTTCAGTCCATGTGTTTAGGGTTTCTAATGCAAGACTGAATGGATTTTTTTAAAAAGAGAGGTTTTCTAAGTTTGTGTTTTCAATATATATAAATATAATAGATACTTTGCATATTTACTGTGTTCTCAGAATCCTTGCTGAATTTCTTAACTTAGTAATATATTGATATGTTTATCTGAGATTTTATATGATAGAGATTAATGAGTATTTTTGCTACTTATTGCTACCTTCTTTGTTTCTCATATTATACCTTTCCCCACGTCAAATTTGTATGGTTAAGACTAGAACAAAATGTTGAATAGTCTTGGCTTGTTTCTGATATCAGAAAAAGCAATCTATATTTTACTAGTACCTATTATGTTTGCTGTGGACTTCTTTTTTAAAGACACTTTGTTACATTTTTTTTTTTTACTAGAGTTCCCCCTCCAACCTCATGTATCGTATATTTTTTGTGGATGTATTGAAATAATCATATGGATTATATTTTGTTCTTTATTCTACTTGCTATTTATTCTATAAATATCTTAGAGCAATTAGAAATCTAAGCTAACTTTTTATTCCTTTAAAAATGCCACTTTATTCTGATCTAGTAACATTAAAATATCACTGGAATAAATTTGGTATTTTGTTTTAAAATACTATTATCAATGGAAGATATTGGTTAGTCATTTTACTGTCTGTAATGTCTTTTATAGTTTTGGAATTAAGATTTTACTAGTACCTACCAATGAGTCACTTTTCCCTTTTTATTTATGAGTTTGTCTAAGAAAGATATTACATATTTCCTAAATATTTGGAAATATATTTGGGCAAAGATATGATGGTTTAAAATTTACTTTTGTGGGAAGATTTTTAACCATTCAAAATTTTAAATATAATAAGTTTATGAAAACTTGCTATTCTTTGGTCAATTGTGAGAAATTGAACTTTGCAAAGAATTTATTTGAAATCTTTCAAAGTAAGTGTTGAATTGTCATATAATATATTTTGTGATATTTTTAATATTTTTAGGTTCTGAGATTTTTCTTTTTACATTCCTATCATTAGTAACCTGTTCCTTTATTTATGAATTAATCTTGTATTAAGGAGTATTTTTCAATTTCATTTTTTATTATCATAGAATCAAAATTTGGCTTTATCAAATTTTAGTGTTGAAAAATTATCTGAAATTTCATTGTCACAAAATATATTCAATTATATCAATCTATTTTCCTTTTATTTAATTTCCTGAGTTCTTTTGATTGCTAAAATAATTTCATTTCAAAATAAATTGTAGACTTAGTAAAATAAATAGTAGATTTGGTGATTTTAGAATTAACACATAGAATTCCCATAATCCCTTAATACAAGCCTTAAGATCAACATCATATGTAACCACAGAATATTTACAGGAGCCAGAAAATAATATTGATGTCATACTGTTATCTGAGCTACACACATTTATCTTATTTTGTACCTGTCTAATGTTTTGTTTTCTGCTTAAGAATTCTACCAAAGATCACACATTATATTTTGTTCTTATGTTTCCTTACTCTCCTTTTATCTGGTATAGTTTCTCAATTTTATTTTATGAATTTAATAATTGTAAGCAGTTTCAAACAGTTGAGTGTCCCTGAATTTGAGATTACATGTCATTCATTTATTTTATTTTTATTGAGTTTATTGGTACATTTAGGTATACCTTATGATCACATTCATTATTGAGAATTTGTACCTGTATATGATATATCTTGATTGTTATTTTTTCCCTTTCCCTGCCCTCCCTTCAACCCCACCTACCATATACGTAAGGTTTGTTTCCATTTTTCCCTTCTTACTTTCAGTTTTTTTCTTGTCCTTCTTTCCTTTCCTCTGACCCCCTCCTTAGTTCTCCTTTCTCTTTGAACATTTTCTTTCTATTTCACAATATCTTTTATACAATTTGGTCCTCCTTTACACCTTCATTTCCTCACGCCAGAGAAATGATTCAGTATTTACACATGTGTGTCTTATTTATTTCACTGATGAGTAGGACCTCAGGTGAGGTTATACATTTTTACCAAGTTACCACAGCACTGGTATTGTGCCTTTTCAGTGTATTGTAACAGAAGGTACATGATATTAGTGTGTCTTATTGCTTATAATGTTAACTTCTATCATGTGACTAAGTGTTGTTTGTACTAGATTTCCCTTCTTTAAAGTTCTAATTTTTAGCTTTCTGATTACTTCATATATCTTGAGACAATACTGCAAAACTACCCAAATGTTTTTCACCACAGTCTTGTCCCTTATATCTGTCATTCTTACTTGTGACACTTATTTCTGTGCTTTTCCATGTGGTGACTCCATATCACCATCATTCTTTTTACACATGATCATTGGCATTTAACCATACCGTCTTCTCTATGTACTTGTTAACTCACTGCTTCACTGTAGTGTAGACTTATAGTTATTTGTTTTATTTCCTCTCTTATCATCCATTACTATCATATTTATTTTATTGTACAATATGAATAAATATTTGACCATTAGAATCCCTTATAGTTTGGTTAATATACCGTCACATATATTCACATTATTTTCTAAGTTCATGCTTAATTTCTAGCACATTAAATACTACAAGCTTGACTTGAACCAGGGATAGAATTCACTATTTTTCAAGGAGACATGACTTCTCTTTTGTTTCCCTAGAATAGTATAAAGAATTTAAGGTCCAGGTGCTAAGTGCTAAGTATATTAATTAATATTGAGTGTCTTTGTTTTTTGATCCTCTCAGTGGATGGAAGCATGAAATAACATGTTCTTCACATATTTCTGGACATCTGTATTTCATCCTCTCCTTCATAATGTGAATCATGAGTTTGTACTGATTTGAATTCGAATACCATAGGGTTCTTTCTAGCCTTTACTCTTTCTTTATTTGTCACTCCCTCTTCCAGCAATGAAAACTTGACTGTCATGTATCATATCATCTTATTTTCTCAGTGTTAGTAAACAGAAGTATAGTTTTTAAATTTAAAATCTCTATATAACATGTATCTGAAAATTTAATTAATATAATATTCCTATACATTTTTTATTTTGTGATATATATTCAGATTGTTCTCCAAATTTGTTTAGGAGAGTCTTCTTTCTCCCTCCAGTGTTACTATGCTATACTTTTTTTTTTTTTTTTTTGGTAACGGGGATCGAACTCGGGTCCTTGTACCTGGGAGGAAGGCTGTGAAACCACTGAGCTAAATCCCTGGTTCAATGCTATTCATTTTTTTTTTTTTTTTTGGTACCAGGGATTGAACTTGGGTCCTTGTGCTTGCGCAGCAGGTGGCGAAACCACTGAGCTAAATCCCCGGCCCCATGCTATTCATTTTTAACATCTTTGTTTCAAGTGCTACTGGTGATAATCAATTTTCAGCACATCTCATATTGTGATTATTTAAAATTATTGCTTTTATTACTTTTTGACAGTAGAGGGGAACTGAATCTAGGGCCTTGGGACTGAGCTACATCTCAGTCCTTTTTTATTTTTCATTTTAAAACAGTGTCTTACTAAGTTTCAAAGTTGCCTAGGCTGAGCTCAAGCTTGAGATCCTCCTATCCCAGTCTCCTGAAGTGGTGGGATTACAGCAGTGAGCTATGCCCAGTTTAAAATTATTTTTGATATGTATGGAATATTATCATAGTTCTTATAGTAAATATTTAAGCTTTCATATCTGACTTTTTTCATTTAACATTATGCTCTCAAGTTGAATGTCTAAAGTTTATCTTTCCTTATGACAGTGTATTCACTCCATTGTGTATAAATACCACATTTTCCTAATCTATTCATGCTTAGATGGATATATATGCTGTTTCCAAAATCTAGCATTAATCTTTTTGCTGCTGTTGTTAAAGTTTTCTCACTCATTTATTCCTTCAGTAGATTTTTTTTGAAGTAGTTTTTAGATGTGGAAAACTGTTTTTCTGTGGATTTATATGAATGACAGCTTGGCTGGATACAAGACCCTTGGTTCATTTTTTTGAGTTTTCTTTTTAACAGATTATTTCACTGGTGACTTGTTCCATGTGTTATTTTTGAGAAGTTGGATACTAGTCCAATTCTTTAGGCCTTGTGCTTTATTTATTTATTTGTGCGTTTATTTATTATTTTTTTTCTGAAGGTCTTTGAGTTATTATCTTTCAGTTGAATAGTTTTACTAGTTTAAATCTTAGAGTTGTTCAGTAATTCTTTTCATAAAGTAATTTCAAGTGTTCTTTCAACTCCAGAAAGATTTATCCACTTATTTATTTTCCATTATAATACTGAATATTAGTTCTGTTTCACTGCATTGACTGCTCTCATGGGTTGCAAATATAGGTTAGTTAATCACACTTAACTTGTCCTATATTTCACAACTTGCACTTTGATCTTCCGACCTTGTTTTATCACATTTACATTGTCTGGATTTTCCTCCTGGTTATTAGTAATTTTTTATTGTTTTTATTTTTGCTCATCTTTTAATTTTATCTTTTTCTTCTGTGTTTTTTCCTATGTTAGATTGATTATCATTTCTACCTGTTTGTTTAAGGGGCAGAAAAGTACATTCCTCTTGTACTGTCTGAATTTCTCATCCAAAATAATTTCTCTTATTCCCAAATTCTTGAATGCATTTAACTGTTTTGAGTATTTTCCCACTGGTTTCTGCTATTTTATATTTGGGGCTGGGATTCTCCACGATTGATTTGTGTTGAATCTTGATTTTTTAAAATTTTGCATTATTTCTTTCCTGTAATTATTTTGTGGTTTGTAGGTGTTTTACCAGAGCCTTACTTCATTGATATACTCATATCATGATAACAAAGCTCAGCTTCTTTGAGTGGATTCGATGGTTGTGGTGATGTTTATTTCTTTTTTGTCAGGGCAGGGGGTGAGAAATTACATAATTTTCAATTTATAGGTTCTCTTTTTTCCTTTCAAGAATGTGATACCTTCCACCTCTGCTTCTTCCTCTTTCACCATCCAGCTTCAAGGCACATTTTTCTTTTCCTTTTTGACATTTTTCTCTGTCCAGAAACAACTTGTTTTGAAGAATAACTCTTAGGAATTACACATATTTATAGATATGTATCTTTTCTCTTAGTGCCTGTTCTAGTGTCAGAACACATTTTTAAATATTTCCAGATTAACATTAGACTTATTCTCTTTGATGGTCATTTTAGGTCTATCTTGGGCCAATCACTGACCTCCATCTTCTTTCTTCTTTCTTTACTTCTGCTGTGCTGGTAAGAAAGAGGTACTTTCCAGTCCTAGTGAGTCAGAGCTTGAGAGGTTTCTTGCCAGGATAGGATATTGCTTTCTTCCTCTTTGTTTTCTTTAAGCTCATTTTAAAATTTGTATACTCTAAGTGATGCCAAAGGCATAATTTTTGCGTATTTCTATTTATTTATTATTCTACACTTTCTTAGAAGAAACAGGAGATAGGGGAGTAGAAAATTTATGTTTCCTTAAGCATTGCTTTAGTCACTCACAATTTAGTTCTTTGAATTTTGTCTTGGACATTTGAAGTATATTGCTTAATTTCAATAATCATGCTGTGTTCTAGATTTATTGTTATTGACATTTACCTAATTCCATCTTGATCGGAGACCAGTCTCTCCTTTGTGCTCAAATATCCTTGAAATAGCTGAAATCTTTCCTTGTTATTTTCTTGATCAACGGCTTTCTGCACTGGTCGTCAGCATGACATCATTTACGTGTATAATTTAGGAATTAGCAAATTCCTTGAAGGAAAGTTGCACGTAGAATGAGAAATTTGCACTAGAACATCCAATTACATTCCCTGTTCCTTCTTGTATTCCAGGGAAATGTAACTGGTCATGACATCCCTTACTTCAGTTTTCTCTCCTGGCCAATGAGCCGGTTGCAGACTGTGATATGGGCCTGGCATTTTCCTTGTGAAAGATTTTTAATCTTAATTCAATCTTTTAATAAATACTGACTTTCTTTAAGCATATCAAGATATTTTTTTCTACTTCTTTTGTCAAGTTTGCTAACTGGTAACATTTTTAAAAAATTTTTAATTATTTCCTTAGATTTGTTCTTTTTTTTTTTGGTACCGGGGATCGAACTTGGGTCCTTGAGCTTGCGCAGCAGGCGGCGAAACCACTGAGCTAAATCCCTGGCCCCTTAGATTTGTTCTTGATCCATAGATTTTTTAATACTTAATTTCAAGAGATTGTCTATTGTTATTGATTTTTATTTTAATCTTGTTGTGATCAACAAATATAATTTCATTATTTCAATATAATCATAATACAACCATCAAAACTAGAAAGATAACCTCGATACTGTTACTGTACTATTGAAAACAAAGGCCCAATTTCCATTTGTCCCAATAATTATTTACAATCTAAGTATATAGTTAAGAAATAATCAATAATATTTTTCTTCATTGATGATACTAAAAAGCATACAAGAAATAAATGATTTAAATAGTACATAAACTTTTTCTGATAAAGAAACAGTGATTCCTAGCTCATTTCAGTAAACAAGCATAATCCTGATAAGTATACTAGAATGAGATATTCTGAGGTGAAAGTATTGACTATTATGTCTCCTAAATGTATCACTGGTACATTTAACTGAAACATTGATACAGTACTTTGAAGAAATAATTTGTAGATAGAGAGTTTACTCTTTGAAGGAACTTTCAGAAAAGCTTCATAAAGCTTAGTGCATATCTTGATAAAAATAAATCCGTATTTAGGTTCAGATGAGAAGAGAACACAAAATCAATTAGTGTGTAAAAGTGCTTGGATTAGTGGGTTGTTTTCCGTCTGGGAATCCTACCCATATCCCTTGCAAACAGTAATATATTTGGTTTCATGAAATTATTATTCAATTGAAATGGAGGTCAAAAACATAAAGTAAACATTTTTGTGTGCTCATTGTAATATCTGGGCCAGTGAGACTGTTTGCTTTTTTTCTTTCTGAATGGTAAGAAATGTCTGTAAAGCTTACTTTCCAGCACTGGAGCTTTTAATTGACCTAAATTGATTTAAAAAAACAAAAATGACCAAAAAGCTACATAATTGTTGAACACATCTTAGAAAGATTAAGGTGTTCAAGAAACAACGTTTAAGCTAAATTTGGAGAAAATATTTTAAAATATATTTTAGTTTGTATTGTCTGACAAACCAATTGCTTACCTCTGGAATTGGCTTTTCTCAGTTTTGCCTTAGCCACTTGGAAACTGAATGTGGAAGCCGTATTGATTTTACTGCTTCTACTTTTTAACTTTAAAAATGTTTTCCTTTCTTTTCTTATTCTGTGGATGCTCAAGTTGCTCTGAGTCTCTGTTTTTCCTATATACTCATTCTCTCTGGGAGTTTATCTACTTACATTCTGGTGGTTTACTTAAAGAAAGTACTTAGAATCATAGCACAGAAAAGAGCCTTGCAAAAATGATCCAATGTCATCTCTACCTGCCTTCTATGTATATAAAATGTAATTTGGTGTGGCGATACATGGGTTTCTCATTCATTGTTACACCACTGCAAAGATCTCTGATCTCTGTATGTATTGATGAATTAAACATAATCTGTGCCTACTTCCAAGGCATCATTTAATAAGCCTGGAATTCCATTTTTTAGTTGCATTTTTCTAGTTTTGAATTGAAAGATGATGTTTTCCTGTCTGAACATCATGAAAATCTGGCTATGGAACAAATGTTAGTCTAAGAAAATCATAGTGCTGAAAAAGGGCATTTTATCACCTTCCATGACACTTGAAGTAATTTTATCCACAAGTGTTATTTATACTGTAAGTCAATCAAAGTGGCAGTGAGTCACTGCTCATTATGGAGCAGTTACAGATTTCTGTTGTTTTTCTCTTAATTGTATATTTTGAGGCATATAATTATCACTTGTAGTTTCAAAATTAATCTTAAATATTTCACTTTCAGGTTTATTTTTTCTCTTCTGCAAATTAAAGGATTGGATCAAATACCACCACCACAAAGTTACAAAATAGGCACATAATAACTGAAAAAAATTCATACTTTGTAAATAAATATTTAGTTATTATAAATTATCTTTGTACTAATAGCAATTTTCCACTTTGAACTTTCTGATAAGATTCTTCTTCAGTCCCATACATAGACAACTTGCTTTATGTTGTTCAGTGTCTTTGGTTCTATGGAGCTCATACCCTAAGGCTGGAATTAATTTTTCTAACACATATGGCTTCATCTTATAGCTTCATCATTGGATAAGAAGTTTAGATATCAGGAAAGCAGGCTACCTAACTTATAACTAAACATTTCTACAATGTAAATGGGTTAAACCTGCTGTGAAAATAAAAATGTTACTGGGAACCATTTACTTCTCTCAGTGAAGGTAGTATTTAGCCACAAGGACTGCACGGCAAATGCAGGAACTCAGTATTTGTTAATTTATTAGAGTAATTGAAAAGAAATGTAATTATGTAAGAGTGGTACATTGCTTATAACTGGCAATAAATATACTTAAATTGAAAAGAAAAAACCTATTGCATTGTTGTTAATTGACTTTCCTAAAAATCATTCTGCAAATCTAGCCATAACTAGTGTAATTATGTGATATGTATTGGCTACGATTTATAGCAAGTCAGAAATAAATGGCAAACGATTAAAGCAACTCATCTCAGAGGTCATCGGTCTCAGTTAAATTGTAAAATCTTCTCTAAGTCACATGACTTACTTCTAATTACAATACCTAATCGTTGACTAGGAAGAAGAATTACTTTTCTGTAATGTGTAGGTCTGGAAACTTAATTTCAAATACTGAAACTATTTTTAACAAATCTTATTCATTTTGCTTTTTAAAAAATATGTATAATACATAATGAAAACAACCCTCCCAAACTAGATAAATATTGTCTGGTTTTGAAAAGGTAGATAATTTTTTCCATTGCAAAGGATAAACAGAAGTATTATTTTAAATCTGTATAAGTGTTTGCAAAATACCAAAACTTTTCCATTGAGGTTTGGTAGGTTGGAGATTCTGCCACACAGGGAAATGCCAAGAGAGCTAGACAGGGACACACAGGTTGAAAAGATATTCAGAGGGGTGAGATCAGAAGTTGGGGTTGAAAGTGCAGCCTGGCAGGTCAATCATTACTTTTGAATTGAGTGATAAATACTAGGACAGAAAGGAAAACTAGAAAAATTTTAGAAAGATGAACTGAACAAAAATGACCAAAATCATGCTGCAATAGCAGATAAACTTTCAGATTGACTTTTCTACAAGTTAAAACTTATTTTTCTGGTTTATCTCATTTGTTTTTTCTTTATAAATTCTCTGGGAAAGATATGACAAATTTTCTTCTTGAAATTCTTTTCTTCTTGCTTGCCTTGTGAACACTTTACACCCATTCCTCAAACAAATATTTGCCAAATCAAAAACCGAGCTCTATGTTTTTTTTTGTTGTTGTGGTGATGAGGGGAGTAAAACAAACTATGTGAAAATGTTTTCCATACCAAACAGAAAAACACAGGGGTATGAATTGTCCTACTCTTGCAAATTTCATTAAATGAAGTTAAAAAATCTTACTAAAGAAAAGACTAAAAGAAAAAATCCAAAATGTTGTTTTGGGCAATAAAGTGGATTGACTTATAGATCATTATGTCGAGCTAAGCCAGGCTCAGAAAGACAAATATCCCATGGGCTCCCTAATATGTAGAGTCTAAAAATAAACCATGTCCGGAAAGTAGAAGAGAGACTATTATTCTACAAGAGGAATGGAGTAGAGGGGGAGAGAGACAGTGTGTAAGAGTGGATAGTAAGGGGATGGATATGATCAAAACACATTATACTTGAAACTCCCCTACATAATGTGAAACTAAGGGGAGGTTGGAGGAGGGAGCACTGCAGGGGATGATTACAGTATCTTATGAGCATGTACAAATCTACCAAAGTTGCATCCATTAGTTGTCTACTCAACATGTATTAATAAAAAATGTGGGGGAAATAAAAGGAATAAGAAAGCCTAAATCACCATCAGACATGACACTGTTGTAGGTAAATTTCAATTGTATCATTTAGTAAACAATTGAAAGGCTAATCAATGCTACACATTTTGATAAAATTTAAAAAATATTATCTGTACCATTGAAATACTGTTTGTTTGTTTCTTTGTATTAGTTAGGGAAAAAACAAGGATTACACACAAGAGCAATGACAAAATCCATAGGAAAGTCTATATGGTATAGTCTCTGAGAATAGAGTTAAAGTTGACTGATATTGGAGCCAACTTTCAATAATCTAAAATAATATTGTTAAGGGAGGAAAGAAGGAAGTATACACAATTTTTACTAAACTTCTTGTACAAGTTAAATCTGGATAATTTTGTAACATATATTATGTCCATTAATCTTAAAAAAACTTAATAACTATACTATGAATTCTAATGTGTGCTGAAAACTTTTCATAATGAATACTTAATTTACATTTTCCAACTCTGCATTCAATGCTTTCACTTTGATATCTTTATGTAAGACATCATTGTGGGAATATTCACAACTTAGAAATCAGTAAAAGCTACAAATCAGGTCTTTCCTACTTCTCTGAGAGCAAAGTTGTTGAATATTTAATAGCAACTATCAATAAGCATTCAGTAGAATTATATACTATTTAGTCTCTAAGTTAATTCTAATCCTACAATTCTACGGTGAATTTAGAACAAATTAGGAAATATTTTGTAAAATTTACTTCCTTATATTAGGTGTATGATTCAGACATTTTTTAATATCTTCAGCACATACACTGGAATTTCTAATTAAGATATTTTTATGTATATTATTAATTTGCACACTGAAAAGGTTTTGTGTTTTTTATAAGGGGCTATATTTCTGCATTTCATAATAAAGGAGCTTTTATGATTAAAATATTGGAATATTACAAATTATTAAGATTGATCTAAAGCTAAGATTTCTTTATGATAGCCTTGGACAATAACTGACCATTTTCTATGTTGGTATTTTGCAGTGAGGCCTACAGTAATAGAAACTGATATTTATGTAAACAGCATTGGACCAGTTGATCCCATAAACATGGTGAGTAAGGAATGATACAAATCCAGAGATCTTGATGATATGCCTTCATGATACAGTGAACACAGGAGTAATTTCTGATAGATCATTCTAAATGAATTTTTAGGTCACTATGATGTGTAATACTCTATATTAGGTATTGGCAATAAGAACTGAAATATCATTTATTTAATAACTGAATTGGTAGCCTGCTATTCTCGTGTAGTGTATTTGATAGGACTATGCTGAGGCATAAATATCACTTGCTCCATCAAAAATGGGTGGCTGAAGAAATCTAGAAAAAAAGGATATTGATAGGCCTAGGGGAAAACAGTGGGTCTGAGATGGAAAGGGACATATTGGCAGAAAAGGCAGCATGCCCAGAGACATAGAGAAATCAAACTTCCTGAAAAGATCCAGGGAAATTTGATGTTAAGAAAATGTAAAGTGCAAGATGAGGAACTGAGGATGAAAGAATTTTTAAGAGCCTTATTTAGGATGGTCTTGCAAGGTATTATAAAGGGAAACAAGTATTGTGTGCTGTATGGATTATGTCTCTTTGGATAACAGAAATGATCAGAAACTTTTCATAAGAGGAATATACGCATTTGCAGGATGTCACTTTTCACAAGATGGATGTAAGGGGCCAAGACTAGGATAAGAGAGACCATTAAGAGGTTTCATTAGTGTGGGCAATAGATCTCCAAGGTTTTACCTAGTATAGTATTTTTGAGCTGGAGACAATCGGGTTGTCATTTTACTATCGTAGGTAAAATGAAAATTGAGCCAGAGAAGACAATAGCACATTTAAGAAATATCAATGAATTTTTCAGAATTTGGTAACTAACTAATTATATACAGGCTGACTCCAAGGTAAAGAGTGAAGAAACCTTATAGATAGTGTCAGGTAAAAGGGCCGAAGACCAAGACCAGACCAGGCCACAACAAGCCTTTATTAGGGGAATGGATCTGCCGGGCTGTCTCTGAACAAAGGAGAGACAAAAGCAATATGGCTGGGGCAGGGAGAGTCTTTTATAGAGACTGGGGTGGGGCTTGTAGGGGCTGAGGCGGGGTTGAGTGAGGTAGTGACTAGGGAATGGAGGAGCCGGTGATGTCACTAGGTGGTAGGAGGTGAGCGAGTATTAGGTTACTCTCTAGGTGGGAACAGGGGCATGCTGGGAAGAAGGGTTTGTTCTTTGGTGGGAGCAACCATCTTGGCATGATGTCACACAGGGGAGGGGGCAAGGCACCATAGGAAGAGGGCAACTACTATACATAATAGCTGCTGAGGTGGTGGGAGACCTATCAGATAGTTGAGCCGTTATTTAAGATATGGAATATAGATGTATGTGTCCTAGATATAGTGGACCCTCAAGTTACAACCAGCATGACATATGAACAAGTTGGGTTAATTAGGTTAATGGGAGATTTATCTGCCTCTTGTTATTTATAGCTTGTACCCAGGTGAACATCCAGATCTCAGCTGTATTGATTTAGTTACAGCCAAACCTTGGGAGCAGATTGAGTTCATAAGTCAAGGGTTCACTGTACTGTTATGGTTTGGATCAAGAATGTCCCCTAGATGGCTCATGTACTCACAAGTGGTGCTTTAGAGGGTGACTGGATCACAAGGGCAGTGTATTCATCAGGGAATTAATCCATGGATGTGTTCAGAGATAAATGTGCTGTTAGGTCCTATGGCCTGGTTGGAGCGGAGACTCTGGGGCATGACCTGGAAAGGTCTATCTCCCTTCTGGGCTCCCTGTTTCTCTCTCTGCTTCCTGATCACCACAGTGTGAGTATCTTTGCTCCTTCCAGATCCTTCCACCATGCCAATATGGTGTGTAAGCCTGGCAGACACTGGCCAAAATAAACCTCTCCTTCAAGTTGCAGGCATCAGGTATTTTGTCCCAGTGACAAGAAAAATGACTAAGAAAGATACTAAGGGCACATTCAGGAGGCACTGGCCGGAGCAATTTGTCTTATATGCCTGCTGTTGAAGGAAGTATTGGGACTGAATATATAGCACAGGAAGGAAAAGAGGCAAGAAGTCTGTAATGTAGTTAAAACTTCAAGAATCTCTGAGATGACCCAAGGGAACATTCAGGTTAAGAAGAGTACAGATATGAGGACCAGATGGTATATAAAATACAGGTGGAAGAAACAGAGGTGCAGAATAGAGGCATAGTCAGGAAAGTCAGACTGGTGGGAGAAACACCAGGAGGAGACATTTTATAATCTTAAGGATTAAAGAGGATGAAGAAGGGGGGAATAATTATGAATTGCAAATATACATAGAATTCAGTAAGAAATAGGCTAGTGCTGGGGATTTAGCTCAGTGGTTCTGGTGCCTGCCTTGCAAGTGCAAAGTCCTAAGTTTGATCCCCAGTACCAAAAAAAAAAAAAAAGAAAGAAAGAAAAAGAAAAAGAGATAGGCTAAATTGGGCCCACTGGCAGTAGCAATTAGAAAGTGTTGGTTTTCTCTGTTAGGTGAATTTGGTGGAATGGTAAATGTAGGAATGGACCATCATCCATCATCAAAATTGTTCCTATGTCCCCACTTCTTCCCTCAGAGCCCCAAATACATGCATGGATCATGTCAATCAGATACTGGTTTGAGGGTGCTGGGAGAAAGTAGGATTGCAGATTTAATTCCTGAACCACTAATTTCAGAAACTTTGTGTAGAAGAGGAAGAGGATGAAGGTAAGAGTATAAGGATAAACAAAATATAGTTAAACAGGAAGAGTAAGTTCTAGCATTCTATAACAGCAGGATAGCTGTAATTCACAGCTTATTATATATTTCATAAAGAATTTGAAGAGGAGATGCATAAGCTAAGTAGCCTGATTTGATTTTTTTCAAATTGTGCACATGTATTAAATAAGAGCAATGCAACCCATGAATATGAACAATTATTATGTGTCACATCAATTAAAAAAAATAAAATAGCATGTGGATAGCAAAGATAGAGAAAATAAGAGAAGAGAGATTATTAGAAAATATCAAGGGAGGTCCATTTAGGATAGAAAATGATGAAGTGTGGCATTTGTGCCTTATCTTTTATACATGGTGTTTTATTACTATTTGAAGGACAGTAATTAATGACAGTAGCATAACCAGAACGCATTATTAAAAAATAGATTATAATGTTCTGCTCCAAACCTTAACAATCCTGTTTCTGTGAGTCAAACTATTAGGGCTCATTTAATGAGCTCAATATTGTGTTATTCAATTAATCTCCTGTGATTTCATCATTGATGTTATTACTCAGCTCTGGTTGCCATAACAAAGTACCAGTGACTGTGAGGCTTAAGAAGTGGATATATATTTTTCACAATTATGGAGACAAGAAGTCCAAAAGCAAAATGCTGGCTGGTTTGGTTTGTTCCTGGGCCTCTCTTGCTGGGTTGCAAATGGTCATCACCTCACTGCCTTCTCACATTCTCTTTCCTTTGTTCTAACTCATTCCTGGCATTGCTTTACCTATCTATATTTTCTCTTCTCCTCACAAGGCAGATTAGATTAGGATATTCCATAAAGGCCTCATTTAAAAGTAATCATTGCTTTAAAAGCCCTGTCTTCAAATACAGTCATATTCTGAGGCATTAGAGCTTCAACATAGGAAGTTTGGTAGTAACACAATTCATCCCCTAAGATATTGAAGGGAATTCTCTACAACTTGCTGATCTTCTTACTTAATTTATTCAGTATTACAAGAGTCAAATCATTTCTTTATTATAGATTTTTATCACTTTCTACATGAAGACTCATTATAATATGCCAATTGCCTGTGTCTGCTTACTCCTATTACAGCCACATTCTGTTTTTCTCTTCCTCAATAGGCTCTTTCTGTGACCAACATTAACTTTCACAGTGTCTGCCCTGATTGCTATAGTGACAGCATTTTGGCTGTACCATAACTGATGTCTTTTTCACCATAGGGAAATGAATATTACCAGCTATGGATAAATTGGTTTTTGAGAGGATGGTGGGATGTCTGCATAGACTGAGCTAGCAGTTGGTCTTAAATAAGAGACTAACACTCAAGGGAGAGTCAGAGCTGAAGTCAAATCTTTCTCAGGAATGTGCAAAATCTCTCCAAGATTGGCCAGAAAAGGGAAGGAAGCTTAATGTAAGAGAGAAGAAAAAAAATGCTATCAGACCTTAGTAACACATATTTAAGGTTCAAAAACAAAGCTAATAAAATAGCAAGATTAGCCAGAAAATAAAGAAAAAACAGTGCCAACAGAAACAAAGAGAAGAAAAAGTTGCAATGAATGTTTTAACATCAGCTCTGCCTAAAACAAATTTCTATTCAACCAGTTGAGTTTTTGAAAGAGAATTTTTTTTTTCTTTTTCATTCTTTCTTTTTTAAAATTTTCTAGTACCGTGGATAGAACTCAGGACCTTATGCTTGTGAAGTAGGCACAGTGCCACTGAGCTAAATCCCCAATACCAAGAAAACATTTTATATACCTGTGGGTGATAATGTTGAATATTTAACACTAAGAAACTATAAAATTTCCTAAGGTAGTACATTACTAAAATGTTAATTTTTATCTTTAGAATAATATGGTATTGTTCAGTTTTTTAGGTGACCAATGCTTAGAGAAAGTAAGCCAATTTGAATATACAGAAAACTCTGCATTTTCCTAAATTGCTTTATTGGGGGGGTGTTGTTTTCAATTCTTCTGTATTTGTAAAATATAAAATGTCATCATTAAAATAAAGAGAAATAGGAATAGGATTCACAGCTGTAATAGTATCCCGGAAACACATTGGCATGAATGGCCACCGGGAGGCTTCAACAATGATCTTCTATAAAAGATTCATGGTAATAAAGATTTAGTTTTCTCACTAGGATGAATTGCACACTTGTAACCTTGGTCAGTGATAGTTCTGCAAATGGTAATTAAGTGAAATTGCTATTGAAACTAGTAATACTAAAACTTATGGGGGGGGAACCTCTGGAACAATTGATAGTGTTTATTAAAGAACTGCATTGTCAAACCAGGGATCAATAAGAAGTTTACTCAGAAGACTGTTTTAACTAAACAATACAAGAAAATTAGAATTCACTTTTCATAAAATGAACAAAATTGCTTTGAATGTAAGTGTAATCAAGCAAGCAAATGACTAATTAAGCAAGAGAGTAGTTGTTTTTTTTTTCTTCCATTAACTATGCACACATTTTAAGTAAGTAGACTAGAAAAAACATTAATATACCAGTTTAATTTTTTTATTTGGCAGTACTGTGGATTGAACCCAGGGTCTCCATATGAGCTACATTCCCAGCCAAATTTTATTTTGTATTCTTGGAGAGACTCCCTAAATTGTCTAGGTGGGACTCGAACTTGCTATCCTCCTGCCTCAGACTTCTAAAGTGCTGGAATTATAGATGTGGGCCACTGAGCTGTTTTTTTATTAAGTGAGACAAAATTTGATTTATTACAAATTAGATGCTTTTACAAATTTGACTACATAAAATAGCACTTCAATACATTTTCAGTGTTACATAAAACACCATTCTACAATAGGAAATATTTTTCTTCTCTTCGTTGCAGTGCTATAAGCCAGTCTTTATGTTCCTATCAAAAATAGGTACTTAATAATTATATATTAAATGAAAAAATGATTCAGTCAATAAATTATTGGAAAAATCAGAGTAATTTGGATAGTTAATTCAATTTTATGTATGTTCTGATTAAATATAGTTAGAATCAGAAATGAAAGCAAGAAAATGTTGATTGAGGTTTTTAGACTGGGCTTACATTTTTTTTAAGCTCTCAACTTTCTAGGTTGGGGAAAAGGACATGTTTTAATTCAATATATTGAGTACATGTGTTTCCATAGCAACTTACCTTCTGACTAGCAAATGCAGACATTCAAAGATTGTAGCACTTCTTCAAGTCAAGATCAGTGAGAGCTCTAGAAAGTTCAACATGTATTTAACCGAAGACTGCATTGCAAATTTTTTATGTACAAATATAGCTAAGTAGAGCATTTCAGATAAGACTTTAACATGAGTTTACTTTTTGTGACTAGTAATCTGTATCTAGTCCAATATGAAGAGATTATCAATACAGGAACTTTGAAAATGAAGGGAAAAAAATAAGCAATTTATAAAAACTGATCAAGAATGAGAAAATCCAGTCACATTTATAGAACTTAATTCATATCATTATAATTGCATGAGTGACATGTCAGGTATAATTCTGAAGCTGCGTATATTTTAACTGCTGAAATTTAGGGTTGCTTTTGGTAATGGAGTTAAGTCTAAAGAACAGGGGTACCAGCTATGAAGAAGATAATTCTGAAAGACCTGAGAAACCCTCTGGGGCTATACAGGGCCAGCAGTACACACAGGATCGTGTATATTTGGTAGTAAATAAATTTACACTGGCCAGTACAGAAATATTTTTTTAAAATAACATTTTTCAGACTACTTTTAACAAAAGAGGAAAATTCAGTTGTTCTCTCTGTAAGGCAAAAGCAAACAACAAAATATGAATAAAAACAAACTTTTATTTATTTTTTATTATTATTTTTGTTATTGATTGAACCCAAGGCTTTTTCAATGAGCTATATCCCCAGACCTTTTATCATTTTTATTTTGATCCAGGTCTATTAAGTACTAAATTGCCTGAGTTGGGCTTGAATTGGCAATCCTCTTACCACACCCTCCTAGAGTGCTGGGATTACAAGTATGTGCCACTATCCCTACCTTAAAAACTGTAAAACAAAAGTATATGGATAGATGCAAAGTCATAATCCTTATTCACTATTAAATGAAAATAAAAGGGTTTCTTCTGGTTTTTTGCATTTAAGTCTAATGGTCAAATATCAGCAATTACATTGGGAGATAGTTACAGTTAAGTAAGCTATTTAAAATGTTGACAACTTACTTTCAAGGTTTTTTTATTTGTCTTACCAGTGTCAATATTATCATAAACTATTTAGATATATAACATTAATTTAAAGAATCTTGAGAAATATTGAGAAAGTGACTGCTTAGATAAATTTTTCTCTGTATATTTATTCTGTCGCAAGGAACTCATTTTTCCAGTATGGTTCATGCAATGGGGTTCTAATATTCTATATGTCGACCCTCCACTCACCCCCACACACAAATCCTTCCCTTCCTCCTCTTCTTCCTTCTTCTTTTCCCTTCCCTTCTTTCTGTTCCTGATGCTTCTACATTTAAGGTGACAAAGCCTTAGGCGGAGCTTCTACATAGGAAAGGACATTTTTACTTATTGTATAATATTAACAGAAGACAGTCACTCTGTACCAGTTACAATAACTTCAGGACTTATGAACAAGAAAAACAGCAGAAAACAAGTTTCTTTGTTTCATCTACATATACAATATTTTAAGACCTGCTATCATATTTTTACTTTTTTTACTTCTTCATTTTCTATTTGATTTTCTTTTGTACCTGGATGATATAAAATTTATTTTTTACAGATCTTATTTTAAAACAATATAATATTTAGTTCTTTTTTATTGAAAAGTATCAGTGATACAATACTAAAAATGAATGTTTTTCATCTCTGCTTTGATCCAATATCTCATTTGTACCATAAATATGAAATTAAAGTTCTTTGCATTTGTAAAGTAAATAAATGTTTAAATACCCAAATTTGTAAAAAATTTAATTTTTATTTAAATAAACATTTCATTTTTAGTTTGTATTTTTATATGTTTGCTGTATTTTTTGCCATTTGCATAATTGCTGCATTGGCTTCTGAGTTAGAAAAGATAAAGTCACCTTCTTTCAGAGAAGCATAAAATCTAGCAGAGATGATGCTTTAAAAATGTAAACTATGCTAATATAAAAAGGGAAATGGTCAGGAAAAAGATCTATGCATGCAACCGTACAGATTTTAAATTATAAATGGTGATCCTGATGTTATTTATTTATTTACTTTTTTTGGTACCGGGGATCGAACTCTGGTCCTTGTTTTTGCAGGACAGGCAGTGGAACCACTGAACTAAATCCCCGGCCCCCTGATGTTATTTATTTCTAAAACAGAATTTTAGAAAAGTAGTATTTTTCTCTATAATAAAAGTAATATACATTCAATATAGGAAAAATAGAAATTTAATTAATTAAAAAAAATAAAAATATTCTGATATAACCAGGGGTTACCATTGTTATTACCATCTTAAGCAACTGTATATACATAGATAACACTCTGTATTGTTTTATAAAACTGCATTTTCTTATTAATATGTTATATCACTTAATTTCTTTTTAAAGAATTAAGGGTTGCATAACATTAGGGTTTGTTTTTGTACAATATATTTAGTAATCATTATATGACATTTGTATGTTTTCAAATTATTGTGACTGAGTAACGTCATTAAATATTTTAGCCACCAATAATTTTTTCCATAGAATATAAAAACACACCTGAAACCTATGATAAATTTTGGTCAAGTTTTAGAGTTGTCTGTTTTGTAACAATATTCAAGATAGTCATGAATAATTTGTTATTTTTAATCTTTTATGGCTTGGTGGGTATGAGAGGTTGTAGCATGATAATTCTGGTCTCAGGCTAGATTTGAGGGGAGAAGTTTGGGCATATTCACCAGTTTGTTGCCACCCATTGACTTTCATACAAGTACAGTAGTCAAAACTTGGGTTTAGCCTTGTTTTTAGCCTTGCTGCTCCAAGTTACTATTTCATTTGTTGTAATTTTAGTCAATTCGTGTGTTCTTATTATTTCTCTTTTTTGATCCCTTTGTTTAAAGATGAATTACTTGAATTTTGAAGTAATTATCAAAAGCTTTCCATGCTGAACTCAAAGTTATGAAGTATCATTTTGATGGTTTTATTTTTTTATATAAAATTTATTTATAGATGAGTAACAAGTTACTATTTTACTAATAATATAAAATACAACAAAATAATTAATATCTATAAAAAGAAGCTTAGCATATACACTGGTATTTCAGCATGGTCTAAGACAACATCTGGCAATTAGTATTTTGTCATAGGACATTACAGGCTAAAGTTACATAGAGTTCCATGTAGTAATTGAATGTTATAGACCTATATTCCATTAAATGTGCAGGCATACTCATATATTCTCTTATAATGTTTAACTTAGCTATTATTTGGAGAGGGTAGCCTACAGGATTCAGTTTTAAGAGTAGTGGTCAAATTTTCCCATTTATGGATATTAACTCTAACATATGTTTGAATGTCTTAAAATTCTCCAATTAGATTTCAACTACTTTGTATGGTAAAGACTTTCTTTTTTTCTCTTTCTCTCCTTTTTCTCCCTTCTCCCACTGCTCCTCCTCCTAAATGAGTTTCTTTCTCTCTTTCTCTCTCTCCCCCTTGTTTTGTTTTTTAATTCTCAATCCTGGGAATTGAACTCAGTGCCTTGGCCCTGAGCTATACCCCACCCCATTTTAAAATTAAAATTTTTATTATGGGACAGGATCTTTGTAAGTAGATAAGTTGTCCAAGTTAGACTCTTAACATTTTATTCACCTGCCTCAACCTTTCAAAGTACTAGGATTATAGATATATTCCACAATGCCTAGCTTCATCTTTTATTTATTTTTTTTTTATCAAAAGCCTAGAAGATATAAAACCTTGGGAAAGGTATGGGATCCTAAATCAAAGTTTTTTTAAACATTCATAACCTCAAAATATATTTAAGAAAAAGATTCAACTTCTCAGAAACCACTCCAATTGTTTCTTATTTGGGAATCCTGACCAGGGTGCTGTAATTAAAATTTTGAAAATCCTTTCCATAAATTCTAATCAATTAGGTTTGGCAGCCACTAGCTTAAACCATATCACTATAAACTTGGAAGTATTAGGTAGGATTAAAGAATATAACAATAATCGCTTCTCTGCCTTTTGGCCAACATCAAGTGTAAGAATATAACAATAGAAGGTAAGTATTTTTATGAGGAAGCATCATTGGAAGACACCGTATTATTCCTAGCCTTTATCTGTGTTTAGAGTTAGAGCACTGGTTAGCAAGCTAATTTCCAAAACTCCATAATGTTCTGATGATCGTGGATCCATAGAGTTTGGGAAGATAATAGTGATGATCTTGCCTTGTGCCCATATTTAGCCAATAAAAGCACATAAGCAACATGGTCAGCACCATAGTCTGGTAACTTACAGAGTCAGAAATTTGACATGATTTCCTTTCTCCATCAAATTCTTGTGCTTTACATTGTATTTAACTCAGCCCTACATGATTTATATATATTCAGTGATAGTATCATTATCTAAAGATTATTTAAAATTATGTATATAACTAAAAGATGCTGCTTTATCCCTTATTCAGTGTGTCATTTTTATGTCTACAAGTGCAAATGTTTCTAACAACTTATAATATTTTAAGATCTTGCAGTAGCAATGGATTTGAATTGTCATCAATTGCTCTGCACTTTTATTAAAATGTGAAATAAAACTTCAAGTGTCTTTACTTCTGACATTACAATGGAAATTGCGAAAAAATGGAGTAATATAAACTGTGTAAATTATATCAAGTCTTGGAAAGTCTAGAATTACCCAGCTTTGTGATACAACAATAAGAAATGAACTATGATTCTCAGATAAATGGAGGAAGCAAGTGCTTCCAACATCGGTACAAACAGTGCTCTTCCAGCAACATACTGATTTATAGTGTTGGAAAGTTCTTCATTTTTTCCACTGAGAATCTGAATAGTGATAAGAATTCCACAAATTAGTAATAATATATAATGAGTTAATTTAACTATATTTAAAATTTGTCAAATTAATAGTAATACTTTTAGTAAGAATTGTTTCATTATAAGTCAATGTTGAATTTCACAAGGATATAGAATGTTTAAAGTAGGTTTAAAATATATGATGAGTACATTTATTTTACCCAGTTATTGTTGCACACCTAAAACTAGTATTTTCATGGAATCCCTCTGAATAATTCTTTTTTTTTTTTTTTCTTTTTTTTTGGTACCAGGGATTGAACTCGGGTCCTTGCTCTTGCAAGGCAGGCAACGGAACCACTGAGCTAAATCCCTGGCCCATCCTCTGAATACTTCTTATGTATTCAATATAGACCACTTCTTTCTAGATTGCATACATATAGACAAAACTCAAAGTACAGAGTAAAAACTAAAGACATAAAACCAAACACTTATAAAAATGTATTTTTAATATATTTCTTCAATTCAGTTGGGCAATATGAAGCAAACTTCACTGAGGTATAGTAAGAAATGGGACAAGATGAAAATAGTATACATTTATGTAGAAAATATGAGAGTGGGGAATATATTTTTTCCTACACAAAAATTACTCATTTTCTCATTTCTAACAATGAATCACAGGGATAATTTTGTTCAAATCTTTCTGAATCTATGAATGATCTTTCCTCTCATTATAGCCCTGTGATGGTGCATTTTAATGTGTCACCTTGGTGATACCCACACATTTGGCCAATCATTAATCTAGATGTGTCTTTGATGATATTTTTTTGGATGTGATTAACATGCAAATTAGTAGTTTCTGAAAAAAGCCAATTACTCCCTATAATGTAGGTGGGCCTCATTTAATCACATGGACACTTACAAGAAAAGCTGGTACCCCTTGAGGAAGAAGGGCTTCTGTGTCTAGAAAGCCTATTGCTTGAAGACAGAAATACCACCTCTTCCTTGGCTCACCAGTTACCTGCCTGCTCTTAGGACTTTGAAGTTGTCAGCATGCATAATATCACATAAGCCAATTCCTCAAAATAGACCTGTCAACTCTCTCACACATTCATCCATCTAGGTTATTGACTGTGTTTTTCTGGAGGACCTTGACTAATACAAAGCTTTAAAGGTAGCTCCTCTCAGGTCTCAGAGTGCTTATTGTTGTATACATCTGGAAGCTGACTTTACCCTCTTCATTATGTCATAACCACCTTATTTCTCTATCATTTCCAGAGCTTAGCTGTTGTATAGTCATACTAAATTCAGTATTTTACCTTTTGAGATTATAAATAGAATATCAAGGATAGAAACAGAATAAGATGTGTGATTAGCATGATGCAGAAAACAAAGTAATAGGACTTTTAGCTTATACTTCTCATTTCAGCAAAACAATGGCTTAGAACTATTTCAGGTTCCAAGGTCAGATATTGGAAATTGGTAATTCTAGGTAAATCTGAAAATACTTCGTGTCATCTACAGATAATGATAATTATTTATTTCTTTTCTATACATATCCTGTTTATTTCCTTTTCTTCCTTTATTGATTTTGCTAATGTTTTGAGTACTATGTTGAAGATGAGTGGTTATAGTAGATATCTTTGGCTTGTTCCTGATTTTAAATAAAAAAAATCTTTCAATTTTCACCGTTTAATACATATATTTTTGCTAGTAGGTTTTTCATAAGTGGCTTTTATTGGATTGAGATAAAGTCCTTCTATATCTCATTTCTTCAGTATTTTTATCATAAAAGGATGTTGGATTTTGTCCAAAGCTTTTTTTGTGTCTATTGAGATGCTCAGGTGATTTTTGTCCTTGCTTCTGTTTATGTGATGTATTACATTTATGGATTTGCAAATGCTGAGCTATCTTTGCATCTCTGGATGAAGCCTACTTGGTTGACTTTTTGAGGATTTATTGAAGTCTGTTTGCACATATATATTTGAGTATTTTTTGTAATCTGTATCTATTGTTCTCTTTTGATCTCTATTAAACAGATTGGTCCATAATTCTCTCTCTGTCTCTGACTCTCTTGCTCTCTCTCTCTCTCTGTCTCTCACTCTCTTTTGGATTTTTCTCTGATATTGGAATCAGGGTAATGCTAGCTTCAGGAATGACTCTGGCAGTATTCTTTCCCTTTCAATTTCATTAAACAGCTTGAGCAGTACTGCTATTAAATCTTCCCTGAAGTTTTTGCACAATTTAGCAGTGAATCCATCCAGACTTGGGATTTTCTTCATTGTTAGCTTTTTAATTACTGTGTCAATTTATTGACTTTATTGGATTATTCAGGGGTTTTTGTTTCAATTTTTATAATTCATGTGTATCTGGGGATATACCTATGTCTTCTGAATTTTACAATTTATTGGCATACAGGTTTTCAAAGTAGTTGTTAGTAATCTTTTTAATTTCAGCAGTGTCCAGTGTGATTTCACTTCTAGTTGCAATAATTTGGATCTTTACTCTCCTTATTTTGGTTAGATTGGCTAAGGGTTTGCCTATTTTGTTTATTCTTTCAAAGAACAAAGATTTGTTGATTTTTAAAATCTCAATGTCATTGATTTTTTTGTTCTGATCTTTACAATTTCCTTCCTTGTAGGAGCTTTAAGTTTGGATATTTTTTGAATCTCTTTCAGTGTATTACTTCATGCTTCACTAATTTAAGCAGCTGACACAACTTCATTTCTTAACTTATTTATTTTAAAAATATAATAATTCCAAATTTTTAAAATTTATTTTGATATTCTCATGAAGCTGATACATTTTATTAAGTGAGCAAATGGAGCTGATATCTATAAATTTTACAATAAGGCTCCTTGTTCTATAGGTGACCTACATTTTACTCTGTAACTTTATTATCTGACTTCTAACCATAACTTAGCCTATCATTCAGTCTTGTCCATGCGATTAGATATTTTGGGGAAAGATTAATGACAAGGTGAGATGAGTTAATCAGAATCAGCCAAATTTCATGAGCAACTGGTTAGATTGATCTTGAATTTTGTTTAAAATTTTCTCCATTTACTAGAAAGACTTTAATATTGAGTAAACTAATACTTTAAATGTGAGTTATAGAACAGAGTTACAAAATAGACATTGTAATAAACTGGCAATATACACTTTCAACATTTATGGTTTCATTTCATTAAATCAAGATAGCAGACATTTTCATATTTACACATTAATGCTATTTTTCCCAGTTACCTTGCAAATAAATAGAGCGAAGTTGATAAAGTACAATGGATCTCAGTTTATAAATTTGCTGTTTTATCTCAAAACGCTATCTTAGAAGTTTTTGTGTTTTTCTGAGTGAATAAAAGCCTGATTTCATATTTTCTTTACTTATTTATTATGCATATGATCACAACCTCTAAATAGGAGTATGAAATATGAAAACATAATTTGATCATTTTCTGGGTATTATACAAATATGGAGTAAACAAAATGGGATTTTTAAATTAATTATTAAATGACCCAACTGTAATGAACTCCTTATCCCATAGAAGCATTTAGTAAGGATTAGCTATTTAAAAGGCTCTGGAGTATTAACCTCTGTAAGGTTAATTAGAGTATTAATCCTCTTCCAGAAAGATGGATTATCTAAACATATATTCATCATCTTTGTGGACACTTCTTAGTAGAAAACTTTTCATCTGTTGTTTTCTCAGTTTTTTTTTATTAGTACATACTTTTAATACATTTACTACTTTTAATCTCATTCTTTGTGGCGTGGTGCATGTACGTAATACATCATAATTCCCTTTTTCATCCTCTTTCCTTCCTCTTCTGCCTCTCTCCATCTCTTGGTCTCCTTCCCATTTGGAAAACATCTGTCTCCCTACTTCCTATTACCTATTTTTTATTTTGTTCTTCATATTTTGAGTTTCTTATCCAAGAGAAACCATATGATCTTTAACCTGTGTGTTTGATTTATTTCATTTAATAGTATGGTCTCAAGGTGCATCCATTTTACTATGAAAGACTCTAGTTTATCCTTTCTTATGGCAATATAGTATTCCACTGTGTATAAATACCACATTTGCATCCATTTTTCTGTTGATGAACATATATATGCTGTTTCTAAGATTTAGCTATTGTGACATATGCTGCTATAAACCTGAGTACGCATGTATGCATGTATCACACAGCTGCTTATGAAACTCCACCCATACACAATTTTCAAATGGCACCTCTAATGTCCTGTTAATTTGGAATACTGCTAGTAGGTACAGTTACTGAATAGCATGAGCTTCTCTCTACCAGCCAGTGTTGGATATATGTCAAGGCATAATCCTGGTTGGTATCTTAATCAGTTTCTGCAGTTTGATCTCATCCAAAAATATGACATAATTCCTCCAAATAGTGTTGACTAAATACTCTTTCAGGGTTTACCATGGTGTGAGAATGAGCCCTCTCTCTACACTTACTATGTGTTATGGTTTATAAGTAGACCTTCCCCCAAAGCCTCATGTGCTCATAGATGGGGGTTTCAGGAGGTGATGGCATGATGGGAGCATGCTACTCAGTTTATAACTAAATGTAGTATTGAGAGATGGCTCCTGGTCACAGGAGAAGGATCACTGTGGACCATGGCTCAGAAGGGATATCTCTCCCTTCCAGGCTCCTCCTTTGGTGCCCTCTGCTTTTCTGCCATCATGACAGGAGCAGCTTTTCCTCTATTATGTCTCTCTCCCATGGCCATGCTATTTTTTCTTGGGAGCCAGCTGATCTTGGACTGAAACATAAGCCAAAATAAATCTCTCCTCCTTTAAGTTTTGAGTGTCAGTTATTTTGTTCCAGCGATGATGAAAGTGACTATGACACTATCAAAACTCAAAACCATGTCATTAGCATGATTTTACTATTAGTCTATGAATAGTCATTTGTGTCATGTGAAGAGGCTACTTGAATAAGTCATAATTGATTTAAAAATTTATAAAGACATCTGACTGGACAAGGAGGCTAGAATGGAGATTAAATGTAACCTTAGTCCAGGAGTTTTCCAGGAGGCTCAAGAAGTTTTATCAGTCAAATTGCCTATGGGATTCATTGGCCCTACTAAATGCACGCCCATATTATGTACCACTGCTCTCATATTACCCAATAAAATGTTTGGTCATCTGCAGCAGACATATGCTTCATTACTAATATTATGGAATGTGTTTGCAATCTGTCTCAGCTAGAGTTAGAAAGAGTGCATCAGCAAGGTTATGGATGTGGAATTTAAAAGGCTTATTGGTTGCAAAATTATTTTTGGCACAGTCTGATTGTGTGCCTCCCATATCAAAATCCAAGAAACAAAATCATAATTATTTCTTTCACCAAGTTACTTGAACATGGCAGCTAGTACTACATGAAAATTCAGGTACTTTTGTGCACAAGGACTTCATGTCTTCAGATTCATGGAAAACAACTATTGGCATATAATAGGTGACAAGTGTATGAGTAGATAACTGAATAATCACACAGTGAATCATTACATGGAGAGATAATGCATAATACACACATATACTATATATATGTTCATATATATGTACTGAATATATTAAATCCCATATCAAACATTCATCTCATATTCAATTGTGTAATATCTGGAGCCATATTGGCTTTTAAATAATACCATATATGTGCTCTTCCAAAATTGCAACATTGCTTTTTAATAATGGTAAAATGAAGCATTCCTATTACTTTATTTGTTTATTTCAGCTAAACTAAGTAGGTATTCTGTCTTCAAACCATGATTTGATCTAAATTCCTTAATAATTTGATTCCTCATCCTGTATTTTTCTCCCTGGCATATTTTTTCATTCATTAATAAGCTCCCAATGATGCTTTCATTTTTTATGTTAAATGTTTCTCTTCAGGTACAATTACAAATATCAAGTCAACTGAAAATAACCAATCCCTTCCACCAATAACACATTTAATAACTCATAGTTTTCAATTTGTTTTTCTTCCTCTTTTAATTTCAAAGTTGTATGTTTGTGCACACACACACAAACACATTCACACACTCACACACATGCCTCTCTAGGGCACTTGTGGTTGCTGAATTCTTATTCATTATGTTTTTCAAATAATGTTTAATACTTATTTGTCAGGTTACAAAGATAGTTAATACCTAATTGCATCCTCCTGAAAGTTCTCTCATAATCATTCAACTTTCTATTTATAGTTACCTGCTGATTGTGGAGAAAGTCTTTGCTCCTGTCTTAGAACTTACCAGTCCTCACATTGAGCACCACTATTTGTATTTATATTATAGCTGGGCTACAGATTCAGCCATGCAGTGGATGTTTCCATATTAACTGTTTATTTTTTTTCTTAAATTCTTTTATTGGTACATTTTAGGTAAATGGTACATTTACATTTATCATTGGGTACTTGTACTTGTACATGATGTATCTTGATTCTTATTTTTTCCCCATTCCCTGTCCTCCCTTCATCCCCTCCACCCTTCCCTATTTACAAAGACTTTGTTTCCATTTTTTTTCTCATAATTTTTCCTTTTCCTTCTTTCCTTTCCCCTACCCCTCCCATTTTCCCTTTCTTTGCCCCTTTTCTTCCTATTTCACATTATCAATTATTTGTTTAAATCATTTTAATCCTTATTTACACTTTCAGAGTCTCACACAGAGAAATGATTCAGTATTTATACATGTGTGTCCTATTTATTTCACTTAAGAGTATGGCCTCAATGTGCATCCATTTAGCTATAAATGTCTCTAGTTTCTCATTCTTTATGGGTGAGTAGTACTCCATTTTACTAAAAAACCACATCTTCTTTATCCAGATTCCAGTTGATGGGCACTTGGGCTGTTCCCAAGCTTTAGCTATTACAAACTGTGCCGCTGTAAACATGGGTGCACATATATCGCTGTGGTATGATTCTTTTAATTCTTTTGGGTAGATAACCAGCAGGGGAACAGCTGGGTCAAATGGGACCTCTATCAACTGATTATTAACTGTGGGATATGCAGAGAATTATTTTACTTTTCTATTACCAAATAAATGTTAATATAGCATTATATATTTAATATTTCACAGGATTTAAAAAATATATAGTGATGTGATACATGCAAAACTTTTTTTTCTAGTACTGGGGACTGAACCCAGGGCCTTCACATTGACCTGCATCACCAGCTGTTTTTTCTTTATGTTTTCATTTTGATAAAGAGTGTTTCTGAGTTTCTAAGTTCCCCAGACTGGGCTCAGACTTGCAGTCCTCTTGCCTCCACTCCCTCGAGTGCAGGACTACAGGCTGTACCACCATGCCTGGCTTCAAAATCTTAACATAGTGTTTGGCGTGTTATAATTTCTCAATATTGTGGTGGCTTTAAAAAATTTAAAACAAATGGAGATAAATAATTAAAATCAATCTTTCAGATTAAGGGCAGTGTAAAGACTTCTAGGTAATTTGTTGAAAATTTGTGTCTTGGTTTTATATTCATTTGTGATTTTTTTGTCACTTCAGCATATTTTAAATGTCACAAAAATTGGTATCATTGTCAACATTAAGATAATTTGCTTTTATCATATTGGCTATATCTCACATCTTATAAAACCTTGAGTATGACTTACAAAACAGAAGGGACTAGAGTCATACCAGGCAACTGAAATTACTGCAAATTTTGAATTGTATTTTCAGTAACTCAGGAAATAATTAAAAAGAAGAGTTAAGACAATGACATTTTTTTCCTCCAGAAAGACTGAGTGTAAGCGCTATTTACTTATGGAAATTTTATTATATAAAAATTAAATCTTCTAAGGAAAATATAAAAATAGTGGTTTTACTAAAATTAATTACTCTTTGAATCTTTTAGGAATACACAATAGATATAATTTTTGCCCAAACCTGGTTCGACAGTCGACTGAAATTCAATAGTACTATGAAGGTGCTTATGCTTAATAGTAATATGGTTGGAAAAATTTGGATTCCTGACACTTTCTTCAGAAACTCAAGAAAATCAGATGCACACTGGATAACAACTCCTAATCGTCTGCTGCGAATTTGGAATAACGGACGAGTTCTTTACACCCTAAGGTAATACTGCTCTATAAATTTATAGTTGCTCTAATTTATTTATACTAACACATGACTAGCTTGTAAAGTTTTCTTCCTCAAACTTGCAATGCAGGAAATATGGTATTCCTTTCCTTTGCTAAAATCCAAATGGTGAAATATTCTGGCAATACTTTTAAAAACTCAGTTACTACTATATAAAAAGTTCTGGAGCTAAAGAAAAAAAACCTCCCAGTTTTAAGTTATTTTTCTAGATGGAAAATAGGTTGTTACATGATCACTAATGTTTTTAAATCTATAATGTAACTCACTGAGATTTTTCTCTACGAGCTCATCCTGTTACAGAATTTTATAATCAGATTATCAAGAACGGACTATAAAACTTCCCTCAAAATGGACTGATGTATAAAGTTCAAATGTATTTAATTCATTTCCTTCAACATATTGTACCTGTATATTAAGAATCATTTCATTCTTAGAAAATATTAGCAAACTTACTAATGTAAAATGTATTCATCTTGCACATGTATGCACATGTGCATGTGAATGTGTATGTTTGCAGAGATTCTAAAATATGAATTTTGAAATGTTAAATCCAGAGATCATACTGGAACATATACAGAGATAACTGAATTTTTTAGAGAGCAAAAATTTTAGAATTTTCCAAGTTAGAATTATTAATGCTATAATATTACAATTCGAGATCTTGACTTTAGTATCATTACTATATTCTAATATATCATACTTTGTTATTGTAGGCCAAATCATATTTTAAAATTAAGCAAGATATTTTTAATGATTAAAACCATTTCTTTATTCAATATTTATTTTTCCATCTACATAGGTTGACAATTAATGCAGAATGTTATCTTCAGCTCCATAACTTTCCTATGGATGAGCACTCCTGTCCACTGGAATTTTCAAGCTGTAAGTAATAAAATAATTAATGATTTCACATAATTTTAGGCTTAAACACTATTTCTTTAAAAATGTAAAATAAAATGGAGTAAACACAATTTTCAAAAAGTATAGATATGCTAGGTAAAATTTGTTAGGTAAAATAATTATAAATATTGCATTTGTTTCACTAATATTGCATATAAAAGTAAGAGAATAATTTCATTACAACCCAAATTTTAAAAGTCAATGTCATGAGATGGAGAGTTGCTAAGTATCTGGTTCCCATGTCTCTGTGTATTCCCATCACACACTATCTACTCTGAAATTAGAATGAATATGAAATATGAAAAACGCAGTATAGAGCCCCACAGAATAAAAGAAAATAAGAGAAAAGGAAATATAAGTTCTTAAGTAAATTATCAGAGAAGACAGTTATTTTATTTCATTACTGATAAGAGATCAAGGTGCAAAGGGGAAGGAGATGTGGGAGGGGTAGAGGGGAAAGGAAAGACGGGAATGGAATTAACATGAGAAAATGAAAAATGGAAACAAAGTCTTTGTAAATAGAGAGGAGTGGAGGGGTTGAAGGGAGGGAAGGGGAATGGGGAAAAAATAAGAATCAAGATGTATTATGTAAAGGTACAAATCTCCAATGATGAATGTCATTATATTGTATACCTAAAATGTACCAATAAAATTACTTAAAAGAAAGAGATCATGTAAAATTATATACTGTTTGGGAAATAAAGTTAATTAATGAACTCTCTGTAATATGTAGACCAACCATTTCACAGCCACCTGCTCCAGGATACAGTTAGCCTAACTACGGATGGGGGCATAGGTCAAACTTGTTAAAAGTGCTCTCATGACAAACTGTAATTTTCTCTTTCCTGTAAAGTGAAATTTAAGTCAACCCCATGTCTTTGTTAAATATATTTTTTTGGGAGTACCAGGGATTGAACTCAGGCCAGGCAGGTGCCCTGACGCTGAGCTACATCCTTGGCCCTAAACACATTTTTTAACAGTGCTAAGCTTAGAAGTTTATTTCTGACAAGATCAAAGTAAACGTAAGCTAAGATATTTCAAATATCATGGTTATGCTCCAGTTTTGAATTCTGAGAAGCAGTATCATTGGAATTGCACATATCATAACTGGTTCTAACAAGGCAAAGTGACAGCGCCCGCCTGCTGCCACTTGAACACTGTTTCTCGGGTCCGTGCTCATGCGCATCTCACAAAAGGTTTATAAACTGTGGTGGTGGGAAAAAATTTTGTATTAAAACGAAGCCTGTCTTTCATGTGTTGATTTTGACTTGAATTGCCCATTTTCTAAAATTAAAATCTTTGCCTACCTGCAAATCTTTTCACACAGTATCATTTAAGCTTTTGTTTGTATTATTTTTACTGATTCACAGCTTAGTTATATTCAGCTTTTCTTTATAAGACTTGCCATCAATGTGCATGTTTGTGTTTTCCAGAAAAAAGGTATATTTGGAGGGAAGCAATAAAATAAAATAAAATCTTTCACGGTAAAAAAAGAGAAATAATTAAAAATTTCATATTATTATATTTCCAAAAATATACAGATGATTACAAATAGACAAATATTTTTAACCCCCAAATCCATCTAACAATTGGAAACCTGAAACAAAAGACAGATACATAGGGTCACATGAAAAATGCACACAACACAAGCCACTAAATGCACCAAGAAAAGTTGCCTCTGAAATCAGCATACCAGCATGAAATAAACGTTACAGGATTATTCTTTAAACTGTATATACATATTTCATTCAGTATTTTTTCTATTTGGCATATTTTATAATAACAAACAAAGGAATTTTCAAGACCTTGTCATTGTGTAATGTTGTTATTGTAACAATATCTGATTTGGATCCTGCAAATCTACATATTATTCTTTTAAATTTTCCTATAGATGGATACCCTAAAAATGAAATTGAATATAAATGGAAAAAGCCTTCTGTAGAAGTGGCTGATCCTAAATACTGGAGATTATATCAATTTGCATTTGTGGGTTTAAGAAACTCAACTGAAATTGCTCACACAATCTCTGGTAAGGAGACTATATGCACCAGTGAATTGTGCTAGCACTAAATGGCATTGCTATTTAAATGTATGGGTTAGAATATATATTTTCTAACCAAAATAAACCATATTCTTTTTCTTTCAGGGGATTATGTTATCATGACAATTTTTTTTGACCTGAGCAGACGAATGGGATACTTCACTATTCAGACCTACATTCCATGTATTCTAACAGTTGTTCTTTCTTGGGTGTCTTTTTGGATCAATAAAGATGCAGTACCTGCGAGAACATCACTGGGTATAATATCTAATGTTTTGCTATAATAGCATAGGAGTTAAAAACTTTAGTGCAATTAAAGTTTATAGATGTATATATTAGAAATATTCCAGCAAGTTTGCACAGAAACTAATGGAATATATATATATATATATATATATATATGTAATGAAATATATACTAATGGAATATATATATATGTACTAGTGTAACAAGAACTTAAAATTTCAGAAAATTCCTTATATTTATCAGTACTTTTAATTGATTTTCAAGGTTTAATTTAGATATTAGCTGAATGACTAATAATTACATTCACTTCCCGGCGTGTGTTTTGATGGTTTTGAAATCCTTTGGTCTTACAATGCTGCTAATGAACAATCAACTGTTCCAAAGGGTAGGTCTCTGAAAAGAACAGGAAGCTCCCTTGCTTCTGTGATATATAAAATGTGTAATTAATCCAAATGTATCTGACAGTTGTATGTAAAATAACACTGATTAAAAATATAATTTATAATTCATCCTCAATAAAATGGATTTTTGTTCTCTTCCTGTAGCAATATATTTAAATAATAATATCCTATAAGAAAAAAAGTAGTTAATTACTACACATGAGGCATTGAAGGGAGGGGAAGGGATGCAGAAAAAATAAGAACCAAAATATATCATGTAAAGGTAAAATTCCCAATGATGAATGTCATCATATTTTATACCTAAAATGTACCAATAAACTTAATGGGGAAAAAAACTGAAAGAAAGAAGCAGGAATAAAAAGACAATGATAACTTTCATTTGCATGTTGATACACAGAAAACTTGTTAATCATCTGATTCATTTCCAAGATCAGTGCAGGACATGAATAACACCACTGTCATTTGTGCCTTTAAAGTTATAGTTTAGAAATTTTCTATTTCTAACATTGAAGAGTTTTCCATCTGGTTCCTATGATATCTGGTAAATAATTACACTAATAAATAAATCTTAAATCACGTGAAGTGGCAGCAATAAATCTACAGCATTTTACTGTATACTTGGACATGCAGTTTTCTTTGGAGTTTAAGGATTTGAACAAGGAAAACCAAGAAGGAAATAACGATGATATCTGAAGTGATATTATATTATCCATTTAATATCATAAATGTTGACTTACTATCATAGTTACAGAGATATTTTAATAGGAAATTCATCATGTTCCCAAGCTAGCCACTCTGATATTAATTATTAAATTTAAGAAGAGAATTCTGAAAGCTGAAATCTACTGCAGTTTTTCTTGCCTCATAAAACAGATATGTAATAGTGTTTTAATAAACTGAAATTAAATGCAAGCATTGATAACAGAATCAAAACACACAGTAATTGCAAGAATTTTCCTGTAAGGATGGGACATAATTAAGAAACCAAAAATAGTTTTATAAATCTTGCTCTGTCTTCTGAGAATGTTGAGATTTAATGTTTTCCTCAAAAATGTGTGGAAGTCGAAGAAAATGGGAGACTTGCATTCATTTGCTATATATAAAAACATTAAAATATAGCTTTGATTGCAAAATAATTAAAGTAAAAACTGTCAAGAATAATGGAAAAACCTGTAACCATAATTGGACTTTTTAACATCCCTTTCTCATTCCCTGTTACAACTACAAGAAAAAAATGTCATTCAAAATGTAGAAAATCTGAATGAAATTATCAACTACTTGAACTGATTGGTATTTACTGAACACCACACAGTGTACATAACATTTTCAACTGCATGTTGAACATCAACCAAGATTTCAATAAAATTTAAATGACTAAGATATTGGATATATTTTCTGATGAAAATGAAAGTAAAAGTTAATAGAAATAACTAATAATGGTCTCAAATATTTTGAAATAAAAATGATCTTTTAGATAACTTTTGGGTGAATAAGAAATAGGAATTTAGCATCGTAAACTAAATTTTAATAAGAATTTAACATATAAATTCAGCTAATGCACTATTTAGAAAATTATATCTTTAAATTAGCAATATTAAAAAGGAAGATCTAAATTCATTAACTAAGTATCTAAGAGGAAAAAACTAAATTAAATCATTTTTGTATATTTGTCATAATAAATATTATTGTGTAGGTTTTTTCCATGAGAGGAGTTAAGAGCTTTCTTTAAGCTAATAAGTGGAGAAGTGAGAGATTAAATTTACCTAAAGCAGTTTGTCTCTTTGATTCCAAGTGCATTGAACATGTTTCTTTGTTTCTTGTTTTAAATCTTAATAACTCATGAGACTAAAAAGACAGGTATGTGAGAGGAACTGTTAGGGCATATTTCAATGGACTCTTAAGGGAAAGTCATGGCTACTGCCCTCACCATACCAAAGATGCTGCTGCTGCATCTCTTTCTAATTTTCCTTTCATTGTAGAAGTCACTATTCTATATGTATTTGCCAAATTAAGAAGCATTCAGCATTATATTTAGTACTTTTAAGAGAGTAATTCTATTTATAAGATACTTTTTTTGAGGTAAAGAAAGACAATGATGGCAATTTAATAAGAAGAGATAACAAGCGCCTCTGTGATTTAGGTGACCTAAGATTAATAGTGATAAGGACCCAAGATGGCCAATAGATAAAGACAAACACTCATTTTCAAAAATATACACACAGGGTGGGGCTCCTAGGCATATCTCTATTACATGTGCTGAAGTCTTATACATATAAATATTTACTCAGTGTTTTTGAAATATTCCCTTCCACGATTGTAGTCTTCACTTACATTTTGAGGTAAAAATAGATTCCAGTTGTCATGTAAGAAAACACTATGCTTTAAATATGTATAGCAGAAGATCGCCAATCACTTGTGCTTCAGTTTTATCAAAAGGCAGTTATTTCTCCTGTGCAAGTTCAGAGATATCTACCAAAATGATAAGGGACATTGTAGTATGAGGATTTCAGGTTCCTTCTAGCTTTCTGCTGCATCATTGGTGATTTGAACTTCCAGATTCCTTTATGGTTGGTCTAAGAGGATTCTGGTGCTCTGACCATTGTATTCCAGCAGAATATGAGGAGGGGAGAAAGAAGGGCATTCCCCATCGTTTAATGTCATCATTTAGACATTGCTTTCAGTCCATATCTCCACTTCACTAGATCTTGGCCAGTGGTCACACTCCACTGAGTAAAAGGTGACAAAGTTGTTCTGGGCAAGCACACACCTGGTAAAAAGTTGATAATTTCATTGCTATGGAGGAAAAGAAGGAAGAGCATCGGGAGTCAGCTTGCTTCACAGTAATTTAAATGATTAAAATTCACACAGACAGAAAGGCATTTAACATCATGTAGCTATGGTTACCAGTAATTCTTTCTGTAAATGACTAGTAATCATATCCTTTTGTTTCCATTGTTTATTTCAACTCACAATATTGCCAAATCACAATGAATCACAGTTTGTTACATCATTTTTAATCTTCTATTTTTTTTTTCCTTCTCTCCACAGGTATCACTACAGTTTTGACTATGACAACCCTGAGTACAATTGCCAGGAAGTCTTTGCCTAAGGTTTCTTATGTGACTGCGATGGATCTCTTTGTTTCTGTTTGTTTCATTTTTGTTTTTGCAGCCTTAATGGAATATGGAACCTTGCATTATTTTACTAGCAACAAAAAGGGCAAGACAACAAGAGAAAGGAAGATAAAAAACAGGGCCTTGGTATGTTACAAAATCTCTATTGCATAAACCTCAATTTACCTGAAGCTTCTGTTTTTGAATATTCGTGTTACATTTGCTTAGTGTAATAATGATGGTTGAGGGTTTAGGACAGAAGAAAAGTAAAATTAAAGTGCAACTGGGGAATTTAACATTGCCAAGAAAAGTATATTTGTTATTTCTCCACGATTCTTACTGAGTGTCCCTTGTAAAGAATGATTTCTTATACTACGAAATTTTCCACAAGTATTATATTATTTCTGCTTAAAATATTATTAAAGATTTCTCTTTAATGATATTTTTGTATTAGGATATGGATTTCTAATAATGTGTGCCCTATACAATTAATTTAAGAGATTAATATCCTTCTTTAATGTCAGAATATCACAGCCATAAAATTCTTTTATTTTTGTACTTGTACTTCTTTATTTTCCCATCCCAATTACATAATATCTACCTTAATTTATATCACAGCAGTATATATATTAAAATTGATTTTATTGATTCTCATATACTTAAGTACTGGCTGATTTATTTTAATTTCTTTTTATGATAGTAATTATGACAACCTGAAAGTAATATCTCACACTTATTGAGTACTCCAGGCAGCACTCTGAGCATTTGACATGGATGGTTTCTTTTATGTTCAGAGCATAAATGAAAGAATCACTCAGAATTGTGCACAAGGACAGTTAATTAAGTGAAAGGTGCAGGACTCAGACCAAAATCTTTCTTGGTGCCAAAACCAGGCTGTGACCATATATGTTCATTTTTTCCCATTGGACTCCAAAATTGAGGCATTTATTTCTTTCAAATCAAAAAGTATGCTTTATCACTAATTACAGTAAATGTTTCAAAAGCAAATTTGGTCCAAAATACTCAAATAAATGAAGATTGTATAAAACATCTGTGCATGCATGGCAAGCTCATCCGCCCACACTAGTGGACATAAAATGAGGCCTGAAGTTTTGAATTTTACCTAACTTAGTAAATTGTAGGATTCTGTGTTCCTCTCTCCATTTTTTGTTAATTTCTTTATAATATTTTCCTTGCATTTAAAAATGGTCATTACTTTTAAGAGAGATTATAGGCCAAGTATGTTTTCTGATATATTTTGTTTTGAGATTATCACAATATTCTAAGAAAGCAGAGCACATTGCTGACATTAGAAAGTGGAGAAATTGTGTTGTGTAATCCATCTCTGAATCTCTCATCTGTCATCATTTTAGCTTATCTGTAGGATTTGGTATTATTCCCAAGGGAACACATCAGAGAACAAGTTGGTCAACTTTAATATCCATTATAAACTTTTTAGTTTTTTAAATGAAAGTTTTCTACTATTTTCCTTTAATTAGGCCCAAGCATCTAGCTTTTTCAATTTTATCATTTACTCATTCATACTTATGTTGAATTCCTACCTTCAAGTCTTTACTTGTGGAAATTGTGATTGGAAATACTTAGAACAAAAACATAAATGAAAAGCCAGACAATATCCAATGTCACATGGATTTTCTGCTTTCATTCCAATAACATCTAATGTAGGAACCATTATTACACCATGGAAGGACAGGACACCAAACAAGGGTAAACTGTAAGGACATCAGCTATTCATTTGTCCCCAGATCATGTACTCTGGACCATTGTTTTGGATGGCACGCTTACTCGGGAGAGCTGAAACACTGCAATTCAAACCTTAAAATTATGTCATTCAATCCTTTAAAATTAAATGTATATAAAAAGAATTCTAGAATTGTTACTGTATTATAGAATGATTACTTAAGAAAATAACCTGCATGTTAGAGGCTTCAAAATTTAGCATCAAACCCAGGAAGAAAAAAACTGAAGATGGAAGATTAATGAATAAATGTTAAGTGACAGTGAGGCATTGTGGCACCTGCCTGTAATCCTAGCATTCTGGTAGCTGAGGCAGGAGGATCACAAATTTGAGACAAGCCTGAGCAACTTAGCAACGTCATGAGACTCTGTCTCAAAATAAAAAAAAAAGAAAGTGGGGGTATAAAAATAAAAAGGTGTGAATATAGTTCAATGTGATGCTCTTAAATTCAATGTCTAGTACAACCAAAAAATAAAAAATGGCTTTGATTTACTGAATTGCAAATTGCAGGAATCCAACTGGCATATTATAATTGACTACCTGGGAGCCAAACATATTTGTACAGCCATCCAAAACAAAGTGTTCTAGCCTTTCTTTTCTTCTGTTGTTCATTTATGTGCTTTATGAGTGCTTTCATCACAAGTAGTACTTTGAAAGCAAAGCAGATAAGTTGTCAAACCTGAATTTCTGCTTGGTTCAGTGGTTAGCTGTATGGTCTTGCTGATCAGGTAAATCAGAATGTACTTTTATAAGGAACAGACAAGCCAGCTCCATTCGCTGTTGTTGTAAATCTTCTATTTGGCTTTGTAGACTCCACATTCCATGGCTCCTCTTCCAGTCAGGAAAATTAAATGTGCTACCTAGACCCAGACGTCTTGCAGCATCCTGTCCTTATTCTTGGTTTAGTTGTTTGTGGCTTCATCTCCTCTTTCTCTCTGACTCTTTCTTTGTCCTTCTATGTCCTTTTTTTAATAGCCACAAAATGACTAGCTTGAAATTTAGCATATGTTGGCCTCTTTTTTTCTTTTGATTATTTGTGGCTGGAGTTACTGAAGGATCATCATATTGGCTATTAAGCAAAATTAAAATCCTATTCTTGACATCTCCAACTGCTTACCTAAGGATCCTAGGATGTCGTGGGTTGTTTCCTTTAAGTAGAGATGAGATTTAAATGCAATAGATTTTTAGCTTCAGGGAATCGTTTAAGAAAAATATAAACTAATAAAGATATTTTATATCTTCCTCTCCACATTAAGTATTTATTATTTTCTCCCTTCCTTCCTTCTTCCCTTATTTTTATTTCTATTCTTTTCTTTTTTATTGTGCCTATCAATGACATTTGAATTGGTACTCATTCCCATACAATATATGATTTTTTATTACCAGTAATTAAAAATGATTTAAGTATAATTATTTCAGATTTCATTTTTGAGAAGATCTGAGAAGTTAACTATATAACCAAGTCATCAAGACCCTTAATTGGTAGAGGTAATGGTCACTGAGAGGCAATTATAGTAAATAAGCCATTGTCAACTAAGAGTACATCATATTGAAACTTGATTATTTAGCCAACAGGAGATCAGAACCTCAGAAAGCCATGTTATACTTACATTGGAATCCTGCTTTACTTATTTGAGAATAGGAGTTTCTTATTTTTAATCTCTCAGTTTGATGAAAACATAAAATGACAGAATATATATTTCACTGATCATAGGCAAGGTACTTTGGAGACAAAAAGAAATGGAATGTGTTTTCCACATTCAGGGTTCTTCAAGTCTAGTTTAGAAAATTGATTCCCAATGCAAATGTAAGACAGTAAAGTAAAATAAAAATGACAGTTTAATATAAAAATTAAAAGTAAATGAAGAGGTAAGAGAATTGACAATGAGATGGGTGGCTTCTCATACTTTTTTTTAGAAGCTGAATATTTTTATACAATGAATGTAAATAATGTTTTATGAGAACACAAGATATCCTTTCAGAAGAAATGTTCTTATTGGAATAGACAGGTGCCAAAAAGCTGAGGCTATATGGCTACTCCCCAGCATTGAAGACCTTCTTGATATAACACAATCTGTGAAGCATTGATCCAACAGGCACATAGTGTTGACAAGAGGTTTATGGCTATGTGGGTCACAGTGGAGTGGAGGTTTCCTATCATTTCAAGTGTAAATAATTTGTTCAAAAAGCATGTAAACTAGTCTTCTAAAGGAAGTTTGGCAGAGAAAATTTTTGAAAACATGTAACATTATGGGAATAGTTTTTTGAAGAATAAGTTGCAATTTGAGAAGAGTAAGTTAGGGAGAATATTGAAGACAGAGAGAACCATTGAAGACAGAACTGTGAGCAAAGTTGAGCTTTATACAATAGCCTCTAGTTGCATATGGCTAGGTTATTTAAAATTAATAAAAGTTAAACTAAATTCAAAATTTAAATCTTAATAACACTAGACATATTTCAAGTGCTCAGTAGTCACATGTGACAAGAGGCTTGTGTACTGAAAAAGACAAATACAGTACAGTCTTACCAGAGCAGAAAGTTTCCTTGAACAGTGCTCTTTTAGAAAATAGGAACCTCAAGAAGAAAATGACGCATGTTAAGGACAGAAAAGTAAACTACTTTTCTATGGCCAAGTTGTTTAAAGTCTCCAGTGTCATGCTGAAAGTTGAAACTTTGTCTTATGAATACTGATAAGTTATATACATTTTTAAGCAGGATGGAATATTTGCAATAATAGTCTTGAAGCATAAGTAGAAATAACAGGGTATATATTCAAGTGGTAAAGAGGTAGGGAGATAAATCTTGCAACTATTGCTATAGTTCAAAAAGAAGCATACTGTGAGGGCAAAATATTAAGTTGGAGATAATGTGGAAGGGTTTGTGTATTTTTCCTGCAACTCCCCAACCCACAGCCTCTTCTCTACAAACAAGTGATATTCTTTCCAGTCAGTGGATTATCTTCATGATTAAGAATTCATCTATATTTCAGAGTACATAATAGAATAATGAAAAACTGAATCAATCTACTATTTCACAAATTATAAAAAGTTTTTTCCCTGAAGTTATATTTGGCCAAGCTCCCAGCAGGGATCAAATTAGTGAAACGTAAAAGGCAGCAAAAGGTTGCCTAAGTAATTGTAAAACATCAGTGCATGGTGGATGTTTTCGACAAATAGAGTGATCATTTAATTTCAGTTGTCACAGTGGTTCTATGATGCTCTTCTGGATATCATCAAGAAGTCTTTCATTTTGACATCTAAGTAACATCTTTTCATATTTCTCTTCTTATCAAAAGTACCACAGACTATTACCGCTGAAAAGAAACAAATTAATTATTGAGTAAAATTCTCATTTAAAAAACAAATTTTAACATAATATTAATATGTGTATGCAATAGAGACAAATAGAACAATAATGTACAAATGAAAAATGAAATTATTTACCTAGCACTGTTAGTCTTATCTCTCAAAATTAATCACATTTTTACCACTTATGCTTTTACATTCCTCTAATGATTACTTTCATTTTACTTCTAATTCTCAGTGCAGCAAATTTTAATGTATCAGAGAAAAAGCTAAAAGATTAGCTCTTTGGTGGAAAAGAAAAAGTACCTTTCCTATTGTCTCATTCTCTCTCAATATTTCATCTGAACAATTGATAGTTATATTAAATTTTATCTTAAACTATTAAGTTACCATATTAAATTCAAAACTTTAAAATCTGAATTTATTATTGTGATTAATTCTAACTCCTGTCTGATTATTATTTTAGTTTAACCTTTTTAATTTCTTTGCTATTTTCTATCACGTTTCCCGTGATGTAAAATTTTTTCTCACAATGAAAGACTTTTTAAATCATACTTTACATTATTACTTAATATTGCTGTCTTTTACTTCTAGGAATTTGATAGATTTTGTCCCATAGTTTCTTGATTTTCCCTAAAACTACTGTTATATAGATTTTTAATACTTCTTAGGTTAAGCATGTATTCTAGATTTTCACACCATCATCTTTTTCTTTGACATATTTTTCTCTCTACACAATGGACAAATTCAAGATTTTATTTTAAAACTTTTTGAGCTTTTTCAAATTTACAATAACCTTTTCAATTTCTGAGAAATTGTAATTTTCCAACTATTCTCCCTTTGTTTTCTTTCCAATGGATGCATTAACTCCTCATGCATTTCTGAGTAGACTAATTACCAGAATTAATGTTCTCTTGCTTCCTGAATTGTTAGAGTCAGTAATCTAGTGCTCATCATTATGTTTTTCATTTGTATTGTTGGTTCTCAAATGTTGTTTTTGATTATTCTCCAGTAGCAGGACATGTGTCAAAGTTTCACTGGTCAGATATATTTTCATGTGTTGGGGGGAACATAACTACTCCTGGCTTCCAAACTTACACATATACTCTCTAAATGATAAATGTTAGAACAATGAGGGCACTCCACAACATTCCAAAACCAATCTCAGGAAGGAGTCTTAATCTTCCATGAAGTGTTGTTATGATCTTACTGTTGTTCCTTCAGAATTTATGGAGTTCTAACAATATGAAAAAACACAGACAAACAATAGCAACAACAAAAACAAAACCCACTCATCAGCATCCTACTTCTCTGCTTGGACAGCAGTTGTTCTCTAATTCAAACAGTGCAGCTGTTAATCCAGAAACGATCATTTAACTAATACCGTATCTTCCATGCCAATTGATTTATTATTCCCATTTTATCCTTTGATTGAATGTCTCTGACATTTTTGAGAGAAAGAACAGTTTCCAAACTCACATTTCCATTTCCTCAGCTTCCTGAAATGTATTTTCTTTGGGTATACTTTATCTGTTAGGCTATTTCAATTTTTGACATTCAGAAGTTCATTACAAATTTTAATATTCAAATTGAGAACTCATTACCAATACTTATCGCCTGTCTGTTTTTAAAACAGATATGTATTTTATAATTTTTGATCATTGTAACAATGCTTATAGGATATTCATTTAAGATATTCAGTTATGTTGTTTCTTTTTGTGTTACTTTAGCTGTTTTATTTTTATTTTTCCAATATTTGCTCTTTTTTTGAGGGCAGCCAATGTAGTGGAGTTGCAATTCAGATAAATGCAGCTCATATCTATATATTCTTCCCATTAATCATTCAGGGTTTTCCAGGTGAGAAGTCTATGTGTTGCCAGTATTTTGTTTTATTGATACTGTGTAGATCTTTGTATATTTGTCTCAGTGTGTATGCAGTCTACTTCTGTTCACTTTCATCATTCATTGAAGTGCAGCTTCTTTGAATTTATGAATTTGGTTTTTTTTTGAAGGGGAGAAAAGGGGCAGAAAGAAACTGGAAAATTGTCAAAGTGTCATTGCAATAGAATCATCAAAATATTGAACAACAAAGATTAGTCCATTTTTATAATGAACTACTTCCAGTATTTCTCCATTTTTATGCACTTTAATGTTTAATCATCTCTCTCATACACAATTGATTTCTTCTGATAAATCCAAGGTATTTTACTTATGACAGTCCAAAGTGATATATGAAATGTGTTTTCTGCCAAATAACTTTAAAATTTTCAACTAAAGAACTTCTATGTTAACTACTTTTCTTTCTGACTCTCATGTGAAAATGTTATTTAAGTATTAAGTGACAAAGAAATTAATACCAATCTGTAAGTTTTTACATAATTTCAGTGTCCCACTAAAAGTTTGGACTCTAATCAAGTATCCCCAAAATGTAATCTTTGAAAGATTTGTCCTTAACTTCTGATAATAAACTTCCCCTTATAATACATGAAAACAATTTTTATAGTCTTGGCATTATATGCAATGTTAAGCTAATCAAAGTATTGATTTTAATAATTGTAAGATGCATAATTTAGATGACCCTGGAAATATGCAGAAATTATGAAGGATGATAAATCACTAAAAGTGAAGACTTCATACATATTTTACTTGCAATTTTATTCAAGTATTTTTTTTTTCTAGTGACTTTCTGAATGAAGCTCAAGTCTTTGTTGTTATCATTGCCTGTATGTTTGCTTCATCATGGATTTTATAGTTGTGTTTTATTCTTGTCAGGCATCAGCAATAACAATAATAGTAATGGCAACAATAAGTAGTATCTACTGGCAACTGAATACTTTGTTTCAAATATTTTGCTTGGTGTTTCATGTGCATCATCTCATTTCATCATCAAACAGATTAGCGTTATTGGCACTGTGATATTGGTACAACAGAATCTCAATTGCAAAAGAGCAGTCAAATTTTCTGCTCAAGTTTCAAGAACTGTACTATTCAATGCTCGAAATTCAAAATACATTTGTTTGACTCGAAACTGTTTGCCTTAACGTTCTCTGTTCTTCTGACCTTGTCTTATATTTAATATTTTCAAAAATTATTTTTATCATTTAAGTATTATTCAGAACCTGAACACATTAACAAGTTAACTTGATATGTGTCCCAAATAACTCTAATAATAATAGTATCTATTATTACCATTCAAGAAGGAAAACTGATCATTTCCCCATAAGTTATGAGATTTACCCTTCACAGTTGTCACAAAAAATTAGGTGCTAATATAATTCCAGCTATGAGGATAGCCACCTTGCTAGAATGAGCAAAATTCTGAACCCCACTTCTTCCCCAAACTGCAGTTTTAACTCCTGAACAGCATATCTCCAAAATATGTTAATTTGCACCTATTCACTACTACAAACTTATATTTTTGTGTTACTCAGAGTTTCTTAAAAGATTTGTGTTATCAATGTCTTCATTGTCATTTATTCCCATGGTCACTAAAATAAAAAACCATATAATAGCAAACAAGTATATTCATAGTACTATAAATATTTTAGTGTAAAATATCATAGAAACATTTTCTCCTTTTAGAATGAGATTCATAGTTGACAGTATTATAGTGCACCAAGTTTCTAAAGATATAAAATATACACTGCATTTTCTGAAGTGTTTTCTATATGATCTTTGGGATGTAAGGAAAGTTATGTGTTGCTAAGTAAGAGCTTGCCTTGATGGTGACATAGTAATCATCCTTTATTTTGCTCTTTGCCTGAAAAACTCAATTATTATTTCACTCAGGTGTCCCCTGATGTCCACCCTGGCTCCACTCTGATTCCAATGAATAGCATTGCTCTGCCCCAAGGAGAGGATGACTATGGCTACCAGTGTTTGGAGGGCAAAGATTGTGCCAGCTTCTTCTGCTGCTTTGAAGACTGCAGAGCAGGATCCTGGAGGGAAGGAAGGATACACATACGCATTGCCAAAATTGACTCCTATTCTCGAATATTCTTCCCAACAGCTTTTGCCCTGTTCAATCTGGTTTATTGGGTTGGTTATCTTTACTTATAAATTTCATGACTAGACTAAAATTATAATTCTAAGCAAATCCAATTTAATCAGTTGTGCTTCAGTAACATGAAGTTAAAACTTAAAATGGAGAAAAACCAATGCTTAAAATACAAACAGTATTGTGACTATTTTTAGGTTTCCATAGGTAAACAAAATATCAGCTTTGAGATTCATTTACCTAAATTTACATGAAACTTATGAATTGTTAAATCCAATATATTTAAATACTATTATATATTTTATTTTCATTTTCTTTATGTTACTTATATTCTATTAGGATTTGTGATATATACTTTCAAGGTGAAGTAATTTAGTACATATTTTATTTAAATATATTTATCAATGTAATAGGAGGCTAATGCCTAAGATTTATCTATTTTTTTTTTTACCTAAGAGGATTTTAACTTGATTTTTTTTTTCTTGGTTTTTATTTGTCTGCCCTGTTTAGTATATATCTTGTTAAAAAATAAATAAAAGCCATGAATTCCTTGCATTTTTTTCAAGATGTTTTACTCCTGAGGAGAAAGTAATTTATTCTTATGATTTTAAATTAATTTATACTATGAGTTGATATTTAGTAGGGTTAAAAAGTGATATTATGATTTATGAATACATTGTGGAATAACTGAATGAATCTCGTTGGTAATAGCACATGACTTATAAAATGACTAATATTTGTTTGTCATTTAATACAGTCCATTTCCTTATAAAATATGAAATACAAAACTCCAGCTACATTTCGTTTGAGGATTTGCAAAGTTAAATAGAAACTACTTCAGCAGGTTTTTGAAATACAATTTGAAAAATGATAAGCAAATTATATTTATCCATTTCATTTTCCTCCACTATTTATGAAATATAGATGATAAAATCTACCAACATAAATATTAAATACAAAAAGAAGTGATCACTTTTTTTCATGTGCTACAAAGGTGTGACAGTCTTTAAGTTAATAAAATCATTAGGGAAGAGCACTTGTATTTACTTTTTGTGGTGGAAAAAGATTTGGCAAGTTAAGTTGCAAGCCACATTGAGAATATGGACTTACATATGTATTTGTTAGATCAGACTTACTTGTAAACAATTTATGCCTATGTCATGCATTTGTCTCTTCTACCTCTTGAGTTCAGAGCCCATTGTACAACGTTATAAATCATTATTAGATTATCTTTTATAGGAAATGAGGAAAGCCACAGAATCATATTAAGGTGACTTTTATTACAGATATCTTTAAGGAACATGAATTTGGGACCAATATAGTTTTCAACAGACACCAGACAAGTCCAAATGAAGTCTCTATAGGAAATACTGGTGGGGTCAATAGCTGCCACATGTCTCTTGTAAAGAGGAGAGTTAAAATTAGGTTTCAGTGATATGGCCCTGTAAATCACTTGGCATATCAGTTATTTATAACACTCCATATTCATCCACCGTCATTTAATTTTATGGAGAATCAGCAGGGTTAGCTTGGACATAAACTTTAAAAATTGTTTCCATTGCCAAGAATGATTACCCAGATGAAGAGATTTATGTTCCAGGACTAATTTAGGGTTTGAAAAGGATGCTGTCACCTATGTACTTGATGCTCTAGTTTATAGTGTGATAATTCCTCCACATGGGCAGTAAAAGCCTGAGTTATCCTTATGTTTTCGGAATATATAATTCTTTTTTCATTTTAACCCAAATACACTTTGAAATATATTTAGATTAAAGTGAAAAGAACCTCTAGGCAAAAAAAAAAAGTAGAAATTGAACTTTACTGACAAGAACTCACCAAAACGGCTGTATTTTTCTGGGATGGTGAGTCAAATTAAACTTTGGACATGTGTATATTCATTTTCAGATTATTTGTGCATTCTTGTTTATAGCAATGAATATTGGTGGACATTTTAAAGATTAGCATTCATTTAGAAATAAATGAAAAAAATACATAAAGAAATAAAGTATTGCACTAAATTATTTTATGGCCAGTTCCATGTTCTAAGCTGTAGCCTGCTCATTATTATGCAGTAGTTTAGATTTCCAGGCTCTTTCAATTTTATTTGAGCATGACTACATTTCAGAGCACTTTAATATGCTTGATATAAATTGCCTTGATTTTCTCATTGATGTCTTATTAACTCTATTTTAAATGTTCACAATATTTACATGTGAAAATACAATTGATAAAAATATAGAAGATACTTCTCTCTATATATATATTTCTTGTATATACCATCAAAACAATCAGTTTTCAAATCCAGTGGTATTTTGGGCAGCTTTATCTAAATTTATGGATCAGAAAGAGATGCAGCATAAAAATCTTACTATACCTAAAAATAAACATTGAGAAGTAGAGATGTGGGCTGGGGATTTAGCTCAGTGTTTTCACCGCCTGCTGCGCAAGCTCAAAGACCTGAGTTCGATCTCCAGTAACAAAAAACAAAAACAAAAGTAGAGATGCATTTACATTTTTAAAATAAAAAGTCAGAAGAGCTTATTCTCTTAGAGGATGTACTCTAATTCTTGTTCTTTTTTCAAGTATTAGTTGTACCATGTTGGCAAAGGTCATTTTTTTAAATCTTTCTCTTTCTCCAGGGGAGCTATGTATTATTGTAATGGTTTTACTGGGACTCTTGCTGGATGCAACAAACAAACAAACAAACCTCTAACATAGATCAAAAAGTAGATGTAAATAATGAAAAGAATAAGAAAAACAGTGGGATTGAAAATAACGTTAAATCACATAGATCCATCCGTGGAATATATGATCAGGATATAAGGGCACTGAGAAGAATGTGACTGACATAACTTTGTTTTGATTTACAATGACAGAGTAATAGTTTATGTATCCTTGAATTACATGAATAAAATTGTAATCACTTGAAGTTAATTCCTAGAGTGCTAACTAGTTTTAGAAATAAAAAAGTACTTAGATTATCTGAGAATCCATTAAAGAAAAAGAAAGATTCCCCCAGTAAAGCCAAATGAAATATAAAGTTTTGATGTCAAATTAAGAATTATAATCCATTGAATATATTTCATTTTAAGTTATAGAGAGATTTCATTAAGCTTTAAGTCCTGATAAAACTTTATCACACTATTGGTAAACATGAAAGCATTCATCGGGGTTTTTTTAAACCTGTAATGTGTTCCCATACTCTGATATCTACATATACTGTAATCATAAATAGACTGTATTTTTCCTTAAGAACAAGAATAAAATGGAGAGCTGCATTCTTGCCTATAATTCAGCCTCAGAAAGAATATCAGGTAGGACTCTTACACTCATAATTGTATATATGAAATTATATTTAAATTTAGTATATTGTGACTAAATAATTCTATACTTACATTATATAAGAGCATAGCTTAAATGGAATGATTGGTATGAGTAAAGTTGCAACTAACAATCAGTATTTAATAAACACATAACAAATGAAATGCATACATAAAATTATCAAATATCTATATCAATGCTCTTCCCACTCTTGGAAAATTTGCTGTATTAAGGAACCACATTCCTGATTACTGTATTAGTCTTATCATTAGGGTTGAAGTGACACAATAACAACAAATTTATCCAGTTCTTCACTGTTATGTCACAGGAAGTCTGGACATAGTTGTACTATGCTTCTGTTGATCATCTTTCACTGGCCTTGACATGGCACTGTAAGGTCACCAAAACAATTACCAAAGGTTTATTAAACACATTGCAATTAGAGTTTCAAACACTATCGACACTCACTTTAATAAATTTAAAGTTGGCTCTGCCTACCTATGTTTGCAGTTTAGAAGTGAGATGGCACAACTCAAATATTTAAGGAGCATTTTCTATGCACAGACTGTTCCAGATAGACTAGAAAGAGGAAATATGAACTCTTAAGGAACAAACAGAGAGAGAGAAGATGATTAGTTATACAATTTAAGAAAAGATGGATAATCTGGGAAGATTTCCAGGAAGATATGTGTTTAAAAATATGACTTTGAGGATTTAATATGCCCATAGGTGAGAGAAATAGAGATCACAATTTCTGGTTGAGAAAGAAGCTTGAATAAAGAAACAGAAGTATGGACAAAAATGAAAATTCCATTTTAATTGGAAGTAATGATTCATATCAAGATAATCAAAAGTGAAGCTGGAAGGAAAGACCTAGAGTTACACTTGAGAAATGAAAATACAGACTTCAGGTGGCCAGATGACTTTATAAAATCAGGAAGAATGAATAGAGATACTTAAGTACAAAAAGAAGTTATTAAACCTTCGGAAGATTCATCTTATTATTACATTGGGTGTAAGAAGCTTAAAGCAGCTTTTAAAATATAGAAAGTGAGTAAGGATGGAAATGGATGTACTGGTGAAATAAGTTTTCAGTGGGAGGGGGAGATAACCTGAAATAAGAAAGAGAATTGGCAGATACTAAAATCTGATTAGCAAATGGTATTGACCAAAATAAATGGTGTGCACATGGGGCCCGAAGGTCCTACATCGAACAATATTTGTCTGTGTGTGAATAAACACTCAAATGTTAGAAAGAAATTCTGGATGTATTATAGTCTTGCTTGCTGTTGTATTTAAATCAAATGCACACTTTTAAGCTTTTTAATAATTTATGTACTAGGGATGTAAAAATGAACACTATCTCAAAGTATACATTAAAGGTAGTTTGTCTGGTTTATTATTATTTTCATAAGATCTGCTACTTATCAAAAGGGCTTTCTCTTCAAATAGCCTCTTTTATCTTTCTATCCTAGCATATATATACATAT
>NW_004624761.1:21045258-21080395 GCF_000247695.1 Heterocephalus glaber
TATATATATATATACATATATATTCTAGGAAAAGGGAGGGGGAAAAAGAGAACTGTGAAAAGAAAGAGGCTATTGTGGGACCAGAAGAATACAGGAAATTGATAACATTTTCAACCTTTAATTTCTGAAATATTCGTCTTAATAAATAATTTTTTATTGCTGAACAATGAAATGTACTTGGACCCTTTGGTTCTGTGAATTTTTGTGACTGTGATAACTGAAATACCATTAAGCAGCAATGGGTTAAGAACAAACTTTTTGGACATGATTTACTTAAGTGCAAAAATTGAGGTCTGAATAAATCGCTGTAATAGTAATTATTTGTATCAACTGTGTGTAGTCATTTTATTTAGTAAAGTTTTTTGGCTTGTGATGAAAATGCTTTTGTTCAGTTTCTGCTTTATCTTTTTGAGAAGCATTTATGTGTGGCAAAGATTTTAATTTTTCAATGTGTTCTGTACATTCATGATTCTACGTACAAAATAAAGCCTATAACTTGTGAAATAAAGTTTCATGTTCCTTTCTCTTAAAATGTGTCCTTTTTGATAATTTTCATGTTGATATCTCCCTCTATTATTGTAGCATATGTGATCACAACTTCAGCATTAATTTCTGATCCATATTTCACATTTTTCAAATTATGAAATGTATTTAAAAGTTTCTTCTTGATAGAGATTTTTGAGAAAGAATTGAATTATTAGTGATCAAGTGAAGATAAGTGATATATATATATATATATATGTAATTTTTGCTGCTGTCTGTGAACATCTGGATAATTCTAAAAATTTGTGATTTAATCCTAATTTGAATTTCCAGATACTCTTTCTTAGGTGAATTGAGAACAATACATATTGGTTAGGATTTTCATTCAGCACACTTCATATATTCTGTAGGCTAAAATTGAATTTTTGTACCTCTAACTGTGAATACCCTTATTTTTCAATTACACAGGACTAGTCTGAAGGCAAAGTGATTGGCCATGTTCCAATAGCAGAAAATGCTCCTTTCACAAAAGAGAATTGGGGACCTGAAAAACAAAAACTCCACCTTGTTTAAAGTGCAGAAACACTATATTGTTATTCAGTAATAACATCATCTCTATTATCCTTTTCGTGTTTGGTCCAAAGTGGATTTTCTTCCAATGGAAACCCTTTAAGTATATGCTAAAAATGTCTTTAAAAAGGATTCTTTACATCCAATCAAAATATAGGGTATTGGCAAACTACAGCCACAGCCACATCATTTACATCAGGTGTGTGACTCCCAGACTCCAGCAGGGACAACAAAATCAAATGGCACATAAAGCTTAAATATCTACTATCTGATTTTATGGAAAAAAAAAGTTTCTCAACTCCTGTCTCACAGTAACTTCAATGTGCTAATTAAAAATCATGGCATTTAAATATGAATTTTCTTTAAATTTTTTTTTAATTTTAAAGAGAAATGTTCTGGTTGAAGACTTTTGTTTCAAGTAATACAGCTAATTGCCCTCCACTGTAGTCATACACTTAATGTCTTTCAAAGACACATTAATCAAAGTTATGCTCTCTTTTAAAATCTGTACAAACTTATTATAAATCTGTTTCATTAGTGAAAATACATGCTTCAATGTTATTTGAAGTAAATAAAGTAGGTTAATCCAGAGATTAACATAGGATTTTCTACCATCAAAACTGACAAAAGATTCTTCATAAAAGAAATGGTAAATATAAAAATGATAGTAATAATAATGATTCCTCTCCTTGAGCATACTTCCCCATTAAAATTTTTGTCAATATAAAGTCTTGCATTTCACAACACTTTTCATAGCACTAAGACCCAAGCAGCTCTTTAGGAATAATTTCATTGGAATAAATATTTAATTCTCCTTGCACATTACTCATGTGCTTTCCCTCTGTATTTCAGTAGATGCATTTCAATTATTAAAATTTACATTTCAAATATTCACAAAGAACAGTTTGTTAAACATTGTACATTCTGAGTAAAGTAGTAGATGTTCTTTCACAATATAGAGTAAATATATTTATTTCTAATACACTCTACTATAAGTCAAATATCTGGATAGTGATTCAAATCACCACCAAAACTTACACTCAACTAAGCCTTGGATTTAAAATATTTTAAAAATTGTTCTGATAAAGTTTGTTTTTCTTTCTGCCTCATCTTTTAAAATATTTATTATCAGAAGAAAATATATGAAATTTGAGGAACTATCTTAACATTAGTAATAATAACCAGTATTAGCACACTATTTTAATATACATGTATTTCAATTTGGATAACTTCAGATGACTATTAGCAAGACTTATGTAATATAAAATACTAATATTAAACACTCTATAGATGAAGAAAATTTTCAGCTAGAGAGCTTGATGGCCTTCACAACACTGCATTTATCAAGCTTAAGCCTTTTGCTCATAATCTTGTGTTTATAATGTAAACCTCAGGTTTAGGGCAAATTAGAAAAGAATTCAAAATCAGTTATGCCACATACATAATCCGTTTCTTCCCGACTTGGTCTCCTCAAGGATGAGTAAAGAACATTAGAAAATTCACTCTTGCCTCGAGATGTTTTTGAAGTGTTTTTCAGTCATGGTTCCAGAAGAGTAATAATGAATGTTTAAATTGTATAAGGAATGTTTAATAAGTGAACACTACAAAAGCCGAGTAAGAAAAATCTTCAAGGACTTTTCAGAATCTTGAAACTACTTATAGAAAAAGAATATGGGGTTAAAGAACCAAAGGAAAGGAAGTATTTGCAGAAATCCAGAAGAAACTACTGTTGGCACAAGGACCCCAAGAGGAAGTGCATTCTTCACCAGTGGAAGAACACATCATTGAGGGTGCTGTGACAACCCCAAAGGAGAGAACCAGATATCCCAGTGACACAGCCTCCCTTCTTCTGTCTATTCTTTGCTCCCAGGTGTACCTCGGTTACAGGCCAGAGTGCAAGGGGTTAGTGCTCAGATCCATAGAGGTTATTTTTTCTAGGACACAGAGAAGAAAGCCAAACAAGGGAGAGAAGATTTGGAGGGGAAAATAGAAATACACAGATAGTGTTTGAGGACATTATTGGGATTCAAAATTGATTGAAATTAGTGCACCTTGGGGTCACCTATTTATTTACTTCCTGAAAAGCAAGTGTTAAAGGCAGCTCCTGACATCTCTGAATCTCTACCTCATGTTTCAGTGGGTATAGCCATGGGTGGGCCAGGCCAGATTGGCCTGTGCATCAAAGTAGCTTGAACTGTCTCTCTAGCTCCATTTTCTCTGACACTGGCAAGCAAACTATTTAGCACATTCTTGCAATAAATTTCTAGACATGTTTGCTCTAAGGAAAAAAGCTAATTTATTCTGTGTTATAAATTGATATTTGTTGACAAAATTCAATTTAACTTAAGTTCTCTCTGTCTCTCTGTCTCTGTCTCTCCCTCTCTCTCTCTCTGACAACTTGACTAGTGAAAGAAAGACTGAGCCAAGGCAAGAGCTTAGATCTCCTTAGTACTTTCTTTCTCAATAGGGTAGAAGTAATGAATATGATATAGTGTCTGACTTTGAATAAATTAGAATCTGGTGAAAACACATAATAAAGGAAAATCATGAACATGAAGGGCATATCGAGAACCCTGTTGGGTTATAGGAAGCTTGGATTATAGGAAGCTCATTGAAATATAAAAATTATTAGGAGCTAACCATAATGAATCATTTGGTGGAAACAAGAGACTATTATATAGTATAAAAAAATCTGTGACAGTATTTACTTTGATATTCCTTCTTCTCTGTTTTGAACTTATTAAGTAGTATCATTATCCTTTATTCCTTTATCATTTATCCATTAATGAGTATTTGGGAACTCTTCATTATTTTACATAAATATACTCCTTTAAGATTATATTTTCACTAGAAAGAATTCTCACTGCATAAGCACATTATTTTTCTTAAATTATTGGCAGTATACACTACCCATGATTGCTACATGTGTTCTGAACACCTTTGGTCAGTGGTGCATCAGGTAGCACTGGGAAAATCATACAAGTTGTAATTCTGTAGGTTTAAAGGAGTATGAATTTAGTGGTTCATTGTAATTTTTAACCTGCATATAAAAAGAAGCTTTAGTGGAAGTAACTAATTTGAAATAAAATTGTAACTGCTGTTTTAATAGATTAGTTATCTAGTAGCTGGTTTTATATGTATAGATATTGGGCCAGATACTGCAGATGCTTGTTTCTTGAAAGGTCTGCACTTCCTTTCACTAGAAATCTGATTTTGATAAATACTGCCCTAAAACTGATAAATGACTTAAGTTAAATGCAGCATTATTTTGGATTACATATTTTGACAGTAATATGGAGATTTTGGCCCATTTCATGAGTCTGTTTATGGAAACTTCTAAAATTACTAAGCCATACATTTTGGATTAAATTTGGTGCAATTCTTTTCACTTTGGTGTATATTTTCAAATTCTCATCTGGCGGTACACACGTGTGCACACACACAATCTCAAGTAAGAGAATAAACATTAATTTTTATAAACTAGTGTAAATAGTAATGAGTTTTAACTGTTGCCAGAATTATCAACAAAAATATAAACAAGCATGTATTAAAGTTGTACTGACAGTATTGATAGGTCCTGAGACTAAATATTTGTGATATTTTATAAGCATATTATACTTTAATTCTAATTTGACCACGATGAACAAATTAGTATAACTTTGGAGGTGACACATTGAACTAATTAGAGTGAAGCTTAGAGCTACACTTTTTATGAAAACTTGTGAAAGGGAATGGTTTCTGAGAATAAAAAATGATCAGGGGACAAAAAAATAGTAGGATATGAAGAAAAAGTAATAATAACTGGATAATATGTACTGGGTAGGCCCTAAAAGCATTATTACAAATGACTAGTTTAATCCTTACAACATATCTAAGAAGTAGCTACCTTATCATCCCCGATTTACACAGAAGAAAACTAATGCCTGGAGTGATTATAACACCGGGCCTAAGACATAGAGAGAGTAGCACAGGTGGCATTAAACACTATCAATGCAGCCAGAGATCTGCTCCGTTGAGCATTCTAGAAAACTGCTTCTCTTTGTATCCATGTTCCTCATACTAGACCTAAGGCTTAAGCCATTATCATGAATATGTTTTGTTCTAGTCATTGACATTAGAATATAAGGTGAGCAAAATATTTCTACTCAACATAGCATTAAAAATATCAAATTTAATTAAGGTTTCTTGAAGATATTGGTGTAGGAAAAGCCTTTATGAACAAAATCTCATTTGCATGGGAACTAGCACAAAGAATCTACAACTGGGATCTCATCTTATTAAAAAGCTTCTGCACAAGAAAAACCACGAACAGAGTGAAGAGACAACCCATTATGTGGAGAAAAACATTTTATCAGCTGTTCCTCAGACAAAGGTCTACTATCTAGAATATATAAAGAGCTTAAAAAAATCAGACCCCTCCAAATTTAAAAGCCCAATCCAAAAATGGGCATCTGGAATGAACAGAATTTTCTCAGACAAAGAAGTAGAAATAGTAAATAAACATATGAAAAAACGTTCAATATCACTGGTCATTCAAGAGATGCAAACAAAAACAGCACTGAGATTCCACTTCACCCCAGAAAGAATGGGTGCTATCATGAAATCAATGAATAACAAATGCTGGCAGGGCTGTGGGGAAAGAGGAACCCTGCTCCACTGCTGGTAGACTAGTGCAACCACTGCGGAAACCAGTATGGAGATTCCTTAAAGAACTAGGATCGGAAGTCTCATTTGACCCAGCTATTCCCCTGCTGGGCATCTTTCCAAAAGAATTAAAAGCATTATTCCACAGTGATATATGCACACCCATGTTTACAGCAGCATAGATTGTAATTAATAAATCTTGGAAACAGCCCAATTGCTCATCAACTGGTGACTGGATAAAGAAGGTGTGTTTTTGTTTTGTTTTCAGTTTTGTTTTAATTTGTTTTGTTTTATAAAATGGAGTATTACTCAGCCATAAAGAATGAGAAACTAGAGACATTTATAGCTAAAAGGATACACCTTGAGACTGTAGTCTTAAGTTGAATAAATCTGGCACATATGTGTAAATACCAAATTGTTTTTCTGGTATGAGAAACTGAAAGTGTAAATGAGGACCAAATGTATAATACACTAGGTGAAATAGGAAGAAAAGGTTCAAAGGGGAAGTGGAAGTAGGAAGGGGGTGGGGGAGAGGAAAGAAGGGAAAGAAAAAATGAGAAAAGAAGAAAAATATGGAAACAAAGTTTTTGTAAATAAGGGATGGTGAAAGAGTGGAAGGGAGGGAAGGGGAATGAGAAAAAACAAGAACCAAGCCATATCATCTACAGGCACAAAGTTCCAATGATGAATGTGATCATAATATATACCTAAAGTGTACCAATAAACTCAATGAATAAAAAAGGTTTTTATCAAGATTGTTTACTTTAATATAACTGAAAAATCAAAGTCACAGGTTAAATGTTCTAGTTCAAGATTGCAGACATGAGAGGTGAAGAAAATCCTGGATATCACCAAATAGGGGGTGCAGTTTTAATGTTTTAAATTATTTGAATGCAAATTATTTCTGCAATGATCCATCAATTCCATGTATATCTGAAAGAATTGAAAAGAGAATCCCAAAGAGATATTTCTCATCCATATTCATTGCAGAATTATTCACAATATTCAAATGGGAGTATCTTAAATGTCCATCAAGGGATGAAAGAATAAAAAAATGTGGAGGATACCTACAATATACTATTTAGCCTTAAAAAAGAAAGAAATCCTAGTATATTCTACAACATGGATAAATTCTGAGGACATTATACTAAGAAAAATAAGCCAGTTGCTAAAAGACAAACATGTGATTTCATGTGTATGATGGATCTAGCTAACTTGTAGAGAGGTTTGATGATTTAAACTCATTAAAACAGTAAGTAGTGTGGGTCTTGTAAGAGCAGAAAAAAGGGGCAGTGTTCAGTGGATATAGTTTCAGTTTTGAAAATGTAAAAGTTCTAAAGGTATGTTGTACAGCAATATGACTATAGCTAGCATTACTAATATGTACATTTAAAAATGTTAAGATGATAGATGCATTTTGTTTTAACTCCTATATTACATAGTATATTATAATATAATATATAATCATTTTTTGCAGACTGGATACAGATGTATGGAATCAGGAATAGTCATTATAATTAATAGAGTTATAGGCATTGTGGTGTAGTGAGAAAGAGAAGCAACTGTGAAATTATATAGAACAGAAATCATAACTATCTCCACATATCTGATCATTAAGAACCAATTACACTTGAACCAGTTCCAGTATATTTTGATTAATTAGTTAAACATTCAAGAATGCATGCAAATATGTTGCAAAAACTTCCAGAAGGTCTGACAAAAAACATTTCTGGTATGGGTTTTAGTCTTGCATTAAAAAAATTGAATGTGCATCTGGTTTGAGTGATTTTGATGAGGCTTAAAATATCTTGGGGAGAGGAGAATGTATTTACCATATGTTCAAGCCTTAGTTCATTGATTAGTTTATTGAGCCATGCTGACATCCCAGTGTAAAGCTGATTCACTTTGTAATTCATCATAAGAAAAGCTAATAAGAACTAAAATGCTTCTTTTACAATTCTAGAATGTGTATGTTTCCTAATGGCTTTTAAATGGCATAGTTTTCATCCATGACCTAATTTCTTAAACTATCAAGATGAAAATTAAAATAGCATTTGAACAAAAATGCTATATTCAGTGAAGTAAAGATGCTTTTGGCTCGTGAAAGATACATATATGAATTCTATCATACTTTCAGAGCTCATTATTTACTGAACTAGAGGTATGGTAGATAGTGATTTCCAGAAATAGCTATAACGGTATTTCCTAATCTAAATGTTCTTACAATGAGACATTGACCTTTCTCCCATTAACAAATCAGATGTATGTTACTTCTTCATAATCTGGATAGGCTTGTGACTTTGATGGAAATATGAGCCCTCCAAAATTAGACTGTAAAGTGTAGCACAACTTTTACATGATTCTCTTGTGGTACTTAGTCCTGAAACCTAATCAGTATGCTACGAGGAAGCCCAAATTACTCCACACAGAGAGGTCACATGGAGGGGTTCTGCTGATTTCTTTTGCTATTAGGCCAGCTAAGTTCCTACTTGATAGCCAGAATCAACCTGGGAGAAAATTTGCTTCCAGAAAAATCCTGCATACAGACACTGAGTCACCCCTAGACACATTTGCTGTTCATCCAAATATGGTGAAATAACATTTATGAGGGTACAAAAGTATACCCATAGAACAATTTTGTTTTTCACTCTCAGTGCAATGTTAAATAAATTTTATGAGATACTCCATACATTTTAAAATAAATGTTGTATTAAATGATTCTGTTCATCTGCGGGCCAATGTAAGTGTAGCGCACATGTCTAAGGTAGGTCTGTACACCTCTTTATTTGGTTGTTCATCTGTAACCTTTATTAGGGTCTTTATTAATAAACTGAAAAGTATAAAGCATTTCCCTTTAAGTTCTTTAAGCTACTGTATCAATTTAATGAAAACAAATAAGAGAATAGTAGGATCCCCAAATAATATAGTAGTCAGAAGTATAGACAAAAACCTACTGCTTGTAATTGGCATCCGAAGTGGGAGGGAGAAGACCCTGGAAGGACTGGTGCTCTAGGTAGGCAGCATCAGAACTGAAACAGAGAATGGTCAGCTGGTATCTGCTGGAGAATTGCTTGGTGTGGGGGAAGAACTCCCACACATTTGGTATCAGAAGTGTAGCATTGAGGGGCTATGTAAGAAGGTTGAAAAATGTTTTGGTGTTTTAATTTATTTTAACAGACAAGCAATGAAAATGCAAAATACCTTTGGTAAAACAAATGAAAATAGAAGATAACTGATATAACCACAATTCTAAATGTAAGGAACCTAAAACCTCAAATAAAGACTGAAGGCATCTGAGAATACTTTTATAATTATACAATACTAGTAACAAGTGGTGTGGAATATCCAAGATTGACATGACAGCATTAGCTGCCACAACAGCAACAATAATGGGTATCAAGGGGAAAAGGCCGTGGAGCCAGAAAATTTAACAGTGAGTTGTTTCACCATTTCAAAGAACAGAATGGAAATAAAAATTTTAAACCACTCAATTTGATTCTTATGGAAAGTTTCTTTCAAAATATGAAAAAAGCACAACTAAGAAAGCTTTACCCCTGCAGCATTAATATGTATAAACAATACATTTTATACAAAATTGTAGCAAATAAAATTCAGCAAATATGCTCTCATGTCTGACAGAATATCAGCAGCTACATATTACAATGATCTTCTGAAATGCCAATCCAAGAGTTTTGTCATCAGCAGTCCTTCACAAATGTATCTTTAGACAGCTTTTTCATGGTGACAGATTTCTAGTTTCAAAGGCTGAATATTTAATATGCTTTATACCTGGGTCAATCTGAAAAATATTTTAGCTCAAGGACTAAGAAAAATATTATAGTAGTAAATGTACTCATATATGCATATATTTTTAATATCTCAAAAAGTAATAGTTAAAATAATTTATTATGTTTTAGGCAATTTTACCACTGTTAAAGAATTTAAATTTTAGTAATATAATAAAAGAACATTTTAGGACTTTCAATAAACATAATTTTTGAATTCATGAAAATTAATTACAGACTATATATTTAACTTTACTTGATCTCTTTTAGTTTTATTTCTGAGAAAATTTTATACAGCATATTTTTTACAGCCAATTTGAAGAATATATGAAACTCTTTTATCAGTGCTTTAAATCTATTATTTGACCAAGTCCTGGGTGATGATGAGGGTAAAGGTAGAAAATGGAGTCATGTCAGGGAAGAAAAATTTTTGTCAACATGTACTTAGTTGCATGCTTAATATATTATTTCATCTAATTCCAGAAACCTCCTGTGAAGTAGTTTGATATTTTAAAATTAGATACTGAAGGTTTTAGTACTAGAAATACCTGTTACGTCATGTTGTTGATAAATGGCAGGATAGAATTTAAACTTGGATTACCCTTATGAAAAAATCCATACCCATATTCTTTGCTCTATTCTGTAAAATCTCCCAGTTGACATTCTTTTTAAATTAAACACAGTGTGGGCTGAGGATTTAGCTCAGTGGTTTTGCTGCCAGCTGCGCAAGCGCAAGGACCCCAGTTCGATCCCAGGTACCAAAAAAAAAAAAAAATTAAATAGAGTGTGCATGTGTATGCATACACATGTGTACAAATGTATATGTATAGGTTTTGTTCTTTCCTGGTTTGAAATGGAGAATGACAGAGGAAATGTGGTTAACTCTCCAAAAAGCAAATTAAATTAACAAATATTCACAAAAAACATTAGAAACAGTGATAGCTCAAGATATGATGGTAATATAAACGTAATGGGTTATTTTTCTAAATGACCTTCTTTTAGATCAGTGTTTCATTTCCAAGTTACTAAGATACTACAACTACAAAGATATCATTTTTGAAAGTACATTAAGAAAGTAGGAAATTGCAGATAAAATATTCTCATGACTGATGAGAACTATAAGTGAACTAATGTTTTAAAAAGTCATAAAAGTAACAAAGAAACTACATTTTTCTACTAAGCTGTGATAATGGAAATAATATATCTCTGATAATCACAAAGAACATTTAGAAATTCACTACTGTTTTAATTACTAATCAAATTGATCAAATCTAAATACGATTTCTGAATTTCAATGGATATTTATCCATATCTAGGGGTATGCTCACTTTCAAATTAAAAAAAAATTGTTTATCCATTTTTTGAAATCCTATTAACAGCATTTATATTTCTACCAAAAGTAATTATCTCACATATGTCATGCCTAAGGTTTTCATAGAGACTAGAATAAAAAAGTTTGGATAGTGTCAAACAGAGCACTTTCCATCTGTAATATTCAATCACATCAAATACGTCATTCTCGTTCCCCTTCATCAATTTCAAGGTACACTCCAAGTAGGTTGAATCTGATTTTGAAAATCTGAATCAATGCTCCTTCCAATACCTGCAAAACCATCTGAAGTTGCTTCGGAAACTTCTTCCAGACACAAGACCATATCTGTTATTTTTAGTATACAAACACTTGAAGTTCTGAGATACAACTTTCAAAATTAAGAACAATTAAGGAATTTCAAAAACAGTTGATGTTATTGAAAGTAAAAAAAAAAAAACATCTGAGCAGAAGGCCAATAGTTTTATTTGTGTTGTTTCATTCCAAACTACAGGAATATTTTATCCATTTTTCTAATGTAACCTCCTTGAGGCAAGTACTGGAAGACCACTCTCCACAGAAATTCCTTCCTTCATGTAATATATACAGAGGTCAGGAGCACACATGCAAGAAATTTACTAGGGTTAGTTCCAGAGAAGGGCGAAAGGAACAGAACCAGAGGAGACAAGGATGTCCTTAAATGAGTGGAGAGGGGAGAATTGAGTAGGAAGATTCTAGGAGTACAGTTCAGCTCCAAAAATATTTGTCCAGGCCAAAGAACAGTCCTTGAGTTAATTCAACAGTTAGAGTAGTAATTGATCTTATAAGAATGACCCTGAGAAATATACCTAGTGAGGATGTCCTGTATTATTCCATATCCAGATCCCCAGCTTTGTCTTAGACCAGGGGCTGAAGCACCTCAGTCTGGAAACTACTGATGGATTTTTGTTCATCAAAGTGCCGGAAGCAGGGTGAGTGATTTAGGTAGCTGACTCCATAGCTCCTGTTTTGAACCAGCCCATAGGAGTGCTTTGCAAGCACCTTCTATGAACAAGTGCATTCTGTTGACATGTAGAAGCCAAGAGAACAACTGCACTTGCAAAAATTCAAGGACAGCAATCAGGGAATTCCATCATGGAGATTAGAAGCAGCAGTACCTGAGGAAACCTGGGAATTCAGGCACCAGGACAGGCAGCTGTTCAAAAACTGGGACCAAAGAAAGCCCGATATGGGAGGGAAATCTGGAGGAAAAACCAAACCAGTTGAGTCCAGTATCAAGAGAGTGAAGTAAAGGAAGCTGAGCCAGCCCTGGATCAAGGCACCTCTGACTCTCCAGGTCAGGAAAGAATCTAATGGCCTGAGGGAAGAAGTCAGCAGAGAAGGCCAGGCTGAGGGGGTAGGTGCTTAACCCTTCCACTTTTTTTGGGGTAGGGGAGGGACCCAAGGAAGTAGCTATTTTCACGGGAGAAAAGGAACTCAGGGAAGGAGCTATTCACAGACCAGGGAACCAGAGAAACTGAAAGCCCTCCAGCAGTGACTGAGATAGCGCCTGCAGGCCAAGAGAAAGCTAAATAGGAGGGCAAGGTCCTGATTAGGGACCTGGACGTGAGCGCTGAAAGGTTCACAGCTAAGGCAGCAGAGATGAATGCTAGACTCTAGAGAGAGAAGTAATGGGAGCAACCCCCAAATAAGCACTCAGATTCTTTCCCCAAACACCAGAGGTACTGTGCCAGCAGGATATCCTGCACACTGTCCACTACCCAGAGTTCCTTGCCCGCGGAGGAAGCCCACTCAGTACCCCAGCGGAAGTACTGCCTAGTGCTGCAAGCCCTAACACACCACTGACTTAGGGGGCAGGATCTGATGATTTGTGCGGATCAGAGAAGGGGTTGCTGCCTGAGAAGAGTCAGAGAGCAGTGGATTATCCAGAGGGTACGCTGCTGTCTGCTCATCGAAACCTTACAGAAAGAACACAGAACTAACAGCAGGGTGTATTGTGCAGGGAAAGGAGGGGAGATCAAGAAGACCCATAAGGAATTCAGTGAGAGACTGGGTACTGACCCGACCGCACTGCACCCTCCTCCTCCTAATTTAACTGAAGGTTAAGTTCCAGTGTAAAATAAAGGTAAAAATCTCCGGCTAGCCACGCCCACAGACGTGAAATCAAAAACTAAGCAGAATACAGCCCACAGGAGGAAATTCACTTACAGTCAGACAATTAAACAAATCGTAGGAGGCGGCAGTGCCTTTCGATAGGGGGCTATGGACAGAGAATCTGAGGAGAAAGAGCTCCGTGCTGACAAAATGATACTCTGTGGAGTAAGGAGGTTGCACGAAAGAACCAGAACCAGAAACCAGTGCTGATCCCCTTCAAGTGAAGAGCTCACTGGTTGATTTGAGATGTAGTCTAAGTAGAACTGTGAGGATGCTTTTTTAGTTTTGTGTTCCTGTTACCGTGTGAGGTTTTAGTTTTTTTGTTATTCTTTCTTGCATGCTTACTATTTCCTTTAACTTCCTTCTTTTTCCTTTTCCTACTTTCATCCAGTGTCTGTACATGAAAAAAAAAGAATAAGAATTAACCAGTGCTGTAGCCCCGGTGGCTTCACGGCACAGGCACATTTTTTGAAATGTGAATTTTGATGGGTGTATAATGCCCATATTTATTTTTAGGTATATTTCTATTGTTGAATTATTAATTTCAATTTTGTGAGTTTTATTATATTAAACAATGTGTACTTAATAGGGAAATAAAATATCAATAAAATAAAATATTAAATTTTTAATATGTACTGAGTGTTTAGAATAAATATCAACATTTTTAATATCAACTGTTTACCTGCTTACCAGACCTATAAAATAACAGCAGAAATGAAATCCTATGTGAGCTACAATGAAAATATGGACCGTAGCACAGAAATAATCTTTGCTTCAATTATCACGTCTAAGGCAATCTTCACATGTGACCACAGCATTTTCCATACACAAGTCTGGCTTACACTGACAGCATGTGTGCTTAGCTTTCCTTTCCTGTTTGACAGGCCATAGCTGTCACCTCTCTTGTCTTCCTCTTTTGTTAGGAGCTTCCTATTATATCATACAATAGACACTTAGCAGGAAAATGAAATATCAATAAAATAAAATATTAAATATATACTAAATGTTTAAAATAAACAGCATTTTTCTACAACTGTTTGCTTACTAAATCTAAAAAAAAAATGACAGAAATAACTTCCTGTGTGAAAAATAATGAAAATAAAAATAAAACTCTACCACAAAAATAATTTTAACTTCAATTATTACACTTAAAGTAGCTTTCCCGTATGAGAACAGCATGTTTTTTGCACAAGTATTGCTTACAATGGTAGCACATGTGTTTTGCTTTTCTTTCGTATTTGGTAGGACATGCATGACATCTTACTAGTCTTTCTGTTTCCTTATGAGATTCTTGTTGTGTTTCGCCTGTCTGTTCACCGGTCTGCTCCAGAATTCTTTTGAGGATTTTTTTTTAGGCGATGCACACTGTTCTTCCTCTGTTGTAATTGATCATTTATCAATTCAAGTCCCAATCTTCTAAGAAAATTTTTCCATGATATTTTGTGCTTGTTATTTTCTTTGTAAACTATGAAACTATTTATGCCTGACATGTTTAGGATCAAGTAAAAAACAACCATTGGCCAATGCTTGGGTTTTGAGTGACATCATAGTTGCTACATAATTCATCAACAACACCTACTCTGTCTTTTGTTTTGTTATAAAATGTGACCATTTCTGGCTTCTTTTACGTTGCAGATTCACTATCGATCTTTTTTCTTCTTCTTCTTTTTTTTTTTCTGAAACAGGGTCTTGTCATATAGTCCAGGCTAGCCTTGAACTCACTAAGTAGCACAGGCTGACTTTGAACACACAGGATCCGCCTATCTCAGTCTCCTGAGTTCTGGATTACAGGTATACATCCCCACACTCAGCTTCATTATCAGTCTTATCATCATGGTGTAATGTTGACAGTATTAATACTACTTTGTTTTTCTTTGCCATATTGGAGGCCAATGTTATATCTTTCTGAAATCCAAAGATTGTACTATACATTTCTCTATTGTTTTGAACTTGCAAAATTTTTTTCAAGAATCTTGGCTTTTTCTTGTGAATGGTTCCTGTGCTGGTCAACTGGTGTTTCTTTAGCAAATATAACATCAATGGATAACTAGTTAACCAATAATTGAATATGACATTTGTGTTACCTTTTAAAATAGGTGCAACAAGACTGTTCACAAAGTCATATGGTTTATTGCTGTACCAATAAAGACCTGGTGGTTCAGTTCAGGATAAATTTCTAAATTTAAGGTCTAAAATGTCTTTGCATCTATCAGGGAATAAGTTTTTATGCCATATTTGGAAGGGTTACTTGGCATATATTGCCAGAAGCTTCACCAACCAGGAAATGATGCAAGTTTTTTTGTCAATTGTCATATATTACAATGGTGTGTAAATTGCTTGACAGTTCAAAACAAAGCTTTCAGAAAATGAGTAAATACCAGCCAAATTGTTGGGTTATTTTTTCTTTCTTGGTGGGTCTTTTTGTGTCAAAATACAGCCAATTTTTTTTTAATACAGCCAATTTTGAGAGAAACCAAATCTCTTGAGTGTCATTATTGTTTTAAAAATCTTAGTGCCATATCTGTCACTTTTCCATCACTCCATTAGATTCTGATAATGGGAATGATAAAGTCCTGCTATGAAGGCTTTTAGTTCAGACAGTGAGATGTATATATATATATATATATATATATATATATATATTAGTATTACTTTTGATGATTATAGAATATTCTACTTGCATTTCACTATTAGTGTATTTGCAAACAATTTCCAACATTGAATCACATTGTTGGCATTTTGTCCAGTAGGTTTCACCCCTGGTAAGAACCTAATAACATTCTGACCTAATTCTAATGTTGGATTATTCAGGTATAAATGACCATATTGTAACATTTTGACTACTTAAATATTTATTTACATTACTGTCTTCTTCCTCATCTGAATAAAGGTCTTCTTTCTGTACTTCTCTCTGTTGAATTTTGTGAAGTTCTTTGGCTTACATGATCCAAGTCATCTCTGGTACCTAAGTCATTTGATGACTCACTTTCAACCTTTTCCTAAAGTTGTAAAGGTGGATTTTCATGCAATATTATACTGAATTGGGCTAACTCTACAGGAAAAATCAAAAGGAAACATTTGATAAAATATTTATAAGTACACAAAAGGTAATATGATACTTAATGTGGGTAGAACATACCTATTTATACTTTCACACAGGTGTATTTGTATTTACACCTTGGTCTTCATCATACCAAGTGGGTGAATGCAAATGTTGCTTTCAGTATTCTCTCAGCACAGCTATTGAGAAGCACAGCCAGCTACTATTATACTAAAGTACATATTTTCATAGAAAATTATGGTATAGGTGTCTGTGACCGAGTATGAGGAACCAAGTTAAGGGACAAGTCAGAGTAACCCTCACCAAAATTGTTTAGAAGATTCAAACACAAGCTATCAGCACATTAACAGGTTCTAGGCTTCTCACACCTTCCCTTATTCTCCAAACACACTTACCTTGCTCTATGTCCCTTCTCCTGCTCCACTGCCACAAATATTCTTAAAAACTTCTTATCCACCAGCCCACTATTCATTATAAAAATAATATCAAAAAGTTTTGATCTCCTGTCTTTCTTTCATTTGTTGTTGTATTTTTTTCTTCCTCTTCTTTCTGATGTACCCCCCTGGTTTTCACTTCCTTTTTCCTTGCCCCACATCCAAGCCTATCTGTCAGTAGCAGTTTATCAGTCTTTGTGGCACATTGACAAAAGCGTGAATTAAAAAAGAAAAATGGAATAGAAGGACTTCTTTTTAAAATAATAAATGCCGTTTCTGACAAATCCACAGCCAAAGTTATACAAAATGGGGAAAATTGAAAATATTCGCACTAAAATCAGTAACAACACAAGGGTGTTCACTCTCACCACTGCCATTGAATTAGTACTTTAGCCGCAGCTATTTGACAGGAGAAAGGCATAAAACGAATTTGACTAGGAAAGGAAGAAGTGAAAATATCCGTATTGCAAATGACATGATCCTTTATATAGAGCATCCAAAAACCACACCAGGTGACTGTTAGAACTAATAAATAAATTCAGCAAAATGAAAACTGGAAGTAAAGTCAACATAAAATTCCACAGCATTCCCATACACTAAGAATGAACCCACTGAGAAAGAAATTTTTAAAATAATCTTATTCACAATAGCTTCAAAGAAAAAAAATCACATACTTTGGACTTAACCCAACCAAGATAATGAAAGATCTCTATACCAAAAACCATATTGCTCTGAAAAGAGATTGAGGAGAACATTAGAAAATGAAAAGATATCTCCTGGTCTTGAACAGGCAGAACAAATGCAGTCAAAATGGCATATTAACAAACTGATATGTTGATTTAACACAATTCCCCAAAACTCTTAGCTTTTTTTATAGGACTAAAAAAATAATTCTAAAATTTATATGGAAACAGAAGAAAATCAAAATAGCCAACAAAATCCTTGCCAATAAAACCAAGGAAGGAACCATTAAAATCCCAGATTTCAAGTTTTACTACAGAGATATAATAGTAAGAACAGCATGATACTGGCATAAAAATAAACATTGATGAATGGAATAAAATAGTCTACAGAAATACTTCCAAGTACCTTCAGCCACCTGATTTTTGACAAAGTTTCCAATAATATATGCTGAGAAAAGATAGCCTACCAAAAATAAAAGACCAAATGAAAAATGCACAATTGAAATGAATAGACACCTCACAGAAAACAAGTGCTAATGGGCAATAAAAACATGAAAAAATTTTCACCATCATTAGCCATGAGAGAAAGGCTAATGCAAACAACACTGGAATTCCACCTCACTCCTCTAAGAATGGCTATTACTAAAGACTCAAAGAACTACAAATGCTAGTGAGGTTGTGGAGAAAAAGGAACTCTCATATTTTGTTGGTGAGAATGTAAATTTGCACAACTACTTTGGAAATCAATATAGAGATTTCTCAAAAACTAAAACTGAAAATTCCATTGGCTTAGCTATTCTGCTCCTAGATGTCTTCCTGAAAGAGTTAAAGCTGTCATGCTGCAGCAATGTATGCATATTGCTGTTTATAACAATACAACTCACAATAGCTAAATAATGAAATAGCCTATGTGTCCATCAACAAAATGTTGAATAAATTTGAGCCATCTGAAAGAAAATGGATGGATCATTTGGGTAAGAGTCACTCTGACCTCAGCACATAGGTTTTAGCTGGACTTGCTTCTCAAAGCAAGACAATTGTGGGGTTAATTCTTTACAGCCTGAACTTCTCACAATCAATAAGGCAGTCTTCCACAAAAAGGATCCTGCACTAGTGTTCTGTCCATGAGCATATATTGACTGGAAAAACTCGTGAGAAGTGTGTCTTCAGCATAAACACACAGGTAGATAAAGGCGCAGCAGTTAGGTTTCCAAGATCACCTATGTTTTACACAGCAGCACATGTGATTTGTGCAATATTATAGCCTCCATAATAAATGAGGGTTTTGTCAGGTTTCTGGACTAAAGGATTAGCAATCAGGCTACTTTATTATTTTCTAAATTTCATACATATGATTTTTTTCTTCTTACTTTAATAATAAACCATTCATTTCCTTTCTTTATCCCAAAAATATGCAGTTGGTACTGATAATATGTTGCTGATTGCGGGTGCCTTTCTACTTCAAAGGAGACTGGGTAAGAACATTTTGTTTTATGTTTTTCTATTATCTAGTAGAATAAAGTGTGCAGAAATTCTCAACACCATCTGCATTAAATAAGTCAATTATGATTTCTGTCAGTATAGCTGATTGGGGACCAGAAATGTTTTTTTCATGCAATGGCACCTATTGTGTTGCAGGTCATACAATTTAGGATAATATTTTTGCATAAAAAATAATCTTGGGTATCTAATTCTTAATTTCAAGATCCCAAATTTGGAAAAATAAAATAATTATTTAGCAATAGACTCAGGAAATGTAAGATCATACTTTAGTGAAGTATCTCTTGTGTAGCACATTTCAAAACCCTTAAAACTGCTTCAAAAACAGAAAAAATATACATCTAATATAAACATATATTTTTCCCTCTCCTGATTCTTCACCTTAATCTCTATCCACTTCTCTTTAGGATAATTTAATTTCTTTAAACAAGCCTGATTAATTTCCATTTCCTGAACTTCAAACATTTTGATTCCTTAATAGTTTCCTTGGTAGACCAATATCTCTTGAGGCTTACTTCTTATACTCTGGCTACATCTCTCATTTTATTTCTAGATCCAGATAATGCATATATCCTGATGCAGTACCCATTCAAGTACCCATTCTGAACTTTGAGTTAAGAAATTTTATCATTAACTTTATGATCTGAGTCTTTTCCCAAACAACAATAACAGATGCAAGCGGGTGGTACCTGATAAGCATGAGAACAGGTGTAATCTGAAAGTGCTGGTATTTAAAAATATTTCAGCCAATTGGTAAAAGAAATTATTGGATCAATGATTCTCTTTGTGATAGCTCAGATAAAATAACAGATATTTTATACATTTCTTGAGAGGTCCTACTAGTTTTAAACCCAATTGCTCATGATACTGATCACTATTTCTCCTTTTAAAGATCTTTGTACATCACTTTTGGAATCTTTGAGATCATTTCTCACAGTCAATTTTTGAGAAGACCTCAAACATGATGTGACTGAGTAAGTCTTGTTTTCCTTTTAATCTCAGCTTGATGACAATTTCTCTACAGAAAAATTTCCTAATCTCTTCTTCAAAATATAAACCAGATTTTCCCACAAGTGTCTTCAGTCATTACAGCCACAGCCTATATCTTAAAATTTAATGATACTTTATTTTAGAACTATTGTCAGATTACTATATCCATGAGAAGAGAGAACATGTTATTTGTCCATTTTACCCTGGCAACTTACAGAATCTTACTTGAATACCGTCCTTAATAAATGTACACAAAATGAATAATCTGCATACGTATATAAAATATTACAGAATGGAAATGACAGCTAAAGCTATTTATACATGAAAAATTCACAAAGGAGAGCAGGAAGAAGCTGAGAAGTGAATAATAAAGCTTTTCAATAATGGAGATCCAAGATCATTTGCTAGGAATATCTCTAGTTCTAATTAGATCTCCTTAGATCTTCAAGTTTTCATATAAACTATTTTCTATACAATTTAGTTTTTAATCTTTCCTAATTTTCAAATAACCCTATTTCAACACACAGGCATGAATTTAGTTATATCCCATTTATTTATATGTATCAGATAAGTCATTTATAAGGGAGAAACTTGAGTCCATCTCTGTTTTCTTTTACAGTGACTATAAGACTATATGAGAACATTACCTAGAAAATCAAAAAAATCTCTCGAGAGAATAAATTAGGTGTGTGGAGAAATTACATGCTATAAACTTGAATCTCACCTATTCATGGCCACATACAAAATGCTTGTTCAAATTTTTTTATATTTTTAATTTTTAACACAATATGTAAAATGAATCTATAAGCCATACAACATGAAATATGTTGCCAGATTTCAGGGAAACAGGTTTAATAGGAGTGTAAAGAAAGACAGGGAAATGGAAGTGACTAAACTATACAAACATTGAGAAAAAAAGTTGACAAGAAAATGAAATATTGGCATGAATTGCTAATCTTTTTATTTTAATGGAGCTAAGAAATGAGAGAAAGAAAGGAAATCAAAATGATCAATATTCAAATTTAGGTTCTCTGGAGGATGTATTTATAAGAAATTGGGGATACTAATGATAGCTTTGTTAGGCTAACATTCAATTTTAAAGTATTGATACATTTAGAGTATGTGTCATAAACCCAGGGAAAAATGCAGGAGAGATGTTAAAGCTGAAGCCTATTAATGTAGCAATTGGCCTACAGAAGTCTCTGTATAGAAATATACTACAAGAAAATAATTGTTCATAATGATATATAGATGAACTCAGTCAATATTTAATTGATAATTTAAATATAAAAGTTATATTGTAAATACCCCTTTCTATTTAAGATGTAAAGGAGAGAATCAAAACTAAATTTTAAGAATGAAATATTCTACTCATAGCAAAAAAAGTCGTTATTAATTCAACGTCTGTGATGAACAATAAACTCACTCTAGAATTCAGTCATAAAAGCTTATCCTACTAAATATTGTATCACAAAGATCTTATTTAAATGGCACAGTGAGAGCATAATCATATGAATAAAGAGACCTGAGACCAAAAGCATTTCAGTACCATGGATAGAACTACCCAGTGTTTTCTACCTTGTAGTAATTGTGCTGCTATATAATTAATTATTCTTGTCAAATAACTATTTTCCATCCAGAAAACTAGCATATACTAGGGGTTTCATCATAAAAATTTTTGTAGGACTTACTTTGGTATGGCGTATGTAATAAATTAATATTATCCTTTTCCTCCTAATTACTGTTTTTTATTTCCCAAATGTCCTCTCTATTAATATATTCTGTTAAAAATATTTTCACAACAACAAAACATCATCCCTTTATCTATCATATTGTATTACCTATATTATATAAAGCAATCTCATATGCATTTTATTAATTCTAAATCCTGTCAACACCTAGGTTATCCAAGGCAGAAAACATGTGTTACTTGTCATTATTTCCCATAGAAGAGTTTCTAGGGCACATTAGTTCTCATTACTATACAAATTAATGCATTTTGGTTTTCAAAAGAGTGATCAACTGGGTAATGTTTGTTAGTTTCATTTAACAAATTAATAAACAATCATTATAATTAATATCAAATCTGATTTTCCTTCTCCTTATCCTAGATTTTCTCTTTATCTGAAGAATTTCCCGGGAAATACCTTTATCTTTGTCATGTATTCACTGTGAATAAGCTCCAACCTGGGAAGGATTTTAAATCAGGCATCAGATATTAATTGAGGTTGACCTCTGAGCTTCAATCACTTTGTGAATCCAGTATTGAAGTATGTACAGATCTGTCTTTAGAATTACATATAACTAGGTTTGAAGCAATCTATCACATAAAAGTTTCATAGACATTGACAGATAACATACATGATCTATAATCAGTATTCTCATTTCAAATAAGTAGAAATTTTGCACTATTAAGGATAGACCATGGTATACAAGCCATCAAACCGCCTGAGCTTTAGGCATGTCCATTGCCTGAGTGTGACATTCATTTTAGAGCATCTTAACAGAGTAGACACTATTCACATGTTTCACTTCAATTTACCAGTGGTAAAAATATTAGCTCTAGAGAACTGGGAATACATGATAAATGGAATTAATGACTACTATTATTATCTATATTTTGCTTGCTTTTAAAATAAAAGTTGGAGATAATACCACAGTTGAATAATTTTATGTCTAAACTGATAACATTTTTCAATAAATGATAACCAAGGCCTCTCCTCAACTAAAGATATCTCTTTCCCCATCCTGTCTTCTTTGTCATTCTTTTGGATTGAGCAAAAGACAAAAGATATTGTCTCTGGAAGTCTCTGTTAAGCACTTATACACTTCTTCATAATGGTGCTAGGTTTCTAGAAAACCTTTAGTGGGTTCCTGCTGTTAACTTGGATGAGTTAATCTGGGATATAACTTCACTTGCTTTTCACACCTCTTATTGTTCACAAGCATTTTTGGAAAACTTATTTTATGTGTTTTTCATAATGCTAAGATATAGCCAACATGTATCACTAGTCTCATTGAACAGTTAAGGAAATAGGAGCTAATTATTTTACAAAAGTTAAAGAAATAGCAAAGATTTGATTCCTTCCAGGTTTAATTCCAGAGCTTTTACAGCTGCATCATCCCTCTTTGATTAATGAACTTTCATTTTGACCAATCAGATAATGTAACTAGGGGTGGTGAACCTATGGCATGTGTGCCACAGGGGGTTATTTGTTATCATTGAAAGCTCTAAAAGGTATGCCGTCACTGATCTAGACCTGTGGGATCTAAGGAAGGAGCCAGAGAATACTTGCTCAGAATAGACTTAGACCACAAAAAGCAATAAATATCTGAAGTCATTAAACCAGGTGGGAAGTAAGGACAGTAAAGATCCTGTAAGGTAAAAGTGTAAGACTAGTCTTGACCATGCATAGTCTACCTCCTGTCAAAGGGTGAATTTACTATATTCCACTAAAACATTAACAAATTCAACATTATAATAAAGCTAGTTTTGCAGAATTGGGTAGGATATGATAATATACAATCACTTTATCTATACCAGTTAATTAATTCCCATAATAATGATATGAGTACATTAATTTTATAGATGAATAAATTGACATTCAGGCACTCTTAGGGACTTTAATAAAAATCATCAGTTAGCAAGTTCCACAGAATAAAACACAACCTGCTTTTGAAACCTATTCTCTAATTTCATTTCACATAAATTTCATTGACTTGAATTTGTCATTTCGGTTCTTTGATCCTTGATGAAAATATTAAAAACATAATTATAACAATGTTTGAGCAACATTGAAATGAAGCAAAAGATAATGTACTAATTTAAAGTTAAGTAACCTTAAAGAGATTTTCCTTGTCATGATAGCACATAAATAACATTTTTCTATATATCTAGATTCAAAATGGTATTTTAATTTACAGAATTTCAGTATTTTGTCTTCTCATGTAAACCTTAGAATATGTTACATATTAAAGTGAAGATGTTAATGTATGTTAAACTTTGTTTATTCATTTTAATATTGAAAAACAGCTAAAAATAAGTTCAATGAAATTTATAATTTGGAATTATATTCATACACTTTGTAGTTATGAACCCATGTTTTACTTTGTTTATTTTTGCTACTGTAAAAGAATACTCAGTATCAGGCAATTTGTAATGAGTAGAAATTTATTAGCTCATTGTTTTGGAGGTTAGGAAGCCCAAGATTAAAGGACAGGCTTCTAGTATGGCTATTCTTATTCCGTCTTCCCATGATGGGAAGAAAAAGACAGAGAGAGGTAGAGAGAAAAAGACAGATGCAGAGGCACAAAGAAAAAGATCCTGAACTCATTCTTTGTTTTTAGATATTAAGTTTCTAATACTTGCTTTTTGAGGACACATTCACATCACAGCACTAAATTCATGGGTTACCATTAATTTATTGGGGGATAATTATTTGGGAATGTTGCCAGAAGAGTTACCAGAAAAAAAGAACAGTAAATAAAATATGATTTGTTCATTCATTCACCAAGCCATTAGTGGGGAATATAAAAACATTCTTATAAAACAGGATTGCTTCGTCCACAAAAATATTTATAAAATTTTGTATATAACTACTTGAATATTAATAAATGTTAAGAAAATTATAATTAATGTCAAATATAGGACAATACATCAATATAAATTAAAGTTACACAAAGTTGGTGAAAAAGAGATTAAATTTTTCTGATAAAAAATATAACAGAATAATTTAGATTGCAAAGAGCTCAACTGAAGTAGGAGAAAGAACTAAACTGCCAGATACTGGAATAGTTGATTAAAAAAGCCAAAAATAAAAGAGCTAACCCTTTAAAAACTTACAGTGGAAAAGTATAGGTTTTGAATAAGAGTGTGGGAAAGTATTTTTCAGGATTTCCCCTTCATCACTCAAAGAGATTTGAATGTGTCCCTCAAACATGAAGTTCATATTTTGCAAAAACACATGTTCATATTTTGCAAAGTAAATCCTAGCCTGTTGGGCTGGGGATTTAGCTCAGTGGTTCCACTGCCTACCTTGCAAGCACAAGGACCTGAGTTCCCAAGTTTGATCCCCGGTACCAAAAAAAAACCCATCCTAGCCTGTAACTGTGTATGAAAGAAAATCACACATAGTTCTTTAACCAGCATCCAGACTCCTTATGTATGCTACTCTCCTTCTGTGAAGCTAAAATATTTTTCATTTCTTTCTAAACAGTAAAATGAATGGCAGTTTATAAAAAATGAAAACAACCATCTATTCTTTTATTTTTCTTTCAAAGCCATGTCTTTATTTTCAATCATTGCAATTATAAGACTTGAAAAATCTGGTAAAAAAAAAACCCCTTAAATCTGCTACTACATTTTTAGAGTACATGAATTTGTACTTGAATCTTTGTTCTTCGATTATTTTACATACTAATTCACTCTCTTGCTAAGTGATTTCATCTAGTCAATATTACCTCAATGCTAAAGGCACATATTTCTTCTGTCTCCTCCAGCTGTCAATTTAGCATCTTTACTTGGTTGTCCAATGGGCATCATAAACCTTCACTAAAATCCTGATTTAATTATCTCTGATACAATCCTCCCTCAGTCATCTCCAACTTAATACCGGAAAACTTCGTATTTCAAGTAGCTCAGTTTAAACAATTTGGAGTGGTCACCGATTACTATCTTTGACACACATTTGATCAGTCTTGTTCGCTCATTTATATAACCTGCCTGGACTGAATGGACTCTTAGTTCCTTCCTAGATTCTCCTTATCACATTTAGAGGGATCTTTTTGAATACATGTAAACCAGATTTTTCTAATCCTCTGCTGGAAATATTTTAATGGGTTCCTAAATCTTTTAAGTCAAACTTTAAAATTCCTAAAATGGCCTACAAAGTTTCATGAACTGACCTATTACTACCCAGGCAGACCTGTGGTACTTCTGTCTCCTTATTTTTCCTGCTGTGGTTGTACCAGCCTTTTGGTAGCTTTTGGCAGCTATGTCAAATGTTCCAAGTACACTCTAGGCCCGGCTTTACCCATACGTTCCCTCTTCTTATGAAGACTTACTTTTGATAGCTTCATGACCAACCTCCCCATCTTCTGCAGGTTTTTGTCCAAATGTCACCTTAAGATGAAGCTCCACTTAATGTTATTAGCAAATCAATAAATGGGGTAAAAATTTACTGTCATATTAAAAAGCAATTATTATATATTATTCATCCAAGCTTTCACATATGGAAAAGGCTTTCATTTTACTTCTTTTGTGTATTTGATAGGTCATTATATATAGAGTGTCAAATTAAAGCAAATTACTTGCTTTTCCCTTTACAGGACTTAATTCAAGTAATTTCATAATTGTGATTTTTATCAATAAAGCAAGCTGAGATAAACCATCCTTCTATAGTAGCACTATTTAAAATTACCCCATATTTATCTCTTGTAAAAGGGAAAAGGACCAAGAGATGGATGGAAGGAGGAGGGAAAGCAGAGGAACTGGATGAGGAAAATAATTATGTGTTATGTACATGTTGCAACTTCCCATGAGGAATAAAATCATTTTGTACTGAAAATATGAACCAACACAAATAAAAATAAAAACATTAAATATAAGTAGAAAAAAGTTACTCTATATTTTTTTCTTTATAAAACTGATTGTCTTTAAATGGTTTTCTGAGCTTTTAGCAATTTAGAAAGCATTTTCTAATACAACATAAGTGACATTTGATGAGAACATTCATACTTCTACTTTGGAGTCATTTCAAACCAAACTAATTTGTTCTTTTAATACTTTGCCAAGCTTACTGGCATGGATTTCTTTTACTTATGGCGTTTCTAAGATGGATATATTTGAATTTTAAAGACTCAAACATATGAAATATTTGATGTAATTATCAAATCATGAGGAATAGAATATCTTGATCTATGTTTTTAAATGACTAAATTCATGTTTATCTCTCTCTAGAGATAGATAGATAGATAGATAGATAGATAGATAGAGATAATAACAGTAAAGGTTTGCATTTTCTTCTGTAATTAGTTTTTTTTTTAATTCTTTGGCCAAATAGGTTTTTTTAAAAACCTATAATGCTAAGTTCTGAAAATTATTTATATGATATTTACTGTGATAATGTAGAAGAAAATGGAGTGCTGTAAGTAGAAGATTTTATGCCACAATTTAGAGAATTCATTTTCAAATTCATTGATGATTGATTCTTCTCTTTCAGAGAATAAAACAGAACTTGATAAATCAAGGAATGGTCTAGCAAATTTAATTTTGGCCATGTCTATTCACGGTGAGACGCATGGTTTAATTTCTATATATTTTAAAATTTTTTCTATATTTATTTTTTTAAACTTGTTAGTTTATGTTTCCAGCACCAAAAAGTTAGTTTTTAAAGTAGTGATGAAGACAATGTTTGTTATATCAGGAAAGCTGACTACATTAATATTTGAGTCACATGCAGATATGTATATGGGATATACACTTTCAAAATTGCAGATACATTTAGCTATTAACCTAACATTTAATTTTTAATCTCAAATCAAAATTACCTTCTGCACTTATAATGTATACTTAGTATACATTTTACTAAGTATACTATTTAATATAGAAAATACTATACTAAATAGAAAAGAAGAGATATAAGAGAATAAAAAAGCCTCTTCACTGTTGAATTACCATTTTCTTGATTGTCACAAGGACAAAGTCACTAATATATTATGAATTACCTTAGAATGTGAAAGTTAGTTTGATCCTTTACTCAATATTATAAAAAATTTTGAACCTCAAGTTCAAAAAGTTGATAAGTTCACAAAATTGCTTTTATTTATTTATTTATTTATTTTGGTACCAGGGATTGAACTCAGGACCTTGTGCTTGCACGGCAGTCGCCGGAACCACTGAGCTAAATCCCCCAGCCAGAAAACTGCTATTAATATGTCTTATTCTTATAAGATGTCTAATGTTTCTGGTGAGCTTTCTAGTTGAGTCTAATCCATTTATTAGGTATACCTATATTTAAATAATTAAATCAATGTAAAATACTGTGCATCAGATAGTAAAAATGCAATATCTATCCACAAAACTACACAAATGTCAAAGATCATAGAATGTGAAGATAAAATAGTGAGTTTTATACAATATTTTACAATGAATTTTGTTGTTTTGAATCTAGCTACAATTTACTGAAATTATATAAAAGTGAAAATTAGAATAGAACATATGGAATATCAAAATTCATTAAGAAAAGAGTTAATGACTGAAGATTAGAGACAGCAGTAGAAATAAGCTTCCTTATTTAAATAATCAGTCAAAATCTTGCTAGAAATTCAGTCACAGCATTAAATTCTGAATATTTGGGGGAAAATAAAACCATCGGCATTGCACCCAAACATTTAATAAATTTTTCTGTAAAAATATTCCTTTATATTTGAGTAGTCTTCATAACAAACTGCTATTTATACTTTCACATACAATGAATTAAAACATAGGTAATAACCAAAATACACTCTATAATATCACCCTTAATCAAACTTCTTACTTTGATTGTGACAGAATGCTGAGTTCTCTAAATCCATCATTTTACTTCTTTACTTTTTAAATTATTAATTGGTATTCCACAGTAAGAAAGAGATTTTTTCCTGAATTTGTTCACGTAATTTTTACTGCTTATCTGTATTCTTCAGTGTTCTAAAGACTGAAAATCAGAACAAGTGGTATAAATTCTGTTTCAGATGCCAGGTGGCCCAAAACTCAAAAAGAGCCAATTTGAAGAACAGAAGAACAAATGAAGTTCCACCTCAAGCAGTCAGCCCATAGGCACTCCTTCTATCTCATGGGTGGTCTGTCGTTTTGTTCTGTGCAGGTTTTCAACTGTTTGGATAAGGCCACTTTTTAAGGAAGAGAAGCAATAAACTTTATTCAATCTAAAAATCAAATGTTCCTATAGTTCAGAAAAACAAAACAAAACAAAACAAATAAAATCTGATACACTCAATCCCTCTACCCACAATGCCCTAGTATTTCATCAAGTGTCTGACTACCCTGTGGTCTACTCCAGCTGATGTATAAAATTAATCATAATAATAACTTGTCATTATTAATTTAGAAGATTTTGTTTTTGAGGTTGGTCAGTGGGAGATTTGTTAAGCTGGTTCTTATGTCATTTAAATATGTTTTTTTATTTTTTAGTGATTGTATGCTTTGCAGCATAGTATGATATGCTAAATTTATGCTGTACTGGAATCAAGCTGTTTCTCCAATACTCTTGCATTTATTTTAGTTTGGAACAGTATTTAGAAACCAAGGTACAGTTTACAGTATGCTTATTGTGATTGACATTCCTTTGCTCCTACATTCTTTCAGGATGCAGACATTGTGTATACTATAAGAGTGAATATATAAGTGAATACAATGATGTTATTGGAAATTAGAGTTTTTAACCATAAAAAATATAGAATGGGGAAAGGAAAATTTTTTATGGTACTGAGTTGACTTTAAGCATATCAGTATAAAATCATAAGTTTATCATTTGACTTTTTTCAATGAAGAAGTCAAGTTTTGAACTCAGTTTTTTAAAACTAATATACTGCTATTTCTCTTATTTCCACTCTCATTGATACAGATGAGATTTTTCTAGGAGTTCTTAACAGAACATTATTCTCACAAGACGTTCCAGTGCTAAAAATATTTTTTTCATTAAATTTGAAAAATATTTCATTCTCTATTTCCCTTTTGGAGGTAGATAATGCACAGTCCATTTTAAAGCTTGTAAAATGTTCAACAATAAAGGAGTTTCTCTAACCAAATTCCCTACACTATTTGATCATAGAGTCCTTTTCCCCTCAAAATAGAATGCAGCCTGAGAAATGCCCTTTAGATCAACTCTTCAGAGATATATTCTATAAAGAGCAAAGCTAAAGGGAACAGGCTTTTCACATATGCAAGCACTGTGCAAAATTCTTTGCTCCTTTTAAAATAGGAGGAGCATCTAAAAATGAATTTTGGAAAGATTCAGGAGAAGGCCAATCCAGCGGTGCTGATGGGGTTTATTGCTGTTTCCAGTTTATAGCATGTAGATTCTGGTTCTAAATTTGTTAGGCAGCCCTAGTCCCTGACTTAATGGTCATTTTTTAGAGAGTCTCTTATTTTAAAAATAAATCCAGAAGACATATAAACTGTTTCCTCCTTAATCCTGAAACATTTGTCTTTATTATTAACAGCAATGATTTCAGCATACAAAGAGATGGAATTATAGTGGGAGAAACTTTGCTGTATGACTAGAGCTGCATTTAGTGTACAACTATTTCTATTTAAAAACTTTGCTTCAGGCTTAAATGTGTACGTAGTCATTTAAGATGTAGAACTTGAGTCAGTTTATATAATAAAATTATCACTAGATGTCATGTTTGCTATTGCCTTACATACATTAAAACTCAGAAACTTTTGCATATCCTAGGATATTATGTCTTTTGTTAGATGTGAGAGATGAGTTGAAGCCAATACTGTTTTAAACTAAGTAACATGATTAAATGACAGGATACACAACTTAAGTAATGTAGTCTCTTTTACTTCTTTGTCTCCTAGTTTTAAATAAGAAATGTGTAACACATTGAAATCTTCATAAATCATTTAGTTTTCCCTCAGCTTATCAGTACACAAAAATATTCTAAGTTCTCTTTAAAGCAATTTTGATATATCTACCTAATTTAAAAATTGTCTTTAACATAAGTGAAACTGTTTCTTTAGTTAAAAATATATACATTCATTCTGCAAATATTCACTTGGCCATTACTTTTTGAAAGATATAATGTTATATTTTTGGGGTACAAAACTGAAGAATACTTGAGCCTTACCATTAAGATGCATATAGTATAAGTGCAAAGTAGACAAGTAATGAGGTATGAGTGGAAATATTAAAGGAATGATAAAAAGATAAGAGAAATAAGATTACCAGGCATGAATATAATTATAGAAACTGATGGTTTTCTGAATTTCCACCAGTGATTTCACCTTAACCATACAGGTTAAAATTCTATGATTATAGAGGTAGGTAGGGAACAGGGAAAGGGGACATTTTTAGAACCTCTGTAGTAAGCCCTAGTCTCCTGCGAGCCACTACAGCACAAGGCAAATTGACTTACTAGATAGGAAAGAGAAGAAATAAGACTTAGAGAAGAAGTTGAGCTTTTGGTTCTGATCAATGCTCCTCTGGGCAGCAAAGATGAAAGCCCTGGAGTTTGCCGTACTTTTATTCAGTACATAGGGAGAAACAAATGTAACAGATGACTCAGGAAAAACAGAGTTCAGTACATCAGAAGAGTAACAAAAGTGAGAAACTGAAAGTGTAAATAAGGACTAAAACGTATAATAGGTAATGTGAAATAGGAAGAAAAGGGGCAAAGGGGAAGTAAGTGGGAGGGGTAGGGGAAAGGAAAGAAGGGAATGGAATTAATATAAGAAAATGGAAAAATATCAACAAAATCTTTGTAAATGGGGAGGAATGGAGGGGTTGAAGGGAGGGCTGGGCAAGGGTGAAAAATAAGAACCAAAAGAGATTATGTAAAGGTGTAAATTTCCAATGACGAATGTCATTATATTGTATACCTAAAATGTACCAATGATTAGAATGAATAATCGATAATGCAAAATAGGAAGAAAAGGTCCAAAGGGGTAGGGGTAGTGGGAGGGTCAGGGGAAAGGAAAGAAGGGAAAGGAAAAATGATGAGAAATGGAAAAAATGGAAATAAAGTCTTTGTAAATAGGGAAAGGTGAAGGGGGTGAAGGGAGGGCTAGGAATGGGGAAAAAGTTAGAACCAAGATGCATCATGTAAAAGCACAAGTTCCCAATGAGAAATGTAAATGTGTTGTATACCTAAAATGTACCAGTAAAAGAATTTAAGATTTAAAAAAAGGTCACTCAAAGGGCAGAGGCAGCAGCAATGGCGAAAATCCTAGAACAATGAGGAACTATGCAGATGAAGATTTTGTTCCTCCCAGGATGTCTTCAGCTGTTGTAATCTTGTCCTGGAGCATCACAGTATCACTGGACCATTGAGGTTTTACATGTGACTGGAGGTGAAAATAGAGTTGTATCTCGACATGCCATAGCTGGCTTGTAGGCAGGAAAACTAGACCCTAATCATGATTTAATTGTGAAATTATTTTTCCCCAAAATTATGCAGAAGTACCCCCAACAGAGGTAGAGTACATTCTAAAATTTAGAAAAAGCACTACCATGTGAGTTAGAAAATCTTGTGTACAGAAATATCAGTGAAATTGTAAACAGCCTCAGAAAGAATGAAAAGATAATGCATCCATGGTAACAGAGGGATAGTTGTACTGATAGGAGCAACCTTCAGTGTGGTGAGTCCTGCTAAAAAGCACCTTTTTTTAATTTGTCCAGTCCTGCTTCAAGGACAGAATTGAGGAGAAAGAGGATGCCATAGACTTCCAGCTCAGTTGCTTTAGCATTATCATTCTTATATAGTAATCACAATTCCATTAAGTAGAAAGAGGTCAGGATAATAAAAGCGGTACATACAATGAAGGAGTGGGCTGGTCCTAATGGACAATGGGGTGGGCTCAATGGTCAATAGAATGAAGAAATTTTGACAACTATGTAGAAAAACAGTACATTAGCCTCTTAGGAATAAAGAACATAAAATGGATAAGAGAGGACAGATTTGAGAGAATGGTATATAAGAATGAGAAGATCAGATAGGAAGACTTATCCAGTCCTTTCTCTATTAAACTAAAATGTCAGGGAAGTGGATGTTCTTTGAGGCATTATTTAAAAAATCATTGCTCTGATTTTCCATTTCATAATAGAGTCAAATAAATATACTTACTTCTGCAGTCCTTGTTAAACTGTACACATATAGAGCAGAGATCTGAAAAAAAATGACCTTAAAGAAATCATCTTCTCTAGACAGAGTAATAGGTCTGTCTTTTGCTTTGATGAAAGATTCTGAGCCAAAGAAGAAAACATTCCTCAAATGTAAATAAAATCCCTTTGGTATGAAATTTGTGCATGAACTTAGAAGGAGGCGGTTTTCATGTAGGTTGGAGCTTTCTGATGAAGATTTCACACTCCAAGTTCGTTCCTTTCCCCTAGGAATCTTCACAAATGAGCCTGTGTGAAGCAATTCCCAGAAGGCATTTCAGTTTATTAGCTTTGGTTTCTTTTTTTCTTGTCCTTGCTTTTTATCATTCTCTTTCAAATTCATGCAGCCTGGTCTCTCACAACTATGCGGTGTTAAGTCAAATTTTTATTCCATTACTTTCTGAATACGATGGTAAGCATGTGATGCTCTTTTCATTGTAGTATATCTGCTAAATACCACGGGGGTCATTTTTTTTTTATCAGAAAAGTAACTTGAGTTCATCTTGTCAAAGTCTTTATTTGCTTGAAGATCAAAGGGAGGCTCAGAGTGGTTAAGTGAAATTGACTTCTCTACTCCAACTGACCCTAGCTAGTTGGAACTGCCACTCTTTCTTCCTTTGTTTATGATAACACCTCCCTAATCAGTATCAGTGCCTTTAAATTTGCCTTCTTGGGTTCAGTCTCCATACTAATAAATGAGTAGTCATTCAAAAATATATTTCATGCTGTGAAATCACTGCGTAGATTCCTATTTCCTTAAAATAACTCATTATTTTCTATTACAAGGTTGTGGCTGATCTGGCCACTTGATTGTCCATCTTGAAATTTTTATCTTTTTAAAATAAGTAGATATTTTATTCTTTTAGAATTAACTATTTATGTTTTCCTTCATTGATGTATTTTACGTATTTCAAATAGATTTAAGAAAAATTAACATAGCCAAATATTGTGATATTTATTGCAAATGCTCATTCTACATATTGACTTTTGATATTTATAATTATTTTGTGTCCTTGTTGAATATTATCACTCTTCCATGCACTTTATTAGTATTAACATACTTAATCCTCATAACCACTCATCTAATTATGCACTGTCCTTATATTTCCTTTAAATTTAAGGCAACTAATGCAAAAAGAGACTAATTAACTAGCATTTGCCCTGTTCAAATCCTATTTCAGGTGTCTGGTGTTAGAGTCTATGTTCTTTGGCCTTATGTCTTGCCGTGTCTTATTATCTAAATTAAACATAAAACATTATTATTTGGAAAAGTTTACATGGTTTTATAATGTGTTACTTACTATTTTTAAAATTACTCAAACTTTTAGCTGTTTTTCAAGTAGTAAACAATGTGCTTTCACCAATTTAGACTGTTTTTATGCACAATTTAAGATAAAATATATTTAAATTCCAATACTGACCTGTTGGTCTTGGTCTTAGATGCTATACACAATTGATAGGAATTGGGATGTCTGTCATAATTTAGGTGACCATGGAAAAGAATCTCATTAGGTATTGGCAATGCAAATACTTTCTTCTAAACTCACTATGCATTCCAACTGGATATACATATTTGGCTTCAAAAATATGAAAGAAGTTGTTGACTTGTTGAGATTGCATTTGACTTTTGTTCTTTCAAAAACAGAATTCAAAAATGTCAGCTATGCACTTCTTAAAAAGTTATTGTTTATAAATATATAGTATTCTATTTAATAGTGATTATTGGACTTCAAATTAATTGCATAAAATAATTTTCAATCTGTAGATAGCACATCAAACAATGTAAGCAAACACAATATTATTTATTAGATAATATGTTGGCAGAATAATTCATAACGCATAGTAAATAATCAAATACATTTATTACATAATCCTTACACTCCGAATTTTTATGCACTATAGAAAGGCTCTGTGGCTAAAGTTAAAGCTCATAGCTCATAAATTGAAAGGAACAAGCAAAATCCAATCTGATTAGAAAAAATATTGACTATGATTTTGAATAAAATGACAAACTGCCTTAAACAAATCAACAGGATAAAAATGTGTCATTTTATTTATGTATTTTCTTCTGTAGGATGATGAGATGGTTATCATGTTCTTTGAACAATGTTAATGTTTACCCCAGGAGATGTCAAGAGATCCTGCCCTGAAATGTCAACTCCAAATTCCTGATTAGTGTTTTCATAGACCAAGTGAACTGTGGATTGGTCAAACTCAAGAAAAATTTACCAGAAGCTGAAAATATTCACCTGTACTTTTATCAATAATGTAATCACTATCACATTGATCTATTTTGTCTTTTTTTTGGTAATGGGGATTGAACTCAGGACCTTAAGCTTGCAATATTTTGTCATATTTTAATATAAAGTCATCCTCAATATTTTCTTTTATCCATTATATCACACCTTAGTTTATCTATTTTTTAATTTTTATATTATTGAACTGCTGTTACTGGAAAAAATCTCTGAAATTTTATCTCCTAAAATACCAAGGACAGTTGTCGCGTTCGCCTTTGACCAGCAATGACGACGCAACACCAACGCTCTTCTTCTAGCAGTTTATTCAGGAAAACTTAACATTCTTTTTCTTCTACCCCTGGGGAGCACCCGTCCCTAGAATAAGTACCCCTGAACCAACCAATCA
>NW_004624761.1:21082504-21113981 GCF_000247695.1 Heterocephalus glaber
TTCTTCTACCCCTGGGGAGCACCCGTCCCTAGAATAAGTACCCCTGAACCAACCAATCACAGATAGTCATGTGGCGAATGCGGATAGGTACACGTAAGAGGGGGCAGAGCATCAGACACATCACAACCAAATAAGGAGTTGTTTATCATAAAGAGCTCTCGCCGTCGGGATGGCGGAAGGCGGAAACCAGCACCATCTTTAAGGCATGGCACACGCAGCTCTCCACAGACAGTGATGTGTTTTATTTGAAATAATGCCACTTATTACATTATAAACCAAGACAAAATTACTCATTGGCATGCATACAATTTTAATAATAAGCAGAGCACTGTTGAGACTGTTCATATTTGATAATTGAAAAGAAATTTTTAGCAAGATCTTTAGCAAAGAAATCACTTACACAGACAATTTACCATGTTAACATGTGGCTAGCTAATCAGAAAGAAATATGGAAATCAGGCAAGCAGAGAGAAGGGAGAGGCCTGGGAATGGATATGAGCAAGGTTTGAGGAAGTGACAAGACAAGGAGTCACAACATTATATCCACAGATGTGGTGTAAAACAAATTTTGTTTGATTTACACCCAATAATTACATATGGACATGTGTCCAGAGGTGGACCTCATCATAGTCTCTCAGCACAAATGAAGGGAGGTTGAGGTCATAGTCAGGTCTTCCCACGCTGATCAGGGTTTAAATAATTGTTGCAGCTTCCCACAACCTTAAAATGAAATGAGAGAATACTCAAAATGCTATAGCATAAATTTTACATTGTCTTTGCCCACCTATAGAAAGAAGGATTAGTTTATTTAGATTTCAATTGTAGATACTTTAATTCATTATGCTTTTCTATTGAGGAGTTGATTTTCATATCATCATCACTCATTGTAGGTCTTCTTTCTTAGTTTGCATCTTGTTTATTTCTCTTCTTGATTTGTTTTAATACTCATCCCACCCTTTTTAGATTCCCATTTTCACATATTATCATGGAAACATGGACTTTTAAAAAGTACACCGCATCATTGGATGTATACATAGGTTTTAAATATATTTTAAAATGAAACTTGACCATTTCTACAAATTATTCAAGTGTTAATATATACCAGACACTTTTCAAAACTTATTAAATGTATTAAATGATATAATCATTGCAATTTTATGATGTTGGTTTTATTTTCCCAACTTACATAGATATAAAGAAACTGAAGCATAGAGAGGCAAATTATATTATTTGTTCAAGATTATTTAGCAAGCAGAGGATCACACTCAAATACAGTTTGAGAATCTCAAGGCTTTTCTGTATATACTCTATTGTAGCTTATTTCCATGTATTATTTTTTAACTTGGCAGTATAATTTTGTGATATCTCCATAGTAGTGTATAAATGTTATTCATTGTTACTGCATACTATTGTATAGAGTATAGTCACAACATTTTATTTAGATGTCCTAATTAGAGAGATGTAATGGCACAGTCATGGCTTAGAGAGAGACCACCATAGGGATGAGGAATAATAGCCAGAGTCTTGGGCCTTTGCCTGCTACTGGTTAAAGCTAGGATTTGTATTTTCTTCTAGGACAGTTAGGTACTTAAAAGCCATTTTTGCTATGAGCCATGACTTTTACTTGGGGCTACAGACACCCAAATAGATAACTAAATGCAGAACAAAGCTTGACCTTCATCCTGTATCCTTTGTTACTATAACTCTTAAGTCATATCTCTTCTGAGCTCTGCATAGTGTGTGTGGCTCATTTAGCAAGTGTCTGTCTAGGAGCTGTCACATAGGGATGATTAGCACTAAATTTAAATGATCATGTCCCCCTTGAAGACTGAGGACACAAATATAAGAGGATTACAGGGATATTCAGCCACATCCAGAAGCCTGAGGCCATCATCCTAACCTGTGACCAGATGGATTCCAGGAAAGTGAAGCCCCATGTAGTTGAGACACCCACAGACAGAGATAATACTTTCCTGGAAACAGAATCATTCCTCAGCCATAAAGATTTCAGAACTAGGAGATAATGGCCAACCTGATCCCAACCCACCAGCTAATTCTTGAAAGTTTGCCTCTTGCATTTGTCCAAATTCCTATATTAGAGTGTGAGCCTTCTAGCTACCTAAGCTGGAATTCTCTCCTTTCTTTCCTCTAACTTTCCAATTAAAGTTTGTTTTACCCTGTAAATTTGTGCTTTAGTCTTAATTTTCATTTTTAATAAAGCAAGGACACTAGTGCAAGTGACACTAGGGCAAGACAGTTGTCCCAGTGGCCTTGGACTAATCTAGTTCTCCCTCTTTTCTTGTTTGTAGATTTCAAGGATAGCTGGAGAATGTGCTGCACATGTTATATCCTGAGACAAGAAAGAACTGGCCAGAACAGATCACTCCATATTCCTGTGCCCCCTTGAACTGAATGTCTTTCAGCACTTTATCCCATTGTGTCAGGTTGTCCTCAGGGTGTAAAATCAAGGAGATTGATTTACAGTAATTCAACTGTAATGCATGTGAGTCACATATACACAAGACCCTATGCATTCTGGACAAATTTTTTGATCCTTCAGGGACCAGATTATTATGAATCTTAGGTTTTCTGCTGTCCCTTGCTGTCTATCTATAAGTAATAAAACTTAGAATTTCATTGATTGTTGTATGTGTGTCTCTGTTGTGTCTCACACAACATGGACAAGCAGTAAAAGCACAGTCTAGATGCCATGGGTTGAAATGGCAACCAGAGTACATATTACCCATTTTTTGTCCCTTTCACAAGTGCAGAACTAATCAATGAAACTGAGCTATGATTGAGTATAAAGGAACCTTTTATTATTGGTCAAGAATAGAAGAAATGGAAGACAGACTTGCAAATCAATTTCTTCACCTACAAGGATTGGAAAAGTCACAAACACAGAAGCAAAGAAATGAAGGGGATGCATAGACTGATACAACTGAGAAAGATTCATGTCTTTTCTGGGAGTGTGGGAGACATTTAAGGAATTATCTCACACCATATTATTGTTTCTTTTATAGATGTCTCTGATTGTCATCTGGCAATTATTAATGGTCATTTAATATACAGATGATATTATAATAGAATTAGAATTAGAGTTTGCCTAGCAATCAACAAGTTTCAGCTGGTCTAACTGAAAGAGGATTTCTGGGCTTCAGGCTGACTATCTTCCAAGATAACCAAACTATGGAAGTGTTATATAGGAAGTACAAGATTAGTGTGGGGCATAAAGTCAGCTAGGTTGTATAGATAACATACAGTGAACCTGTTCACACTTAGATTATTTCAAATTTTCTTCTTCACACAGTCTCTCAGTAAACAATCTGCAAAATTCTCTTTGAGAATTTGTTTGGTTGGTTGGGAAGTGGAATTGTTAGGTCCTGTAAATACACACATTTAATTTTACTATAACTTGTTAAAGCAGTCTCCAAAATGCCTGCATCTATTTTCATTTCCACTAAGAGAACTTCATACAGGTTTATATTTTGCTACAGGATACTCAATACTTGATGGTGATCTAATATTTGACAGCCTCACTGAGGAATATCATTGTGCTCTTAATTTGACCTTTTCTAATTACCAGTGAGATTGGTTAATCATATCTTCTTCAGGTAATTTCAGCCATTGAATTTTCTTTTTATGTAAATTGACTATATTATTTGTCCATTTTCTTCTAATGGGTTTATTGTGTTTTCTTATTCCTTTGCCATAATAAGTATTAATGTAGCTATTTTGCTTAAAATATTTAAATTAATTTTTATATTATTCTTAAATCACCAGTTTTTCTGAGACCTAGTCTAGTCATACTCCTAAATAATTGCAAGCATATATCTTTAGCAAAAATAAGAAAGCTGGTAAAATTTTAATAATCACAAAATGCCAGCATTGAAACAAAAAGAATAAGAACAGCAAACTCACAATACAATGTTAATGAACATGGATTAACATATTATACCAAAAGTATACTCTGCATAGCAACACAGTGTGGTAGGTATTATTATCATCAATATTTTAATGGTGATGACACTAGAGTTGGTAATTGAAGGTCAAATATTATCTGTGTTGGGCTCGAGATATAGCCCACTGGGAAAGAGCTTACCTAGCATGCTTATGCTTCCATCCCCAGCACACACACACACACACACACACATACACACACAGATACAAATTTGCTTATGAAAGTGTGATGTGAATCCCATAGCATCTACATTTTTTAAATCAGCAGACCAAGAGATTCTGATGGATTGAATTACTTGCTTACATTTCCAGAAAAAAGTCTCTATCTAAACCTTACATTTGTCAGATTGTGTGACTAATGTTCTATGTGTGGAGAGGAAAAACAATTAGCATGATTAAGACAGAAATAAAAAAAAAATTTCCTGGTGTCCCCTTTCCCCTCAATAAATATGAATGTTCCAGTATTTCTTGATGCACACATGAAGAGATAAGGATATCGGCACAATATAACTGAAGGAAAATCTTCTACAAAAGCAGGAAACTTCTCCATAAATGTAGTAGAGAAAAAGAACACTTTTGCTGTTTAGTAATCACTAAACCCAACAATGATCCACATCATGAGCAATCTGATGTTTGCAAAGGCAGAAAGAATTCTTATCATTTTACCCAGCCAAGCAGTATAACCCTTCACATACATGCTCTTTTTAAAAAAATATTAATTTTATTGGTACATTTAAGGTATACAATATAATGACATTCATCATTGGAAATTTGCACCTTTACATAATCCATCTTGGGTCTTATTTTTTCCCCATTCCCCTGCCCTCCCTTCAACCCGTCCACCCCTCGCTATCTATAAAGACTTTGTTTCTATTTTTCCATTTTCTCATATTAATTCCATTCCTTTCTTTCTTTTCCCCTACCCCTCACACTTCCCCTTCCCACCTTTTTTTCCTATTTCACATTATCTATTATACCTTTTAGTCCTTATGTACATTTTCAGTTTCTCACTCTAGAGAAACTATTCAGTATTTACACATGTATGCCCCTGAAGAATTAAAAGAATCATACCACAGTGATATATGTGCACCCATGTTCATAGCAGCATATTTCATGATAGCTAAAACTTGGAAGTAGCCCAATTACCCATCAACTGGAGACTGGATAAAGAAAATGTGTTTTCTTAATAAAATGGAGTACTACTCAATCATAAAAAATGAGAAACTAGAGACATTTATAGCTAAATGGATGCACATTGAGGAGATACTCTTAAGTGAAATAAGTAGGACACATACATGCTCTTAACATGAACCGTAACTATTCTTCAAATAAGAGGACTCAACAGCACCACTTGTCAGATATATTTCTTAAAGGTACTTTGTAATTAGAATGACTATCTGTACCAGATAATTGTAGCAATTGACTTTATAGAGAGGAAAACTAAAATGCTTGTATCTTTTCAACAGTATGGGGCTTTGCAATTTGGAGGTAGCTGAAGTTAGCTGCCTACCCTCTTGCAGACAGAAACACTAAGGGCACAATTTTTCTTGCATGTTTGTATTCTAATGAGGTGGTTCTGAGTTCTTTAAAAAAGGCATTCCTTGGTCATGAGGTTAGCAAAGAATGTGTTTAGCTTTAAAAATCATTTACATACAGTACAAAGCAAAGAAGAAAATATTTACAATTACAAATTTTCTAAATAAAAACTCTAAGAAAAGTGTGGAGAAAATCTCTATTGCTTTGTTTCTTTTTGAAAAATATTATTTAATTTTAATAATTAAAACTAAGTTTTTTCTTATGTTCAATTTGTATACAATAACTATATAAATTTATGAACTACCTTGTGTTTCAAAACATGAATATGTAGTGAAATGACCAAGTTAGCTGGTTAATAAATGAAAGACGTCACTTACATACAGTGTTGATTTTTTTGTGGTAAATACATGTAGGATCCACCATTGCTGGACCTGATTGCACACATTCCCAGCATTTGGGAGGCTGAGGTAGGAAGATAGTAACTTTGAGGCAAATTTGGCATATATGGATATTCTCTGAATTACCTCTACCATCAAAAAATAGATCTACTCTTTTAGTATTTCGAAGTATACACTATATATATTCAGCATGCTGTACAGTAAATAACAAGGTCTTATTTCTCTGTTTGAGCTCCAATTTTATACCATCTGACCAACATCTTCCCTTCCCTCAACCATAATTCCCCTCCTTCTATCAGCCTCCGGTGACCATTATGTACTCTACCTCTGTGAGTTTAACCTTTTAATATTCCACACATAAGTAAGATCATGTAGTACTTGTCTTTCCTGTCTTGTTTATTTTAATATATTGATCTCCAGTTCTGTTCATGTTGTAATAAATAGCAGGATTTCATTCTTTTTATGGCTGCATAGTATTCCATGGTTTAATGTGACATATTTTCTTTACCACTTTGTCAGTTGGTGGACCTTTAGGTCGTTTCCATTTCTTAGTCTTGTGCTAAGACTGCTGCAAAGAGGAAGGGGTTTTTTTCCATATACATATTTCATTTCTTTTGGATATATACTCAGTAATGATATTACTGAATCATAGGATGGATCTGTCTTTATTTTTTTGAAGAAGCTCCATACAGTTTTCCATAATGGGTGTACTAATTTACTATTGCAAAAATACCATACAAGAGTTTCCCTTTCTCCACATGCTTTTTAATACTACCTTTAGTCTTTATGATAGTAGCAGTTCTTAGTGGGGTGAGGTCATATCTCATCGTGGCTTTGGAAATGAATTCAATATGTTTACATCTTGTTGAGTGAGAAGTAAAAAATCACAATCAAGAAATAAGAGTGGAGAAAGACTTGTTACCTACTGCACATAAGAAGAGCGAGCATTGAGGTTATTTCCAAAGTATGAAGTTTTTATTCAGCAAAGCTATACATCTTCATTTAGGAAATCACTTTGGAATGGCGCATTCCTGAGTCTAAGATTATAGCTGGAGAAGAAAAGATGACAATACATTTCTGGGCATGCTCACAGAGCATAGTTCAAAGGTTAAAATAAGGGACAGGACCACTTCTGGGCAATGCTAAGGCTAAGGTTATAAAGATGATAGATATGAGCACTTCCTGTATAATCAGTTCAGTATTATAATAAGCAAACTTTACTCTAAGTTCCTAAAAGAATAGAATAGCTTGATCACCTTAGCTGTTCTCCACAAAAATTTTCCAAACAGTCTTAGCTGAAAAAAAAAGAAAGAGAAAACAAAAAAAAGAAAGAGAAAGAAAGAAAGAGACAGAGAGAGAAGGAAGGAGGAAGGAAGCAAGGAAGAAAGGATGGATGAATGAATTCTGAAGGTGAGTTAGTGCAAGAGCTTGCCCCCAAATATACCTGCCTCACTTCAAGGCTAACAGTTTTGATTTACTGTTCCTAAATGATTAATGATCTTTAAGTTTTTTCGTGTACCTGTTTGCCATTGTATAACTTTTTCGGGAACTGTCTATTTAGATCCTCTGCCAAGTTTTTTCTAATACAGTTAATTATTTTCTTTCATTCACTATGCAAAACTTTAAGTTTGATACAATCCCATTTGTTTTATTTTTTCATTTTTTGCTTGTATTTTGGGATCATATCCAAGAAATCGCTGCCCAGATTAAGGTTATATAGCTTTTCTCCTATCATTTTTACAGCTATAGATTTTATATTTAAATAATCAGTTTTGACTTGATTCTTCCATCAAGTGTTAAGTACATGCCCAGTTGCATTCTTTTGCATCTTCAAGTGGATATTCAGTTTTCCCAACACCGTGTGTTGAAGATATTTTCTTTCTCCATTGTGTATTTTTGGTACTTTTGTGGAAAATCATTTGACTATAAGTGTAGGAGTTTATTTATGATCTATTTTATTCCATTGGTCAATATCTTTTGTTTATTGCCATACTATTTTGATTTCTCTAGCTTTGTAATATATTTTAAAATCAAGTAGTGTGGTACTTACAGGTTTGTTCTTTTGGCTCCAGTTTGGATTGGGTATTTGGGTTCTTTTGTAGTTTCCAACACATTTCAGAATTTTTAGATTTTTTTTCTAATTTGTTAAAAACAACATTAAACTATCAATAAGGATTTTAGATCACTTTGGGCAGCATAGATAATTTTATTTCTAATTTGTCTTTACTCATATAGATACTAATCTATTCTATAGTTAATGTTCATGGATATTCTACAGTGTTTCTACTGTCTCTTATTTATTTGGGATTTGAGGGTAACAATAAAAATCATAAAATATGTTTCTTATATATGGAGACTATTATTTCTCATCACTATTTATGAAAGCAATATTGCAATTCCTTTTCATCGCCAAGGAAATTGAAGCACAGAGCTGAAATAATAATTCAAAATAATCCAGTTTGAAGTCTGGACAATTAGCTTCTATAATATTCTCGAATGTGTTATTTATAACCCTATCTCTCCCCTTCCTTACTCTCACTAGTGTAATCCAACTTTCCTAAAGAAAATTTTGTTATCTGTAATTCTGAAAAGGACTAGTAAAATTTTTTTTCTTCTCGAGACATATAAATTTAACCTTCTGAAGGAGTCAGACACACAACTCAGAACTGTTTTGAATGTTTGTAATTAATGCTCAATAAAACAAAAAAATACAGAAGCTGACACAGGAAACAAAATCAATTTGCCTCATAGTCCTCATTCCTGATTATTATAAAAGATGGAGAAGTGTCTCACAAAATGTGTATATACTCATATTAAAATGAAAATTAATCTATAAACAATTATACATATAAAGCATAAAAATATAAAAGCAAAAATTCTACCTGTAAAATATATATTCCTTATTAAATCTCTAGGAAGTTTCAAGTAAATATAGATATTAAGTTAAACATTGAGAATAGCTGAGAAGCATAAGGTCTTGACCTTTAAAAATTTACACACTAATAAAAAGTTAGATATATTAAAATTATAAACATTGTTACAGTTAGAAAACCTCTTTTGTATTCATTATCTCATCTGATATTCTCTGCTATTAATAAAAGTTATTAATTCTCACTTTGAAGATAAGGAAATTGAGGCTCTAAAGGTTAATTAATTTGTCCACATTTACACTCCAAGTAAGTGGCTGAAACCAGTATTTCACTCTAAGTCTTCCATTCATTGTTCCATTACACAACAGCTGCTTAATTAATCAACATTACCATTTAAAATAGAAAGCTGAGATTCCTATTATTGTAATTATTCAGCAACTGAGGGATACTGTTTTCAGAATCTCCTTCCAATACCAAAATCTGTGAGGGTTCAAGTTCTTTATATAAAAAAAATTATAGAATTTTAAATAACAGACACACACACATATATATGTTCCCTCAGTAGAACTTTAAATCATCCCTAGATTATTTATAATACCAAGTACCATGCAATTACTGGGTAAACAATTGTTACACTGTATTACTTAAGAAATAGAGTCTGTTAATAGTTAGTACAGAAGCAAAAATCTTCCTGAATATTTTTTCTTCTTTTTTTTTTTTTTTTTGGTACCAGAGATCGAACTCCAGTCCTTGCGCTTGCGCAGCAGTCCTGAATATTTTTTCTAAGAAACTGGATTGGTGAATGTGGAATCCATAGATAAGGACAACTGACTACTTAACCAATATTTAATATAAGTGTTTTGATTTTCATGTTCAATTTGGAGAATGTAGTGAAAGGATATTTCATGGTGTGTACTACACAATGGTAACGTAGTCCATATTCTGATGAAATGCACTCTGATCTTCATTAGGGTGAGATCTCTACCTACCTCTTGGCCTTAGGATTTACAGCTAACTAACACTGTGAGTGAGTAGTGAAAATACTCCAGTCATGTTGGTTTTCTGTGTACTTCCTGCCCAGCTTCCACACGCACTTATTTCCTCAGCCCGCATACGAAAGAGCTCAGATCCTTGGAGATACACTGACTTAATGCACAAATGTACAAAGGGTCTGGAGTTCATATTTCCCTTTGAACAATAATTTTAAAAGAGAGGAGTAAAATTTTCTTTGCAGAAGATTGGAAGCATCTTTTTCTATTTGCTGCTCAAATCACACTGTTCCTTGGTTTTGTTCCCTTCCCATTCTCCTTTTCCATTTCTCCTACAAATACCATCACAATTGTTCACACAAAGATCCTTGTCTCAGGAAATTGACTAAAGAAAAGTGTGGGTCATGTGACCTGGTCCTGAACTATTTGGTGACTCACATTCTCCTGGAGTAAGTTAGGATTGGTATCCAATTAAAACCACAGAAATTCAATGAAGTTTCCCTGAAAATCCTATTGGAGAAAATGTAGAATTTTTCTAAGGAAAGCAAAAACTATAAATCTGCAGATGAATCAAGCTGAGCCTCGTGGTGGGAGAAAACAGATGTCTTGGATGTCATTTATGCCTGGACACCAAGCTGTGCCTGAAGGCAGCCCTATCTTTGGATGTCTCAGTTACATGAGCCAAAAACAATTCTCTTTTTGCTTATGCCAGGTTGGCTCAAATTCTCCAAACAATAAAGGATTGCTGATTAATAGAGGATACTGAGGTTCATTTTACAGAACAGATAAAGTAAAAGAAAAGGCTGAGCCTTCTTTTTCTCAGCAATACAGAAGTCTTGAAATCATTCAATACATTCAAATTTTAGGACTGTATATTTGAAGCTAGGGGAAAATTAACTGCTCATTTTTAGTCATTATTATAAATATTTTTCAGCAAAAGATAAAAAAGACTCTTTGAAGTACTATTTTATGTTGATAAAAATTATAACTTTTGTGGCAAAACCAGATTATAAATTAAATGTAATAGTATAGTAGAAATTATTTCAGTTATTTTTCACTAAATTAATTAAATTCTTTGCACCTTGTTTTAAGAAATCAAGTTGTACAAATATTATTTATACATATGGAAAAGTGCTGTAAATAAATTCAAAGTCAGTATGTCCTGCTGGAAAGCTAAGGTTTTTACTGCTCACAACTCAACTAGAAACATTTGAGAGACAAAGATTAGTGAAAGGATATAGGTTCAATTAAAGTAGGCCTTGAAAAAGATGGAGGAACTTCACTGTTGCTGAAAATCTCTTTCTTAGGGAGTTTAGGGCCATGAAGGAATTTCATGGAACAGAAGAGAATATGGTGAGATAAAGAACAGGGAATCTCTTGTAAGGTAGAGGTTTTTCTCTTCAGGGTGGGTGCTTTTATCTTTTCCTCATCAAAACAAACCAGAACTGAACTTTTAGGGCCAGTATCAACATTTTCTTTTAAACCAGACACTTTAATTTTCTGCCTATCAATTCATATGAGCTGAGGAGAAGAAAGTGGAATAGAGAGGTCTCTCTGGAATTTAGATACCATTCCCCAAAAGAAATGAGTAAATGTTATGGTTTAAAAATAACGTGTCCCCAGAAGATACATGTATTGAATGCTAAGTCAGCTCATAGCAGAATGTGCTGTTAGAAAGTGAGGCCTGGTTAGAGGAAGTGGGTCATTGGAAGTACTGTGTGGCCTGGAAGCATGCATTCTTGTCTTCTGCTCCTTCTGTCCCTCTTTCTTTCTTTTCTGTGCCAGGCCCTCCAGACCAGCAACATCCTTTTTTGTTTTTGTTTTTGTTTTTGTTTGTTTGTTTGACTTTTGGTGACTTGCTTCAAACTTTCATTTTTAAATTTTTAAAACTTTAATTAATTATATTTTACAATTTAAATATACATAATGATCACATTCATCACAGAAAATTTGTACCTGTACCTGGTATATCTTTTTTCATTCATTAAGTTTATTGGTACATTTTAGGTATGCATTCATGATAACATTGGGAATTTGTACCTGTACATGATGTATCTTGGCTCTCATTTTTTCCCATTCCCCTTCCCTCCCTTTCTTCCCTTCACCCCTTCCTATTGACAAAAGCTTTGTGGGCTAGGAATCTAGCTCAGTGGTTTTGCTGCCTGCTGCACAAGCGCAAGAACCCGAGTTCGATCCCCGGTACCAAAAAAAATAAAAAAAAAAAAGCTTTGTTTCAGGTTTTTTCCTTCTTTTTTCATATTTTTTCTTTCCCTTCTTTCCTTTCCACCACCCCCTCCCTATTTCCTCTCCCTCTTTGAACCTTTTCTTCCTATTTCACATATCTATTATACATTTTGGTCCTCATTTACACTTTCAGTTTCTCACACCAGAGAAACTGTTTGGTATTTACACGTGTCTTATTTATTTCACTTACGAGTATGGTCTGAAGGTCCATCCATTTAGCTATAAATGTCTCTAGTTTATCATTCTTTATGGCTGAGTGGTACTCCATTTTATTAAAAAAATCACATCTTCTTTATCCAGTCACCAGTTGATGGGCATTTGGGCTATCTCCAAGATTTATCTATTACAATCTGTGCCACTGTAAATATGAGTGTGTATATATTACTGTGGTATGACGCTTTTAATTCTTTTGGGAAGACACCCAGCAGGGGAATATCTGGATCAAATGGGACTTCTAATCCTAGTTTTTTGAGGAATCTTCACACTGATTTCCACAGTGGTTGCACCAGTCTACACTCCCATCAAGAGTGGAGAAGGGTTCCTTTTCCCCACAGCCCCGCCAGCATTTGTTATTGTTTGATTTCTTCATAGCAGCCAGAAAAACTAAAACTGCTAAAAGACAGGTTAGGTAGAATTTTGCTAAGACTATAGGTTCGAAAGTGATGTAAATTCTGAACTATATGAAAGATTTGACAAATTCTGCCTGGTTTGGGGAAACATAAGTTTTCAGACCAAATTGCCTTAGCTATACAATAATTATTATTATATTTATGTAATTAAGTTATCTGAGTAAAAATTATGACAATATATGTTCAAATTCTTAGCACATATACTGGCTACTCAGTAAGAATTTAACATTAGCAACTGTTATTTTTTTCCAAGTTTAAATAATTTATTCATGTTTGTTACATATTCTACCTTTGCAAACTTTATTTTTCACAAAAATTATCTCTTACATTTTATATGTAATAAGCTTATGTAGCTAAAAATGAAATATTTGACTTCATCTCATATCTTTGGGAAATTCTCAGTGCAACACACAGCAGTTAAATTAATAACAGTGGGTTATATGCTTTTAGTAAATGCATAAAAAGTGTTCACTAAATTAGTGTATGCCACTTCACTGGAGTTGTCCTCATGTGATATCAAAAAGTGTGAAGATTTGCAGAGTATGGTGGTATATGCTTGTAATCTAAGCATGCTGAGAGGCTGAGACAGGAGAAACATAAGTTTGAACCCAACATGGAGAAGTTAGAGACTTATCAAGAGCCTGTCCCAAAATAAAAAAGTCAGGGCTGGGTGGTGTAGCTCAGTGCAAAGGGCCTGAGTTTAAATCTTAATAACACACACACACACACACACACATACACACACACAAACATACATACACACAATTGTATTTAGATGTATCAGAGCAACTACTTGGTTTATTTGTATGATATAATTGAATAAAAACTTTAACTGTTTATAAATATTTTCATCTCTTTTTCTTGATTAGTACTTGTGCATATGCATTATGAATAATAAAAAGGCAAACATTCTAACTAAACATGACAGAATTGTACAGTTTTGAATATTATAAAACAGTCTCAAACATATTATTAGCGCATTGAACTCAAAGTATCTATATGGCTAACAGTTTGGTGCTATTTCCACATTGCAAATGAATTATCTGAGGCTTAAAGAAATTAGCAAAATGAAGTTGTAGTACTATGTCTACATTTGGATCCAAATCTCCTTTTTTTCAGAACAAATTGTGGCATATTGAATCAATCACATGGTGCAGAATAAAGGCTAAACAAAGGAAAATTAAGGGTCAACCTTCTGAAATGAATGTACAGGGAAATTTTTCATGATCTAAATTCAATCAATGTAGATACTATAACATGTCTAGACTAGAGCGAAAGGCAAGGGTCTTACTCTGAAAACAAATATGGCCCCAACCTTCATAGGAGCCTTAAGCAATCTCTGAACTTGCCAGTCAGTATTGTGCTTTCTGAGTTTTCCAAGAAACAGATTTTTGTCAATGTACATATTCATGAGTTACCTCACTTTGTTCCTTTACTGTGTTACTACAAGTCTATCTTTGGGTTTTACTTGCCATACTCTCTGTATCTAATATACATTATTTTGAAGTCTCTAAAATTTCCCAGTGCATGTGTGTAAAAGTACCATGAATTAAGTACCCTTTGTTACCTTGTCTTTCAGCATATTTTATTTTTTCAAAATGCTTTTAGGAGTTTTCAAATTTTTATGCATACCTGAGATGTATTACTTACACACTTATGACAATTTATTTTTTAAAAACCAAAAATTTATGTTATTAATTATAATTAGTAACAGATTAGTAGTTTAATGAGGGAGTTTAGAAGACATGCTCTATCCACACATAGCTGTACATAAGGGGACAAATGAAACTGACATATCAGAAAATTTTATGACATGTGATAATAAATGCAATAAAACCTGAAACAAATTTAAATATGAGACTAGCTATCTTTCTGCAACATGTATGGATGTTAACAATTTGTCTTATTTTATATTAGGAATCAATCTTTTTTCTGATGTAGAGATGGCTAAATTATACTGTATTGGACATAAAGGAAGCTAGGAGTGGTGTCACATGCCTGAGATCCCAGCACTTTGGGAGGCTGAGGCAAGAGGACATCAAATTCTAGCCTAGCCTGGGCAATTTAGCTACTTACCAAACTCTGTTTTGAAATAAGCATTTTTTAATAATAGGCTAGAATAAGCATTTTTTATAATAGAGATGTAACCATGCTAAGGCCCTAGATTAAGTCCCAAGTGGGTAGCCCAGGGACCCCACTTTACAGAGGAGTTTTATAGAGCAAAATCCATGTGAGCCACAGCCGATCAATGAATAAGGTTACAAATAGAGTCACTTAGGTAATGGTGGTCCAATTGGGAAACAAATCACATAAGAAGTGTGGATGGAAAGAAAAAGGCCTCAAGGAGTAGATGGATACAGAGGTCTCTGATTACCCACCAAGGTGGCTGATGTCTATCTAGACTTCATTAGGCCCAGTGTTTGTCCTTTGAGGAAGTATACAGGTCTAGTCTTGTCCTTATCTGGAAGCCTGGCCTCAGTTGCGGTGTGTTTCATCTTTGTCCAGATAGGACCTAGCCCTATCCGACTGCCTATAATATTTTTACCTAACTTGGCTGTCTGTAATATTAACTGGAGGAGAAGTACAGGCAAGCAAGAATTTGTTAATTTTTTTCCTAATTGCTGTGATTCATTACTAACACAGGGCAGAATTTCTGGAAACTTTCAATCACTGAGAGCATAAGGATGGGTTATAAAGAATGGCTAAATATTTCGGAGGAATATAGATCAGAAAAATCTCAAGCACTGACAACAATTTTGTTCTCTGTGGTTTAAAGTTTGCCCTCTGATAAGACAGGACATTAAATAATTTAGCATCTACAGGCTTCTGTTTTGCAGTACACAGTTAAGAAAGAGATTTCATGGTTTTTTTATAAAAATAACCCATTCATAAAAATAACCCTTCATAAAAATCAAAGTCTAGTGTTCATTTCCTCAGGTTTTTAAAAAACTCTATGTTAAATTGTTCCTTTTCTAGCTTATATTTCAAAAATATCAAGGTAGAGAGATATTCAGCAGAGGTATAAAGCAATTGACACAGGTGACTTATGAACTTTGGGCTTTAATTTGGTAGCCCTAGCTTTTAATTTTCAATCTCTGAATGTGGGAGGGTATGAGTCTTCAAAAGTCACTCCATCCCTCTGTGAATCTTATTTACCTTAAGTAATCAAGTTAAGACCAGATGAATGCTGAAGTCTCATCAGTCTCTAAATTTATGTTTTATGTATCACTTACAGCTTAATTCCTATTGTCAAAAGAATGAATCTTCATATGGATTAATGTGTTAATTATGTAATCATTAAAAATAATCCCATGTCTACAAGAAACGTTTGAAGTGTTTTTCCATGAGCCTATAATTTGATAGCAACTCCCCTGAGATTTTTATGTGCTTATCTTTATTGAAAGTGATAACAAATGTTAATTGGAGAGTTGTTTAAGAAATTGCCTCACTTAAAGGGAAATGTAGTATTTCTTATATTTCCTCCAAAGGTGAACTTTTTTGTTTGTTGCTAATTCCACAGAATCTAAAATGAAAAAGAGCAAAAAAAAAAAAATAACTAAAGGATGTTGTAGTTGACATCTTCAATGTTCCCCAAAGACATGTGTCTTTGGGGCTTGCTCTCCAACCTGTAATGCAACTGGGAGTTGGTGGAACCATGAAGGATGGGGCCTTATGGGAAAAAGATCACTAGAAGTGTTCCCTTGGGAGCAATATTGCAGCTCCTGCACATTTCTCTCTGTCTCTCTCTATCTCTTGGTCTGTCTCCTCTCCTATTCTGTCTCTCTCTCTCTCTCTCTCTCTCTCTCTCTCTCATGCTCTCTCTCTCCTAGATGCTGTGAAGTGAACATCCACACAAATTCACCATAATATAGTGTGTTGCTACAGTGTAAAAGCATCAGAACAAAGTGACCACGGATTGAAATCTCTGCAATAAAAAATAAACCTTTCTTCTTTTTAAGTGGACTGAATAGGGTCTTTTGTCACAGTAACAGAAAGGTAACTAACAGAGAAAACAAAAAAGAAAATTGGAATAATTGAATAAGGAAAAAATATACTTACTATTGACTCCATTAAATATTTTAATTATGAATAATATTTATGTAAGACAATCATGAGTTATAAATGAAATATTTAACATTTATAATATAAAATAAGTAGTGATAATATTTTATAGATGAGTAAAATTTCAGAAAAAGATAACTGTGAGAAAATCAACTGAAAAGGTGAAAAGTCCATACAAGTGGTTGCATTTCTGAATTGGCTATAGCACAACCAATTGTTTGGTGTGAGTTCATTTTCTGAGAATGAGTTGCAGAAAAATTCTGTTTCTTTTTTCCCATGGCCAATTTCACTCCAATGAGCCCCTTATATGCAGTGTTATAGCATTTGACACCCAGTCTTACTGAGCACCTTCAGGGAAAGCTGATGTCAAAGTAGCAGAGGTGCCCTTGCAGAGCTCCAATGTTGTCTTGTATCTGAGGCAAGAAAAAAACTCACAGCAGAAGGTATCTTCCATAGCTACAGATGTGAGGAGGGGTGCTGTGCTGTTCAAATCAATGGACACTGGCAAACCAGAGCCCCTGCTGGAGGGTTTGACAGGCCAAGTAGGTACATTACTTCTGGAAGATGGATTTCCTTCTGAGCTGACATCAAAGCTCAAGGAATCTTCCTTTCAAGAAGATCAAACCTAGAGCCAGGGATGTAGCTCAGCAGTGCTGCACCTGTCCAGCAAGGCAAGTGCAAGGTCCTGATTTCAATTCCCAGTACAAAAAAAAAAAAAAAAAAAGATCAAACCTACCAGAATAAAGGTATTGTCATGGGATCTTCACAGAGGCCCAAAACACCTGCTGACATATAAACTGTGATCAATACCTGGAATAATAATTCATTTCTGCACTTTGCCTCAATACAAGTATTTTTGTTAACTAGCATGCATTTCTAACTTATGAATTTTCTGAAGATAATTCCATAAAATGCAAACCACTCTGCAAGGAAGTTATCTATAATAGGGAAGAGTAACTCTGTGATATCCAGGTGAGTTTACTGCAGATAGTACTGCCTGAAATATTCTTTCAGGTTGTAAGGTCATTACAAAAATAGAATTTCTTTCAATTTGCTCTTTTGAAATCTTTAGGTGGCCAATGATACGGTGTTTTAAAAAATGTTATCTAAGTATGAATTTCGAGGGGGCAAAGGGCCTGTGATAGTAGCTATCTTATTTTCAATGCAAAGGAGAAGGAAGAGGAGGGAAAGAGGTGGAGGAGGAGGAGACCTAACCATTGTCTCCCTTAAATTGATTTTGATCTACTTATGCAACTTGCACATTAGTTCCTGGAATTAGGAGTTTCTTGATAGAGAAAAAATGCCGTAAAAGTCTGCTAGGTAACATAAATGAATAACTATTTCTCCTTGTATAACTACAAAGACTGTTAAACCACGAACAATAAATCTATGCTTTTTGTTTCTTTAATCTATATTCAACTTGAGCTTCCTGACATCCTGTAAATTTTCTTTTTCTATCAGAGGTCTACAGACTGCCTGGGTAATTCAGAAGAAAATCATTTTTTCAATGGGAAAGATGTTTTTCAATAACATCAGTAGATCGGCTACTGATTTTAAAAGAGTTATTTTGGTGACACATAGGAAGTGATTCAGGTTTGTTTTAAATTCTGAAATTTGATATATATCAGAATCCAGAAATGCAAACATTTCCTAAATATGAATGTAGCTGACATTATAATTTTGTTAATAAACTTTGTGACTGAGCCTGCAATTATACTTTTGATGCCCATTCTCTCCTATTTAGTGATAGAACCTTCAACATGAGCAAAGTATATGGTCATCTGAATAATGATCATATTCTCTAGCTTTGCAAGTAGATGTAGCCACCTAAGTTTGCCCAATGGACTATGAGTAGAAGTCTGTGCACATCTTCAGGATTGTGTTTTTTGTAAATGGAGAATGCCCTCCATTTCCTTCTTTACTTCTTCCTTCTGACTGAAATGAAGCTAGAATGGTGAGACATTTTAGGGAATTTGGGCGATAGAAGAGATGAGAATGTTCCCCCAATATTCCATGTACCCCTAACATATCCCAGAACCATCTAGTTAGTTACAGCCAAAAAACTATTTCTGACCAATAAACCATGAATTGATATGACCTTGGTCACTTCCCAATTGGACAGTGAAAGTTCACTTGAAAATATGAACTTTTCTCTTCTTCTGCCAGGAGGGCCAGGGAAACTTCAGATTCCATTTAATGGTGTGGTAAGATGGCAGAGTGTCCATCACCCCATTTCTCAGAGTGATTTTTGTGGAGTAAAGTCCTTTGATGGTGATATGTTATGATATGTATAAATAATAAACTTACCTTATGAATCCTCCATGATGTAAGGGATGATTTGTTAAAGTAAAATAGCTTATCCTGAGTTATGAATAGATAAAACCAACATCCTTGGACAGAAGAACATAAAGGTTGAAGAGACTTGGGTCTCCAATACCATAGGGCATCTGTATCTCTGTTGGGCCTCTTATATAATTTGGTTAGAGAAAAATAAATGTATGTTTTTCTTGTTTAAAGTCCTTTTGATGGCCTTATATATGACTGTCTACACTACTTCAAAAGTCATTTACCAAATTTGAATTTAAATTCTGTGATGGTCATATTTTCTAAAATAAATGTTATAGCTGTACATAATAACCATGCATTAAAATAATATTTCTTGAGACTAAAGCTGTTATTTCAAAAATCCTTTGTATAAAAATTATAAAAATATTCCCAAAGACTATTGTATTTTAAAAATAAACATACATATAACATAATATGTATTTCTGAACTTGCATTACCTCTTTCCTATTTAATATAAAATTATTGAGCTCTTTCTATATCCCAGCATCATATTTAGTAGTTTATGTACCTTATTTACTCTTCACTACTTTGTAAGGTTGACACTACAATTACAATTTCCATTTTATAGACGAAGAAAGTGAAGTATAGGGAAGAAAGTAACTTTCTAAAAAAACACATAGGCAATAAAAATAGCCAACGCAAGATTCAAAATAAGCTCTTAATAATTCTAAAGCCCAATTACTGGTAATACAAATGTATTTCTTTTCGTGGTGCATTAAATACATATGTGGTCCAAACAGACCTTTCTGTTTATTTATTTATTTTTCTTTTTTTTCCTTTTTGGCTCTTCCCTTCCTCAATGCCTTCCTATCTCCCTCCCAACCTCCTCTTTCTCACCACTTGTCCGACTTCCTTCCTTCCTTCTTTCCTTCTTTCCTTCCTTTTCTCCTTCCTTGAATTTTTGTTCTGTCTTTCATTTTTTTTCTCCTTTCAGGAATGGAATGCACAATATATTCAAGGCTAGACATCTGTAGCACTGCAGTGTTTGCCTTTCACTATATGACAATAGAGCTGTATAGAAATCATGAGCTCACTCTACTTGCATGAAATCTCTCATTACTCTTGTAGCCATAATTTCAAATCTGGGAAATTATCTTGTCAAAACAACAAATTCTTGCTGGACAATTCTCATGCAGGAAGGTTTAAGGGTGGTATCAATTTTCTTTTTATTACCCCCTTTCAGTACAAGTGCCGGGCACGTTTCTCGCCGTGTTCTTGCATCCATATCACCTTGACAGGCAATCCCTAGGTGTACCCTGCAAAGCCTGCATCATGACTGGGAGTTTGCTTCTGGGTAGATTCATGGGTAGGTGTGAACTGTGGCAATGTACTGCTACTGATGCTGATATTATAACTTTTGTATACTATTGTGAAATGTGTGATAAGTGCTGTAACTACAAAATAAAAACAGTATTAAAAAAGTGTTTCAAGACTGAAAAGTAAATAGAATACAAATGATCAAGTTTTAATGGACAATGGCAGAACAGAGACATTGTGGAACTGAATTTAGTCACAAAGAAAAATGAAGAAGAGGCCAGTAAAGTCCCTCAAAGGAACTGAAGTGCTCTTGAATCTTAACCAAAGAGTAGTAGTTAAGCAAATGACACTAATATTAGGTTGGAATATAAAAAAATTTTGATAGTCATTTTTCAATTATAAAGATGATAATTTGATTTAACCTAGCATATGATTTATGCTGATTTGAGTTTATCATTATTTACTGCTATTAATAGTCATGGGAGTTAATTATTATTTTTTTATAAGAGGAAAATAGGCATAGAAAGATTGAGCATACCCCCTCCCCCCAAAAACAACTTTAAAAAACCCTATTGAGCAGGAAAGCCAGGGTTTAAAGCAAGGTCCTCTGGATCCACGGGGTATCCTCTTAATAACAGCACTGATTTTCAGTTCAGAAAGTAAAGACATCCCTTTTCTCTTTAAGAGTCATTGACTCTGTTCACATATAATTCGAAGTCTTATAAATCCTTAGCATTTGTGCAAGGTCTGAGACCTCTTTGCTATAGACAAGGAGAATATTTACTTAAAGAATCCACTCAAAAATAGAAGTATATCCTAATGGCATTTGAATTGTGACATCAACACACTGATACTGTGAGGACATTTACAACTTTGAAGTTAAAAAATAAAATTGCATGAATTCTTTTAATGTTTTCCTCCAGATTACACATATCTGTTTTCAAAACTTAGAAGTGTGTTTAAACGTCAAGGTAAATATTTATTTGCTCTGTGTGTGTGTATGTGAGTGTGTGTGTGCAAAAACACTAAGAAGAATTTTTAAAATTTTACTTTAACTTATTTACAGGAGAAAACAACTTAAGTTCTGATAAACCCATTTATAAAATAAAAGCATATATATATATATATTCTATAAACTACATTAAAGTTTATGGCCTTCTGGTTATGAGTGATGTAAATAAGTAGACTTAGTACATAATTAGTAGATTTGCTACACAATTTAACAATAAACCATATTTGAACTTTGAATACATGATGTAGATATAAATTTTAGGCATATTTTTTAGTTTTATAAGAATAACATAGTCCAACAGGTTAGACTTAGTCACAACCAAATAAAATTTTTAGCCAAAAATTTTGAGTCAGTTGTTAAAACTACATTTCTACTTGATTTTTTAAAACACCATGCTTGCAAAACCATTCCAATATAAATGAAATATCTTGTTATAAGTTAAGAGATGTTATCTTTTATTATTTTTTTGTTTCAGGTTTTTAGGTAATTAATACAGGTATTTTAAAAAATTCGTTAAAATTGCTAGTATTGCATAAACAGGATTGAAAGCAAATTTACTATTTTTTTGTATTTAATTCATTCACATTTTTTATAAGTCTAAATGGTATTAAATTAAGGAAAGTTCAGTAAAGGATATATATTTTATGCTCAGCTGCTGAAATACAAAATATATAATTAGGGCAGAAGTCACAATATGTTGCTATTCATTAGATAAGTGTTCTCATATTCATACCTAGAAATGGAAGATTAAAGATTAAAAACAAGAGGCTTTCAATTGTTTATGTCTTATTTTTTTCATCAATATCTGTTTGTTAATGAGAATGTCTAGCTTACTTCATTGGTTACAAAAAAATAGCATATATTTTCTGTGACCATGATAATTTTCTTTTAGATTAGTAATTTACCAGTCCTTAGCAGAAACATTACTAGTTCTTCAGTAGCCTACATGACTTTTATCAAGAGTGTCTGCATCATGGCTTCTAATGGTATCTTCCATATTTGAAATAGGCTCTTTATCCATTCAGGCTTTGTTGGAACTGCTCAACACAACCTTCTCAAGAGGTAAGGCCAAGGCCTTGTTTGTACAATACTGAACAGGGAAAGAACAGAAATATTCTGCCTACGTACACTCAGCTTTTTAAAATTACTATTACAATAAAAACTTTAAGGTAAAAAGTGAGAAAGTGTTGCCCAAGTCAGGAAGTTCTTCTCCTTCCATTTTTCTTCCTATCCAGTGTTAAGTTTTCCAAAATGTTCTTCCTCTGTTGTGACTAAAATGGAAATCCAGGGCTAGGTAAAGTTATATGGTCCTTAAGCTCAGTAAATCCTTAGTAAATAACTTCTCTTGAGCTATCACCATCCATATGAAGCTTCTGAAAATAGGTCAAATAAAGTGGACTGAACTCACTTGACCTTATTCTTCAGCCTGGCTGCAGGACTGTCATCAATAGTACTATTCAACATATGTTAAATGTCATGTGATAGATTGTTTAGTTATTCAACATATCAGAAAAAACTAGTAAACCATAGTGGCCACCTGCTAGAAGTTTCTTTTGGTTTAGGTTAAGTAACCAGGTCATGCCCCTCACTACCATATCTGTCTCTTAGAAAGAGAGATAGTCTCAGTGAAAGCTCCCTCAGGTTGGAAAAAAAAAGCTGCACTTTGAAGATACTTTTAATGAAATGTTTTCTCTTTTACAACTCCTTTAAATTACCCCCTTTGATTTAATGAACACTTAAGAGTTTAAAATATGTTAAAAAATATTTGGAACTACTAGGAGGCTATCTTACCAAAAAGGAAGATAGAAATCTGTGGCATTTTCATCTATAAAAATGATATTGGTCTTTGGTAATCACATACCAGGAAATTGGATTACAGTTTTGGGGAAACTAGTGTAAGAGATCTTCAGACACCAGCCTGGATATTAAAAAGTATGTTTGTTTTTCCCTCTTGCTTACATTTGGCTATGCTTCTTACTTTACTTTGAACCTGTTCTAAGGGCATCAAATCTCAGTTCTTCTCACTTGAAATCTGAACTTGGCCTCAGGGACTGCCTTTACACCGACTGAGCTGTTTCCTCTAACCTAAGAGGCTATGTGTGAGACAAAGTACTACGAAAGAGGAAAGTCAGAATCTCTAAATTTTGGGTTAATAGACCACAGTTATAGTATATCCTCTCTCTTAATAAACTGTATGATCTTGGATAATATGTACATGGTTTTTATCCCTATGTTTTTCATCTCTTTATATAAACTACTCTCTAACTCAGTTAATTTAATTGGAAATTAAATTAATTTAAATTAATTTAAATTAATTAATTTTATTGGAAATTCAAAGATGATATTTTAGCTTCTTTCATGTTACTATAAGGTAAGACTACAGTCTGAATAAGTTATAAAAGAAGAATACATTTATTTTTCACAGTTTTGGAGGTTGGAAAGGTCCAAGGCTCTGGCTTTTGGTGAGGGCATCTCATCCTCCTTTATAACATGGCAGTAGGTATCTCATACCAAGAGCAAGGAAATCTTTGTACTTGGATATTTCTCCCTCTTATAAAATTACTAATCACATCACAGTCACTCTATCCTCATGACCTTAATTATATCTCAAAAGCCTCAGTTTCAAATATCATCACCATATGAATTTGGGGATTAATTTCCAACAGACAAATTTCGAGAGACACATTCAAAGCATATCTGATGATGAACTTGTTTTTTGAAAAACACAAGGTTAATTTGAAATAAATTATAATTTCAATAATCAAAGTGTGTAGCTAAATGTTTGAACTTGGAAATCAGACAGCTTCTACTACTTACTAACTTTGTGCTCTGTGGAAATCTTCGTACTTTTTCACCTTCTTCATTATAAAGCTATGATTATCATAGAGTTTTATGATGTTTCCATGAAATAATGTATATAATATGAATAGCATAAAGTCTGATATTTAACATAAATCCTCAGTAAATGGCAGCTAGAATTTTATCATTCTGAGGAAATGAATGTATATATATTCTAATTCATATGAATGAGTTTTATAACACAAAAGCCCTATATATTTAAAATATTACATCAAAATTAAACTATAAATCTTTACATGTTTTAGAAAATGGCCTAGTCTGTTTCAAGTGACTGTAACAGAATACCATAGACAGTATTTATAATAAAACTTGACTTTAGATTGTGGAGGTTGGTTAATACATGATCAAGGGCCAGCATCTGGTGAAAGCTTTCTTGATTTATCATGGTATGCTGGAAAACATTACATGGGCAAGAGAGCGTGTACACAAGAGCACTTTTATAATAAGTCATTTCCATGAAAAAGACATTAATCACTTCTTAAGGGTCTCATATCTCAAAACTATACATGGAGAATTAAGTTTCCAATGCATCAACTTTGAGGGTTACATTCAAGCAATAATATTGTCTGCAGTCTCAAAAGTTTATTTTTTCTTCACATGCAAAATACATCTACCAAAATCCAAATAGACTCAAAATTCTGAACTTATCCAATATCAACTAAATACTCCAAAATTCAAAGTCTTGTCTAACACAGATATGAATGAGACTCAAGGCATAATTCACCCCAGTGCAGTTCCCCTCCAGTTCTGACCTTGCTAAATCAAAACAGTGTATTTACTATTATAACACAATGGTGAGACAAACCTAAGATAGACACAGCAATTTTGAAAAGAGAAAAGAAGCAAACAAAAAAAAAGAAATAAATGGTTCCAAGTAAATCCAAAACCCAACAAAAAATATTAAATCTTAACACTTCAGAATAATCTCACTCTGTGTGGCACCTCTTGGAAATATTGTGGGTGTTGGGCCCCCAAAGTCTCAGACAGCCCCACCTGTATGACTTTTCTTGGCTTAGTCTACACAGTTTCTACAGGATGGAATCCCATGTTTGTAGCTCTTGCAACCTAACATTGCACACTGGTGCCTCTACAGTTCTGAGATCTTGTGAGTGTCCCTTTTCCGTGACTCCTCCAGGTATCAATCTGGAGGGGACTCTATGTGATAGCCCCAAGCTTCACCCCAAGCAAGTTTCTGCTTGGGCCCACAGGGTGTGCAATGTATCCTTTGGGGATTAAGTGAAGGCCAGTCAGATGCACAGATTGTGCATTCTTTGCATCTACAGAGTCAGCATCATGTAACCATTACCAATGCTTACTACTTGCAGTTTTAGATGAAATTACAGGCACTTCATTCAACCTGCTTGAACTATACCTGAGAGGGCCAAGGAGAACTGTGACAGAATATGAGGTGTGGAGATTTGAGGAAGTGCAGGGCAGGGAATGCTGCTGCTGAGGGTGACTCTTTGTAAACCTTGCCCTTAAAGTAGCCGTGAAGATATCTGAAATGCATTGAGGGTCATCCCCCCATTTTCTTGATGAATAGCACTTGGCTGTCTTCTATCCATACTCATCTCTCTGGTAAATTTTCACTTGGCTATACTTGTGGTTTACTTTTTTAAAGAGTTGACATTTTTTCACATGAGAATTATATTAGCTTTTTGTCACTGTGACAGTATACTGGAGAAGGTTAATTTAAAGAAGGAAATATTTATTGTGGCTCATGAATTTGGAGGTTCTGGTCTATGGTCTGGTAGCTCCATTCTTTCTGGGCCAGTGGAGGGGCAGAACATCATAGTGGAAGGGCGTGGAAGAGGAAAGCTGCTCATCTCATGGTGGACAGGAGGGAGGGAGGGATACAGGGATGGATGGCGGGGGGAGACAGACAAAGAGACAGCAACAGAGAAACTGACTCAAAGAGGAAGAAGTAGGGGAGAAAATGATGGACTCAAATTCCATACCCCATTTCCTTCAAATTAGATCCTACCTTCTAGTTTTCCACCACCTCCCATAGCCATCAAACTATGAGCTCATCATTTCATCATTGGATTGACCCATTGATGAAGTTAGAATCATCATGATCTAATGACCTTTCTGAAGCCCAGCTCTGAACACATGAGCCATTTGGGAGACATTTGGGATCTAATCCATAGCAGGAAGGCTGTTCATTTTCCAAATCTAATTCTTATTTAATTGTAAATTTCATATTTATACAATTTCTCTTTTTCATTTTACTGTATAAAGCCAAAAAACCACTTAGCAACTTAAACACTTTGCTGCTTAGGTATTTCTTTTACCAGATATTCAAATTATTGGGTCATTAGTTTTGCAATAATACCTTGGTTCATGAATGCTTCTGTTTGCAAACAATTCGGTTTGCAAACAAAAGCTTTTGGCAAAATTTTGCTTCTATTTACAAACTCTGAATTGGGTGACATAATCACAGCCATCTTCCCCACACAAACATAAATGCAGCTTTCTTAGCCAAAATTGTAAAATGAATTAAATTTTTAACCAAGGTACCACTGTACTTTGTTCAAAGCTCTAGGGCATAGGCACAATCTTGCCACATTCTTGGCTTTTAGCCCAGGTTTCAAAACTTGTTCTTCATCTCTTTCTGAGACTTCATTAAAATGCACTTAACTGTCCATATTCATATGAACATTCTGATTATGAAAGCTTAAGTAATCTCTAAGAAATTCCAAACATTTTCCTACAGCTTTTGTATTCTCCTGAGCCCCTACCATACATTCCATTTTGTAGCCACACAGGTTGCCACACCCTTCTCCAAGTTATTCCAGCTTTTATCCAATTTTCAGTTCTAAAGCTGTTTCTACATTTCAGGTATTTTTATAGCAACAGCCCCATTTTTAATATCAAGACTTTGTCTTAGACAGTTTTGTTCTTCTATAACAGAACAACATAGATTGGATAATTTATATTTAACAGAAATTTTTTTGCATCATGGTTCTTGAGGCTAAAAATTCCAAGATTAAAGGTCAGCATCTGGTTAGGGCTTTTTTTTTTTTTTTAGTTGAATCATACAATAAAGGCAGAAGTAGAAGGGCAAGAAAGCACATAAAGAGATCAGGAGAGGCCCAACCTGGCTTTTAATATAAACCCTTTCTCACTACAAAAAACTAATCCAATGATAACAAAACCATTCCTATTATAACAGTGTTACTCCATTCATAAGAGCAGAGCCCTATCACCCACTCACTTCTTAAAGGTTCTGGCATTATTCATTGGAGGTTAAATTTTCCACAGGTGAACATTGGGGTTCATATTCAAACCACAGCAGAGAGTTAGGACAACTTGAGGGCACAGAATCCTGCAATCAAGCCAATTATGCATAAAATTTTTTCTGTCCTTTGATATTATTTGTCACACTGCCACATTATTTGTCATGAAGAGGTGATGGAACATGCTGGACTCTGTTCTTATAATCTATTTCATCATTTCATGTTTGTTCCATTTGCATGGTGTTAGGCAAAGGACAAATTGGAATACAAGTGCCTTTTGTTTTCTGAACAAGAAGAGATTAGTTAACCCTCTCTTTCCCCAGCTTTTCTCTGACCTTAGATAGCACTGTTGCATGCAGCCAGGGATTTTTTGGTTTAAGCATCTAAACTTACAGTGTTGAAAGGGTATAAATGCATAAATCAATTTTTCCTTACTGGAGAGAGGCTAATTATTGCCACTGTAAATGACAATGTTAATAAAAATTCAAATACAGACATTCACTGCAACAAACTTGGTGAACCCATTTTAATATGTGTCTAATCAGTTTAGGGGAATCATGCCTTAAATGGTTTATGTTCCTCTTAAACCCACTGAATTAAGAACAATTTATTTTAAAGTTTTCTTCAAGTAATAAACATTTTTTAATTTTATTAAAGACATCTTGCTAGTTTTAGAAAGTCTACTGTCATTATTTTTATAATTGTTTTTTTTCAATAAGTATATTAAAATGAATAAATTCAATAGAATACTAGAAAAGTTTTATTACTTAATAATTAATTTATGCTTATAATTTGCCTGTCAGAAAGTTCTACTTGCATGTTTTTAAAAATTCACTTAGGAGAAAATGTTGAGTTATCAATCTAAAAACGTAAGCATTATTTTTCTAAATGAGTGCCATTTGGAAGGAATGCTGAGGACAAATTATCATTTTCATTAGAAGTAAATTATACCGGTATGTATATAAATATAGACAAACATATGGACATATATACACAAGCAGCTTTGAAGAAGCTATTATAGATAGATTCCTTTCTTTGCTTACTCTTTGAGGAAAATTCATGTTGAAAATTTAGTCCAAGTGAGTACCTCCTGTTAGATGTTCACACTGAGCCCTAAATGTCACCTTCAGTGTTTCTTTGCACACTTGTAATTACTAAGTGCATGATTGTCTTATCTACAAAGCAAAATTTGCATCCTCCTCTATTAATTCCATTTTGTTCTGTGGTATTTTCTCCAATTTCTGCTTGGGTATTGTAGATATGCAGAGCTCAACAGATATTGGTCAGTGATTGAACAGAATAAACTGAAGTTATTGTTTGAATTGTAAATATTTTTCCTATTCATTAAATAGAATAATATTTAAAACATACATTATTTTGCCTTTCCTCTTCTGTTCTTGCTTGTAAATCTTGCTTCTATTTGACAAGATGCATTCAGTTCCTCAGAGGGAACTATAATTACTGGAAAACACAGGAAAAAATGATCAGGTATTGGCACGTAGGAATTATACATATGTGTGTTTCTGTGTGTTCATGTGCATATAAAGCAAGATAATAAACTTGATAAGCATGTTTTGTGTAAAAAAATATTTTTTCAAATTTCAAAGGCATTCTTATTTTATATCAAAAGTTATGCACCTAAGATGAATAAGAACCTAAATAGAGGCCTCAGGATGAGACATTTGGAATAGGCCTCCCACTGAAAGAGAAAAGACAGTGTTTGTAAGACTTTGAGACAACAGACAAGAGAGAGGGAAAGCGGAACAATTTATTTATGGAGTCTTATTTCTTCTCCCTCTCCTATCTTTGGAATTAAACATCAAGAAGAGCAGTAGGAAGAAAATAGATAATTTAGAGTGGGAGGAAGTTGAAATTAGAAGTGAAATTTTAATTACATTTTAGTATTTGAATTCAAGTTGAGTAGACCACCTTACTCAACAATGGGTACTGTGGACAAGAAAGTCATCACCCTGTATCCTGCAGCAGAATAAGACTAAATTAGCCTTCAATTCCCTCTTGGCTTCCACTACTTTCCATTGGTCTTTTGTGGCATGCAAGATATAAAGCTTTCTTTGTTTCTCTAAAGTTCCAGCAATGGAAAACTATCAGCAAAGTTCAGCCCTAGTGAATGTACACAATGACCATATAGGAGAAGATATATCTCTTAGGGAGCTGAGACTTGAAGACAGCAGACCAAATAGCACAAGGGCCACCACAAGAGCCAGCTGCCCAACCCTGCTACCAAGAGGTCACCTAAATACTTACTTTTCATTGAAAAATCTTCCTGGTAAGGGAAAGAAAAATATCATCAGTTGATAAGAGAGAAATACACTTGTTAGAGTATTAATTTTGAATTGATGGAATATTTGCCCCAAAATGATTAAAAATAGAGAAAAGTTTGTTTACATTAAAAATACTAAATTTCTTTTTACCCAGAAAGTTTAAATATTAAACACAAATTTTCCCAACCTCCGAAAGGGATACAGGCTTGAAAATAAGAAAATACAGGCTTTGTTGTAAACTTTGACCAAGATTTGACATAGAATTTCTCTTTAGTCTTTTAATCTTTAAAATAACACTGTATAAAAGACATTATTCACATTTTGTAGCTAGGAACAATAACTTTCTAAAGGTCAGATCTATCAGGTAGCAGAATTCAAACACAAATTTGTCTTCTCTACATGCAGTTTCTCTAAATGTCATAGTGTACTAGCTTACTCCTAAAGCGATAAACTGGTGGAGATTTCTCATATAGTTCCTATTTTTAAAGGAACCATTCTTCAGGAATTAGCAACTACTTATTTAAACTAATAATATTTTTATTGTTTTGTAGCACTATCTAAATTGTTTTTAGATAACTATAACACTATCCAAATATTTTACTAAGCAAACTTTGCATATGATTACTAAGTAGGATGTTTTTCTTCTTGAATCAGTGAGCTTTTGTGATAGTAAAGGCAGGTGTGAGCATTGTGGAAAGGTTCTCTGTCCTACATGGGTTTGCTGTGATTCATGTAGATAAGAGTATTTAACCATAGAGCTCTCATAATCTTAGTTTCTAATCACAGGAACTAAATCACAGGACCTTAAAAGAGGATTTATTGAAAGTATTTTAAGACTTTCTTAGAATGGATGGAAAGTTGCAAACCTGAATCAGTAAAAAGAACACTGAATCTGAGTTTTGCTGCAAGTGTAAACATAGTAGCCAACACTCAGTTCTACGGTCACGTGTATAACTTTGCATCAGCTGTAGAAATATTTTTAATTTCAACTTTCATTTCCTGTCTATATTGGTTTTCTACAGTTGTCATAAACAAAATACCATATTCTGGGTGGCTCAAAAACAGAAATTTATTTTCTCCCAGTTCTAGAGTCCAGAGGTTCAGGATCAAAGAGTCTGCAAGTTTGGTTTATTTTTGAGGCTTCTCTACCCAGTAAACTTTTTTTTTTCCTACTGGGGATCGAACTCAGGACCTTGCTCTTGAAAGGCAGGCAGCAGCACCACTGAGCTAAATCCCCTGCCCCTTCACCAAGTGAGATTTTAAGAATCCCAGAAAGAAACCACAAGACTTCCTATGACCGGGTCTCAGAATTTATTTTCTCCACATACTTTTTGCTAGTTAGAGTGAGCTCACATTAAGCTTAGACAGGTTCTGGAGACCCGTGTGACTACCCACAGTATGGTACATTGAGAGGCCATTTTGGATTCTATCTATAATTATTTGGGAGTAGGACAGACAACAGTGACTACAACATTAAATAGAGGGAGATAAGGTGAAATTTTCTACTGAATTTTCCTTTAAAATATATCATTAAGAAGAAAATTCATACTGACAGAAACAGACTTTACCTAGTTGTTAAAGTAACACCAACTAAATAAGTCTCTTAAATTTTCTTTCTATATTGATAACCCAAATGTCCTATATTTGTCTTCTAAATGCATAACCAAAGTAGTCCCATGTAGGCATTTTATTTCTTTTCTTTTTTTTGTTAAATTCTTTTATTGGTACATTTTAGGTATACGACACAATTACATTTCTCATTGGGAATTGTACCTTTACATAATGCATCTTGGT